>CM068368.1:893492431-893677431 GCA_034769895.1 Magicicada septendecula
TGTCATCTAAATCATTTATTTTAGCATCGAATTTCTCATTAACTATTTCTGCGACTTGTTCTTGCATATTTGTACAATGTACGTCTATTTCATTGATTCGTCTATCAAAAATAATATTCTGTTTTCTGATTTCATTTTTTACTTCATTAAACTCGTTTTTCTGTTCGCTAAACAGTGCTTGCATCATCTTTACTATTTGATTTTCGTCAGCCCTGTTAATCGGGACTGGCGTCGAGTGAATAATTTCTCCACTCATAATTTGTGATTCAGTTGCGCTTGTCTGGCTTTCATTGGTATTGTCAGCTAGACTGACGTTCTCGTTATTTGCCATTTTAAAATTTTGTTTAAATATTTCTTTCAAAAGATTTATGGTAATTTCGTGTACTAAATATTACACCCTCATATTATACATAAAATTATTGTACTATTTTTTACCATGTGTAGTTACAACATAACCTTATTTTACGTATTTTGTATTCTTTCGCTACCCACTCTGTTTCTGAGTTCTGGCTTATTTATATAATTATTTTATATTATGTCCCTGTTCGGGCGCCATTTGTATAAAAACTTACTTATTTATACATTTAATTCACTTATACTTACCATTTTCCTAAGGGTCCCCCCAGAGTTCTATAAGCGAGATCAGAAACAGTGCGAGGTTACGAAATAATTAACTCTACACATTGTTAAGAAGAGAATTGATAATTTTAATTTTGTCAAATCATTTAAGCAAACGGTTTATAAACTTCAACTTTGAAATTAATTAGTTATAACATATATAGATATTGGTTGTTACATGATCATCCTAACTTACTCTACGCTTACCTTATCATTGACAATTATACAACTTCATTCACACACAAACATAGGTCAGCCCAGCATTGCACATTCATCACTCACATTCCGTTCTTAAACCCCAATTACCCTATTGAATACATAATTTTTATATCACTACCGATAACGCGTTCTTCGGTGACCTCGTGGCCAACCCGCGGTAGATCGAAAATGTCTCGGAAAAAGACGAAACTGAATTCCAAATTTAAAAGTTAGTGTTCTACAACTCTCCTCCCATCCTGTCACTGTTTTTGAAAAGAATTACTTTACTTTCATTATTGAAAACTAATGAAATTATACGAGCATATTTAGCTCGCGTGTCGGTGCCGACACAGTCAGAGACGAACTGGGCAATGTGCTTCGTTGAGTCGCGGGAAATGAGCAGTCACGGCCATCAGGTTTTAGTCGCCGTTTGTGCTTAATTGTGGTGGCATAACCATTTTATGCATGGATTATAGCTGGTATATGTGTGTGACCAGAGCCCGATATTGGACTTGGCTCTGCTGCTGTCATTGGAAAGGCCGGATTTAGCCATGACTTCCTGCCGCGCAAAAAAGCACATTGCGGAATTTTGCTCGTCCTGGGACATCCTGTTTTGGCTGGATGCGTCACTCGAATTTGTGGTGATACAGTTGCGTCTGTGTGCTGTTACATAAGTACAGATTTCTGAGAATTTTGAAGGGGGTAAATGCTTCAGCCGCATGACTCAACAACAACCTGCGTCTTATTGCTTTGTTTCACTGTTCTGTTATACTGACAAATACGTTGCACAATAATACATTTTTACATTATTTTATAAGGCTCCCGACCGAAAACGAAATGAATAAAAATATATAAATGCCCCAAAACGGTTAAAATAAAACACCCAAAAATTGACCCGCTACAGTAGTTTACCTGCAACGTTTTTTATCACGCGTATTTTCTATGGCAAACGACAACTGCCGCAAATTCAAACAGAATCAAATAATTTTTTGCATACGTCACTGAATTGTAGAGGACTCAAGGCCTTTTGATTTTGGTGAAGATCGGTTAAGGAGAAGGGGTAGTTTACCTGCAACCTTTTACGTTTTAACAAGAGTAAAGTACTTGAAAATTCATTTAAACTTTTTCAAACAATGGTAATTGTTAAAAATAAAATAATTTTGTTGCCAGGCAATAAAATTATAATTTTTTCATTTTAATGTAAATCTGTACATAGTATAAAGTAAAGTCGGTCCGTTTTCTCTCTGTGTTTGAAATCACTAATCTCAGGAAGTACTGAACGGATTTTATTCAAGTTTTCGCCAATAGATAGAGTGTCTATCGAGGAACATTTATGTGTATAATTAATACATATATGTTGTACATTAGCTTAGCTATCACGGTTTATGTCATGTAAGTGGTATAGTTTACATCTTATATATAAAAATGAATGTTTCTTTGTTTGTCCCGTATGCGTTCCTATACCATTCATCCGATTGCGATGAAACTTCGGTGAGTTGTTGTGCGCACGTCCGCGAAGGTTTCTTCCACATCTCCTCCTAAACCACTGTACCGATTTCAACCAAACTTGGCACAAATATTTTACGCAACGGGAGAACCAACATAGGATAGGTGTTTTTTCGATGGGGTCCTTTTGGGGGTTCTTTGGGGTCTTCCACATCGCCTCCTAAACCACTTGACCGATTTCAACCAAACTTGGCACAAATATTTTACGCAAAGGGAGAACCAACATAGGACAAGTGTTTTTTTCGATACGATCCTTTGGGGGGTCTTTTGGGGTCTTCCACGTCTCCACCTAAACCATCGGGCCGATTTCAACCAAACTTGGCACAAATATTTTACGCAACGGGAGAACCAACATAGGACAGGTGTTTTTTTCGATACGATCCTCTGGGGGGTCCTTTGCGATCTTAAAAAACTATTAGATCTGGTTACTTTGGCAACCCAATAGAATAGATTCTGTTCTAAATATATTATCGCATTAAATTGAAGACCACGCGAACGAAGTTGTGGGCAACAGCTATTTATTTTTAAGAAGCCTACTTTAATTAAACTTTATTAATTAAACTAACATTTTCATTACGTACAACATGAAACTCCATAGCGAAGCACGGGTATTCTGCTAGTCATGTATAAGAGAAAATATATCGTGCGTGGCAGGCAAGCATATCTCAGTTATGTACTGTTTACGTTTCCATTTTATTATTATCACTACCGCAATAAAAAGGCAGGGAAGACACACACACACACACAAATACAATTCGCGTTATTTCTGGCCTCATTCATGTTTATTTTCTTACATTTGCACGGTTTTTAAATGGAAAGTGCCGAACCCATACCAACATAACACATGCAAGCCGAAAAAGTGTCCAGCGTGGATAGCGATTTGCTTCCTGTGGATCGCTGGGCAGTGTAACTGCACGTGTTTACAGAGGAACGATTCATAGACAGACTTTTCGTCTTTAGGGAATGAACCCTCTGCAAGATGCTGAGGGTCCATGAGTGACTTTGGAGCACTCCTTCTTTTCCGCGTGTTTGTTCTGTGAAACGTACACTGTAGGTTCGCATATTTATTCTAAGCAACGCTCAATAGGAAATGTTGAAAATTTTTGTCCACGGTGAACCCTCATACACACTAAACCTGCTCTGATGTTTTAATTACGGACATCATAATATTAAAACTTTGGAAACTTGAGCACTACTTAATGGAGATCAATCATTAACTTATACAAGCCATTAATTTTATGCATATTTTTTATATATGTGTGTACAACGTTATCGGCAACAAAGAAGTAGTTTTTGTTAAAATTCCTTCCCGGGATATTTGGCCGTAGTCCAATGTTTTCTACAAAACCAGACGTTTCAGCAATGCCATTGACTTCCATCATCAGTGAAAATCGAGTGCGATAACGTGAGGTGGTATATGTTAGTGACCACAGTACTGTGGTTAAGGCTGAAGCAGTAAGTAGAAAGAAGTAGTTTCTATGGTAATATTTCATTTCGAAAATGATTTTAAAAATAAATCTTAGAATATGGAAGTCATGTATGGTTCTCCATACAGATATTTTATTTTACGTTTATTTATGCAATCTGTTAATACATAAAAATAAGTTAGCTACTGGAATCGTGAAAAGCAGGCGATAAGCAATGAATAAATTTGGAAATACATCGATGATTTTACAATCAATAATACAGTTTTATACTTTGAGGTACAAACTGTAGTATCATGGAATCTGTCATCTCCATTCGAACGATTTGAAAAAAAAAAACTCTTTCTTGCAATTTTACTTGTGGCACAAAGTGCTCAATTGTATTAGAAGATCGTCGAAAAGTGTGCAGACATATTATTATGATTTTTGATTGAGGACATTTGTTTTTTTTTTCACATTTACTATCTTCAAAACGTTTTTGAGATTTAGGGCTGGATGGTGACCACTCTGACAGCTGAGGTCCTGGTGCCGGTGCTGCAGTATACCCTAGCATTATGGATAATCCGCCACTGGGAACAATCGACGCGAGCGCTTTTCCGCGAATTTTCTGCATACTCGCGGAAAGCCTTAAAAAAACAATAGTTTTGTGCAAAGTCACTGCAAACAATCCGTGTGTAAGAGAAAACGGTAATTATATTGCACACCGTTACGAGACCGGCGCAGCATGGATCGCCACAATAAACAGCGAAATGAATTTTCAAATGCCAGAAAAATCGAAAACATTTGGGCTAGTCCAAACACACTGTCACGTCATCAGCGTGGATCGCGACAATAAAACAGCAAAATGAATTTTGCCAGAAAAATCGACGACATTCGGGATAGTCCAAATGTTTACCAACACTTCTGTAAACACATCCTACACTACACTATAAGACATTCAATACGCATTAAACACGACACAAATAATAAAAGTCAATAAGTCAGTAAAATTCCACCAGTCGTTCGCAGACTATAACCGCACTCAGATAATACTCTGCTGATTATGCACTTTAATCGCTTGAATAATTAAGTCCCAAACCTATATAAAACTCAAAGGTACTTGAAAACTAAAACACGGAAGGATACCCGAATGACATTTTATAAAACTGTGGCTGTCCTCACATTCCTGTATGCCAGTGACACATGGACTCTTCGTAAAAGAGACGTGCAGAGGATTCAGGCAGCCGAAATGAAATTTCTAAGACGGACGCAAGGTTATTCTCTCTTGGATCGGAGAAGGAACGAGGACATTAGACGCGATTTAAACATTGTATCATTGTACCAGAAGATTGTAGACCACAGAAGGAGATGGTGTGAACACTTGAATCGCATGGCTGGTAACCGTCTACCAGTGGCTGCCATGGGTTATCACCCTACTGGGAAGAGAGATGTCGGTAGACCGAGAAGGAGATGGGTTCCGGAACAGGTCTAAGGCCTAGTCCTTGAAGTGGTAATGATGATAATGATTATCACCTATGTAAAATTATATATATGTCTGTTTTCTGAGCTTATTTAAGGCGGCCAATATAAAGTATAACGGAATTAAAGTAGATTGGAAATTATCTGACACACACTAATGGGGTGAGGGGTTTCCAAAATACGCGAGCGTGACGCAGAACCGGCGGGATTCCAGAGCCAGAATATGATGCTCAGCAACTCATACTTCAGACTAAAATCGACGGCAAAGATCGGTTAACGAAGTTGGATGACACAAAAGCCAAAGAAGAAGTTTCTGAATTACGTGAACGTAAAAATTGGTTTGAAAGGATACATTTTTACTTCCATGTTCCGTAATGAAATGGAAGTATGGTGATCGTGAAAAAAAATCATGTTCGAGATAAGGGCTGATTCTGATTGTACTACCCTCAAAACATGAAGAAAAGTCATTTTCCGAAAAGTGTCTGCGTGTAGAATTTTTTCTATGACGAACGATAACTGCCGCAAATTCAAACAGAATCAAATAATTCTTTGCATACGTGCCCGAGTTGTAGAGGACCCAAGGCCTATTAATTTTGGTGAAGATCGGTTAAGGGGAAGAGGTAGTTTACCTGCAACGTTTTATGTTTTAACAAGAGTAAAGTACTTAATTTTGAATAAATAAAGTATCCTTAAAAGAAGGTCATAACAATCCACTGTAGAAAGGTAGATGAAATATCTATAAATGAAAAGGGTAGTTAAAGGGGAGGGGGTAATTTTCTATAAATGAAAATGATAGTTAAAGGGGGAGGGGATAAGTTTTTATATGGGTAGGTTATCGGCAACAAAGAAGTACTGTAGTTTGTATGGAAATGTTTCATTTCAATTTGTCAAACATAAAACTCGATTTACAAGGAACACACCTAACTTGTTAGAAATTATCGAACCGAATTGAAGTAAACGATTTAAAATATAAATCTTAGAACATGGAAGTCATGTATGGTTCTCCATACCGATATTTATAAAACATAGATCAAAAGGGAGGCCTGAAGACGTCAGAATATAACCACCCTCAAATTCCTGGATTGCTTGACGAAGAACAGTTGAGGCGTCTCTTGTTTCAGAACATCGCTTCTACACTGTCCCACATTTTACGCATACCTCCGAGATTTATACGAGTATTTTTTTTAAATAGAAAACACGTCACGGGTTCCCGCTGATTCACAGTCAGATTACGGGAACGCCTCGCATTCTTTTGTTATTAATCATCGATCATCATCTTTAAATAAAGACGCGTGAACTAATGTTAATGTTGATTTTTCTTCCACGCGTCGCATTTCTACGTGATGGTTACGCTAAACGTTCAATATAATTAATTGATCAATTCTAGTTATTGCGTTGTTTATAACGTACTCTCTGCCACCCGCGGTAAAGTTATACGTTATCCATTCTGCGTGAAAGCAACGTATACTGGTAATTCCCGTCAAGTCGATAATCTAAAGGCAGTTAACGGAAACCGTACGTTAAACAGTTCGTACAAAGTGCCATAATCACTGTCAGCACACCACACAGCCTACACGTAAACGGTTCACAACGCGTACGTAATAAGCCGAGATTCAGCTCTAAAGTGAGGGAACTTTCCAACTACAGTGGAACTCGCGAATAATGAGCTTGCTTATAACGATAACTCGGATGTAACGAGCAAAAGCACGAGATTTGTTTGGTTTTGTATCTTAGTAATGCTAAATAAATTCGCTTTTAACGAGTAGGAATGCACTTGGTTATAACGAGCATTTTATCGCAGGCTTGTTCATGGGTTAAGGTCTAACAAAAGTTCGTTACAATTCAGCATTTTAACATCCGTTTAAAATCATTAACGCAATTTACTGGAACTAATAATGTAAGCGATAATTCGTGAAAAATTTAAATAAATTACAACACTGTTTTGATATCTACAGATACAAAATTACTAAGCAAACAAAACTAGATGACTTTTTTAAGGTTAATAAAGTTCTGTGTGCGAAATATAATTTTGACAATTCCATTTAGAACGAAGAACAAAAAGACAAATAAAATAGAATGAATTTTATTCTAATTTAAAAATAAATATTGTACTTGTGGCATGGAAAGTTTTGCGTTTATTGCCTGATAGCCGGCTGATTTTTTGTAAATTTTTACTACACAGCGGCTTTTACTATATTTCGCGAATGCACTATACGCCAATATTCTGCAAAGAATGTTAGCGTCTAAAAAAATTTTTAAAGTCCAAATTTCACTTTTAAGCGTAGAATGTAAAACATGTCAAAATTTTATTGTGCAAAGCCTCTTCTATAGTAGACTTTTTACTTCCATATTCCTTAAGGAATAGAAGTATGGTGATGGCAAAAAAAATCGTGTTCGAGACTATTGCAGATTCTGATTCTACTACACTCAAAACATGAAAAAAAGTCGTTTTCCGAAAAGTGTCTGTGTGTGTGTCTGTCTGTGTGTCTGTCTGTAGATTTTTTTTCTATGGCAAACGATAACTGCCGCAAATTCAAACAGAATCAAATAATTTTTTGCATACAGCCCTGATTTGTAGAGTACTCACGACCTATTGTTTTTGGTGAAGATCGGTTGAGGGAAAGGGGTAGTTTACCTGCAACGGTTTTTTTTTATCAAGGGAATTTTTTTTTTTTGGCAAACGATAACAGCCCCAATTTCAAACAGAATCAAATAATGTTTTGCATACAGCCCTGAATTGTAGAGTTCTCAAGACCTATTGTTTTTGGTGAAGATCGGTTAAGGGAAAGGGGTAGTTTACCTGTAACGTTTTATGTTTTAACAAGGGTATTTCCTATGGCAAACGATAACAGCCGCAAATTCAAACAGAATCAAAAGATTATTTCCATACAGCCCTAAATTGTAGAGTTCTAAAGACCTATTGTTTTTGGTGAAGATCGGTTAAGGGAAAGGGGTAGTTTACCTACAACGTTTTTTTAACAAGGGTATTTTCTATGGCAAACGATAACAGCAGCAAATTCAAACAGAATCAAATAATTTTCTGCATACAGCCCTGATTTGTAGAATACTCAAGACCTATTGTTTTTGGTGAAGATCGGTTGAGGGGAAGGGGTAGTTTACCTGCAACATTTTTTATCAAGCGTATTTTCTATGGCAAACGATAACAGCCGCAAATTCAAACAGAATCAAATAATTTTTTGCATACATCAGTGAACTGTAGAGGACTCAAGCCCTTTAGATTTTGGTGAAGATCGGTTAAGGGGAAGGGGTAGTTTACCTGCAACCTTTTACGTTTTAACAAGAGTAAAGTACTTGAAAATTTATTTAAACTTTTTGAAACAATGGTAATTGTTGAAAATAAAATAATTTTGTTGCCAGGTAACAAAAATAAAGTCATTTTGATTATAAAATATAAATATTTACAACAAGAAAAGAATTTTCAGTTTTCAAACTTTAAATATATTTTTATAAAACAATGGGTTCTTCATTGAGGTGGGGACCATGTCACTCACTCCATCTCAAGCCTCTCCCATTTTGCAGAAAAAGAGGACCCTGTCAAGGCTGATACTTTGACGACAGTGACAGGGCTTTCCACCAAATTCAGCAGAGTGACAGGTAGGCCCAACTCTGATTGACTCCTCAGATTTCCCCAGCGTTAGTAGGTCCTATGAAAATATTTTATTTCAAAAATGATTTTAAATATAAATCTTAGATATGTTTTATAAATCTCATGTTTTATGTTTTAACATGGGTAATTTTTTATATGACGAACCGTAACTGCCGTAAATTCAAACAGAATCAAATAATTTTTTACATATGTGCCTGAGCTATAGAGAACTCAATGTCTGTTGATTTTGGTGAAGATCGGTTACGGGGAAAGGGCAGTTTACCTGAAACATTTTTTGTTGTAACATGAGTAAAGTACTTAATTTTGATAAAGTATCCTGATAAGATCTTAATAATCCACTGTAGAAACGTAGATGAAATATCTATAAATGAAGAGGCTAGTTGAACGGGCTGGGGGTAATTTTCTATAAATCAAAATTATAGTTGAAGGGGGAGGGGATAATTTTTTTTTATATGTGTACTACGTTATTGGCAACAAAGAAGTATTTTTTTGTTAAAATTCCTTCCCTGGCTGTTTGGCTGAAAATGATTTTAAATATAAATCTTAGAATATGGAAGTCATGTATGGTTCTCCATACCGATATTTTACTTCCATATTCCTTAAGGAATGGAAGTATGGTGATGGCAAAAAAAATCGTGTTCGAGATTATTGCAGATTCTGATTGTACTACACTCAAAACATGAAAAAAAGTCGTTTTCCGAAAAGCGTCTGTGTGTGTGTCTGTCTGTGTGTCTGTGTGTAGATTTTTTTTCTATGGTAAACGATAACTGCCGCAAATTTAAACAGAATTAAATAATTTTTTGCATACAGCCCTGATTTGTAGAGTACTCACGACCTATTGTTTTTGGTGAAGATCGGTTGAGGGAAAGGGGTAGTTTACCTGCAACAGTTTTTTTTTATCAAGGGAAATTTTTTTTTTTGGCAAACGATAACAGCCGCAAATTCAAACAGAATTAAATAATGTTTCGCATACAGCCCTGAATTGTAGAGTTCTCAAGACCTATTGTTTTTGGTGAAAATCGGTTAAGGGAAAGGGGTAGTTTACCTGTAACGTTTTATGTTTTAACAAGGGTAGTTCCTATGGCAAACGATAACAGCCGCAAATTCACACAGAATCAAAAGATTATTTCCATACAGCCCTAAATTGTAGAGTTCTCAAGACCTATTGTTTTTGGTGAAGATCAGTTGAGGGAAAGGGGTAGTTTACCTCCAACATTTTTTTAACAAGGGTATTTTCTATGGCAAACGATAACAGCCGCAAATTCAAACAGAATCAAATAATGTTTTGCATACAGCCCTGATTTGTAGAGTACTCAAGACCTATTGTTTTGGTGAAGATCGGTTAAGGGGAAGGGGTAGTTTACCTGCAACGTTTTTTTATCAAGCGTATTTTCTATGGCAAACGATAACAGCCGCAAATTCAAACAGAATCAAATAATTTTTTCCATACGTCCCTGAATTGTAGAGGTCTCAAGGACTTTCGATTTTGGTGAAGATCGGTTAAGGGGAAGGGGTAGTTTACCTGCAACCTTTTACGTTTTAACAAGAGTAAAGTAGTTGAAAATTTATTTAAACTTCTTGAAACAATGGTAATTGTTAAAAATAAAATAATTTTGTTGCCAGGCAATAAAATTATAATTTTTTTTATTTTAATGTAATATAATATTTTTCATTTAATACAGCAATAAAAAGGCAGGTAAGACACACACACACACACAATTCACGTTATTTCTGGCCTCACTCATGTTTATTTTCTTACATTTGCACGCTTTTTAAATGGAAAGTGCCGAAACACACACCAACATAGCGCGTGCAAGCCGAAAAAATGGACATCAATTTGCTTACTGGCGAAGCTAGTAGTTAATGAATGGGTAGGCAAAAATCTTGTCTTAAATTTTTTTTAAGGAATCACTGGAATCACTAAAAGGACGGTGGTTCAAATCGGACGCTGAGGTAGAGTTTGCTGTAACCGAATGGTTCCACAAACAGCCGTAAGAATTTTACTAGCAGGGGAATCTACAGGTTAGCGCAACAGTGGAACTCATGTCTTAATGTTATTGGAGACTTCTTTTAAAATCGTTGAATAAAAAATGCTTTACGGCTCTATACGTGTTTCTATTGAACAATCCTTGTATTAGTCATACACAATAATACAACTGATTGAACTTCAAATTTTTAAACTTGATTAGTTTCTATATATATGTTTGATGTTACAAATAATTCAAATAACAATCTTGATCATCTGTTAGTTCAGTGGAATAACAGTGACACTTTTAATAACCGCATAAAATAAACACTTAGAAACAACACAGGCGCTTTAACTTAACTGTTTGGACCACAGAAGTGAGGCATGCCTCAACGCTCTATGTGTACAGCGCGGGACAATCCCCCCTCCCTACAATTCCCTATCACACCACTACATTGCTTACATACGATGTATACAAAAAACGCTGAGGCAAGTTCAGGTTGCCTCATTCGCTTTAAACGAACTATGCCGAATCTCACCTGTCACCATCTAGCGGTCGCTCAATAAAGCACGTTTCGGTTTAATAAATTTGACAGTCGCAGTAACAATGTATAATCTTTACATTATGTAGTTCATACATATTTATAATTTTTATTCTACAGAATTTTTTAGGGTAGGCATTGCCTCAATTGCCTCCATGTAACTTCGCCACTGATATATATGTGTACAACGTTATCGGCAACAAAGAAGTAGTTTTTGTTAAAATTCCTTCCCGGGATATTTGGCCGTAGTCCAATGTTTTCTACAAAACCAGACGTTTCAGCAATGCCATCGACTTCCATCATCAGTGAAAATCGAGTGCGATAACGTGAGGTGGTATACGTTAGTGACCACAGTACTGTGGTTAAGGCTGAAGCAGTAAGTAGAAAGAAGTAGTTTCTATGGTAATATTTCATTTCGAAAATGATTTAAAATATAAATCTTAGAATATGGAAGTCATGTATGGTTCTCCATACCGATATTTTGTTGTGTGTTCGATAATCACGGTATAAAAATTTAGGTTTGCGAGTCGACAACTCGGATGTAGCGAGCACCCGGTTTTAACGAGCACATTTGTCCGGTCTCTTGAATCTCGTTATAAGCAAGTTCTACCGTATATTTAAATGTCGATTTACGCGTTCCTCTGGCAGAATTTACGAAATACGAATGCAGAAAGTACTCCACCTTCTTTTTCTGACTATTAAAAGTCGGTTCCATTTCTCTGCTCTCGTAAGACTTCGCTGTTCGTCATTCACGACAGTTTGACAAGCCTTCAAGAATGTGCCTAAATGCTCATATTTACTAACTTCTTCTTATTCGTCTCCTCTTCAAGGATTAGAAGACAGGTCCTGTTCCGGCACCCATCTTATCCTCGGACGACCCACGTCTCTTCTACCAGAGTCCTACTGCCACAGCTTCCAGATGGATATTGTTACGTGACATTTTTACCATGCCCTAGTAACATAAATATACCATGATTGTATTATTAAAAAGTACCAGGAGACATAATATTTTAAGAAAGACTTAATTGAATATGTTTAATTTTAACTGTTTATTGTATGTTATGTTTATTATAATTAAAGTAAGAACTTACTTACGAAATTTGTTTTTTGTGTGCAGACTGTAAAGTTATAAACACAGTCAGTTAAGGGGAATTATAACATATTACTAATAGTTATTAGTAATCAGTTTTTGTCACATTTATTAACATTATGTATACTAGTGTTAATAACACTAATGTTAGTCTTAACAAGAAAGTACCAAAATCATAGTCAGTCAAATTATATGAATAAGATTTCTATTACAATAATAAGGAAACAATGTCAGTTTATGTTAAAAGATTACCAAGTGTATAAAATAAATTTAAGAAAGTGAAAGGTACAAAAAAGAAATAATAAATAAGTTTGTAACAAAAATAAATAAAAAGTGAATCATTAACTCAGGAAATATAGATCAGAAAATAGTCAAGAGTGATGTCAAAATGATCAGTTTTTATCAGAATAACAAAGAAACAAATAAAAAGAAGGTAAGAGCCAAATAAAAAAGGTATATCCTTTTAAAAGAAAATGACATATAAAATAGTAAAAAGTTTGTTTATATTATTCTTATGATGTCACCAGGGTGATATAAAAATGTTACTTGCAAACCAAGGAGATATCTAAGAGAGGCAACATATATCTGAAGGAAAAATATAGATTGATTCTAAAAACAACTGAATGCAAAAAGGTTGATTTAAATACTTATAGTGAAAAATAAATTCTAATATGTGTAATAATCAGTGTATCTACAGATAAACAATTGAATAATTATATATAACGAGATTAAAATAGAAGAAGGAATTGCTACAAGAATCTACAGAATCAAACCAGGACATCTCTGAAGAAATTGGACCAATTAACAACAGGGAGAGAAGTATTTTTTGATCTAAAATTAATCTGAAATATTCCCTGTTAAACCTGATATAAAGGTTTCAAAAAACTTTGAATACACTTTTTATAAAAACCATAATTGACTTTCACTAAGAACAATAATTATTAATAATATGGACATAAGCATAAGTCACCACTGATGTATAGTGCTAATATAATTTAAAGATATTTAAGTCTAAAAAACATTTTTATAACTTAACCTATACACTGAACTGTTTTACACTTTTAATATAATCCTTTTAAAATACATTGTGACTATTTCTCATCATATGTATTTTGGTACTTTCCCTGTCAATACTGTTGTTATATCGTAGTCGAAATGACCTACAGAACATCATAATTGTATTTTATTTATTACATACAAAATATAAAATGTTTTAAAAAGCCTTGAGATCTAAGAGTTACTGCTGCCACTCTGAGCTTATAAAAATACAGCTGGCCAAACTTTGTTAAAAATTATTTTTTACATTTAGAACAAATTAAAGAATAAATAAATAAATAAAGGATTTGAGTTTACAAATTACAGAAAAAGGTTTATTTGTTTCTTATTTCATGAAAACAAAAAGGGTATGATATTCTGAACAAAATATCTGATACTGTGAGTTGACCTCGGTAATTAGATTAAGTTGGCAACACTCATCAATTGAAAATCTTAGCAGATTTCTTTTAAAAAATGTGGTGATGAGTACAAATTATCATATCCATGGCTGAAAGAAAAGAATAAAAGAGAGTTCATTACAGAATAAAGAGACCACATACTATTTATATAAATTTGAATAAAAATTTATTATTGATATTTCACCAATAAAATTTTATTTGCAAACGGTGATTGCAAATTGGCGCTCAACAAACATCCCCCTGAACAGATACTCATCCTTAAGTTAATATTAACAAAAATATATACAAATAATAACAGAGTTAAACAATACACAAATTCAAATCCATAACCATAGATTCGAGTCTAGATGTAACAAATTGGCTATCCCAATAGTGAGGCTGAATAAAATATAATTTAGAAAGAACGATTATTAGGTAAGGGTAGTTACAAACAGTTACACGTTACAATATTTACTAACAATGATTACAAATATTATAACAATGATTATATACCACTATAGAAAAATTATTCCCATTAGCGCTTTCAAGCTCCTCAGCTCATCGTCAGGATAGTGATAATTCTGTTTGTAATCCATATTTTTTATTTGTGAGGTATATTCTTCTTCTTATTTCAGTGTTGATGTCGTTGGTGCCGTTTATCTGGGAGCCAAGATATATGAATGCTTTTACTGCCTCTATATTTTTTGTGCCTATTTCAAGGTTTTGAAGGGTTGGGTTTAATGGTAGTTTCTTGACAGTATACATATATTTTGTTTTCTCCAAGTTTATCTGCAGTCCAATTTTACTCTAATGCTGTAAAGGAACTAAGGAGGTCTCGTTTTGTCCTGTCTATCCCATACCATTAAGAATTTATAAACACTAGTTCAGTTACCTCCCTGGTTTTTAGTTGTTCATTTGCCACAGGACAGTACAGGAACCACAATAACTTTGTCTGATGGTTGCAATTTGGTTTATGGCTAACTTCCTGCCTGTGTAACCAGTTTGATAACCTACTGCTGTTCTTTCAGCATATGTCTGGACGTGGTTGCAAAGTATTTTGGTGAAGCTTTACAAGCTGTGTAAGAGCATACCCACACATTTTCCTTCTGTGGAAATAATTCCCAATAATTCCCTTCTGTATTATAGAGATAACCCCATATTCCGTTCATCCAGGAGGACTTTCTGATTCCAAATTTTTCATATTATGTATAGCACCCCGCAAAACAAAATACATGGTCACAGGACAGGAAGCTATAGAAAGAGAGCACATCCAAATTGACTATTTCTTTGAAAAAGTCAACAACTTTGTTTATTTAGGATGCCTAGTTAACTCCGATGGGGAAATGACAGAAGAAATGAAGCGAAGAATCGCCTCAGCTAATAGGTGCTTCTTTGGTCTCATACCCCTGTTCCAGAGCAGAATAATTGCCAGGAGCATCAAGCTGCTTTTGTATAAATCACTGATCCGTCCAGTTCTGAGAACTGGACCATTTCTAGAAAGTCTGAGTCAGCCTGCTGGTTCATGAATGCAGAATCCTCCACAATATTTTTGGTCCAATATGAGTGGGAGGTGAATGGAGGAAAACAACCAACCAAGAACTGAAGACTCTTCTGAATGAACCAGATATTGTGAAAGTTATAAAACGTGGGAGACTCAGGTGGGCTGAACATGCGATCAGAATGGGGGAGGATGAAATACCCATAAAGGCACTCACAGAACAGATCTATGGCACCAGGAGAGTTGTTAGACCCAAACTACTTTGGGAAGACGGTGTGAACTATGATGTGCACCATATCCTTGGGACCCGGAACTGGAGAGCAGCTGCACTTGACCGGGACAACTGGCGGAGGCTGTTAAAGGAGCCCTTGACTCAGTAATGGGTTGACTCAGAAGAAGAAGATGTATAGCACCCCATAGTGTTAGGCCTACATTATAGTATGTAATACCATAATTTATAAAAAAAAAAACAATCTAAGATCTTTCAGAAAAATAACTTCTAGTTTTTAAGTTGTTGGGTATTTAAAAAGGCTTAAAAACCTGTAAGGCTAATTATATTAAAAATAAGCACAAAAGTGTTTTATAAACATACACATAACTAAATTTGACCACTTTTGTAACATTTTAATGTATTTGGATATAATGGACTTTCCTTACAACAGACACTGTCCCCGTATTATTCTATTATAATGAGCATCAACTGTACAAATTGTACTGGCACCACCATTATCAGGCCGACAGTGAAACATTTTACAACACCAGTTAATGGCTTTTTTTATTAACGATTTAAATATCGCAATAAACAAAAAAGTAAAGTTTATTTAAAACGAAAATGGAAGCTGTACTGACAATATGTTATACTACTTTTTATTGCTGATAATAAAATACAATATCTTTACACTTTGTACTTGGCCAATAATTGTTTAATTTCAAAGGTCGGGCGCCATCTTGATTTGCAAGAAAGTAAATATAAACGTGAAGTTTTACTTACCTTTAAAAGGGTAGGAATTCGTTTAAGCGAACTTTTTGAGTAGCGGAAAGTGTTATTTGAAATAATAATACTTTTATTTGAAATATTATATTATTATTATTACAATATTATATTATTATAAAATTATTATTACAAAATAAATGGTTAGAGAATAAAAATACAATAAATATGGTTTTTAGGACCACAGTTTTACAAAATTATTATCGTACCAGAATTGTACCGTCACAAATAGAAGCTGTATTTAAAACGATAATAACCAGTGTACTGAATACTATCAGTAGCAGCGTCTAGTTGGACAAGTCATAAAGTGCATGCTAAAAGATCGAGACGGCACAGACGAAGAAGAAGAAGAGCAAGGAACAGAGACCCAACGAGCGGCGCCACAGAGTAAAGTAAGAAAGGATGGAAGACTGAAGTGTTATCGATGCAGGAAACCTGGACACCTACAACGAGATTGTCGGGTTAGAATTCAGCAGCAGGGAAACGAGCAGTAGTCGGTACAATGATAGCTGTCAGAGAGTAATTCATTACCTTCCATATCTATGTCTGAACTTATATATCATCACTTGAGTCAGCGTTATTATTGATAAGATTGTTCATTGTCCACGACGTCGGTAATTCGGGCCAGTTCCCATAACTTCTCATCTTCCTTGAATATATGATTCTGCATACAATGACTCCACTTGTCCGCCATGTTTCATTTCTCAATAAATTGTTTTATATCAAGCAGCTAATGTTGTGTTGTGATGGGCAACATATCCTTTCAACTGGCTCCATATTAATTCAATACGATTCAGTGATAAGGAGGAAGTCTTAACACGACGTGCCTCGATTTAAGCGGTAAGATAACTTTCACATGACTATACAGACATTCTGCAGATGCACGTAATACATTACTGTGTGAACAGTGTCAACGCCCCTGACCTGACCAAAGCATTTCAGATTTACCATGTGGGTTTGTTTACATCAGGATTGAACTAAGAACAGAAAGAGTATAAATTAGCATTGATAGTGTTAGGATTTGCATTTAAAATCTGGTATTTTCAAATAATATTAACACGGAATATAGATGCAACCTAACCTAATCTACATTACCTAATCATATTTAGATATTTGGTCACACTACAAAACACCAGTACTCATTTAAGGGCAGTCACGTGTCTGTCACGCCATATCAATGCTCTCACTGAGTGTACCATACTTAGCTCATTTACACAACATTAATTTCTTGGATTTCGTTGTCCATGAAGTGTCCGTTACTTAACTAAATATAATTAATTCACTACCGACTCGGAACACAAAGTTTTTTATGAGTAAAAACGTAAAAGTTTTACCTTATAGCCTGAACCAGTTTTTGCTTTTAAAAAGTTTCTTCAGAGGCTGCCATTGGGAGCACTGTCCGTCTTGTTCTTGGTGAGGGTATTAATTTTTGAAGGATCGATGCTGTGTGTGTGGGGTGTGATATGTTCGAATAATTCGTTTTAACAACATCCTAAACGAACAGACACAATTCAAATCACATGCATTATTTGTAGTGCTCCCAACGGCAGCCTCTGAAGATGCTTTTTAAAAGCGAAAACCAGTTCAGGCTATAAGGTAAAACTTTTACGTTTTCACCCATAAAAAACTTTGTGTACCGAGTCGGTAGTGAATTAATTATATTTACAACATTAATTTACCATATTAATTTGTATGCTCAAAGAATATACGTTTTGTCATTACCGGTAGTAGCCATACATTTGTAAACTTTATAATTGCCATTCTGTATCATCAGTTTGGAATAAAACCATGTTGTGGACGTTCCAACATTTACATGCAGTAGACACGATTCCATGATCTTGCAAAAATGTAATCATGTGACTTTTTTGTCTGTAGATCCCAAACATTAACAACTGGAAGGAAATGACTGTACGATTACAACACATCAAACAAATGATGGTAATGTGGCAGAATCAAGAGTCACAATCATAATGTATCCTCAAAACAAAAACAGTTCCGTGGCGCTTGTTATCTTAACAACTGCATTTCCATACTCTTGACTACCTTATGAAATTCATACTGTTACATAATGCGGAAAAAGTGTTACATAATATGGAACATTCTACAAGTTTCTCGAATATTCCAGCTGTAATGTGTGTGTGCGTACATAATGGTTCTACTTTGTGGTGAAAGACAATTACGCGTCAACTCCAGACCATACATGTCAGCGCAGTGTGTTCAAGGACACTGTTTTTAGTGGATTCTCAAGAGAGCTTCTTTGTTTAACAAGTCATCCAAAGTAACAGATTATTCTGAGAATCAGCGGGGTTTAAATACACTCATTCAGCGATGGTCAAGTTAGTTATTGTCGGGCGATTACACAGTGCGTTTGAGTGGCAATTTACACAGTGCGGTTTGAGGTATTGAGGCGAAGTGTTATGTGTTTTGTAATTGTGCAGGACAATTATTACAATTGTGTTTTTGATTTGTTGTAAGAGACTGTCTTGTTGATTACAAACTGTTTAATTGTGATAATTAAAGCTGGTGATTAGTGACTTAATTGGTGTCTTTTATTTTGTTTTCCACTGTACCATACGACAATCAGTGGGACCGTTGTAACAATATTAAAAACAAGCATAAAGGTGTTTTATAATCATACACATAACTAAATTTTCCCACTTATGTGACATTTTAATATATTTGGATATAACGGACTTTCCTTACAATGGACACTGTTCCCGTATTATTCCATCATAATGAGCATCAACTGTACAAATTGTACTCGTCTTGATAACTAGCACCATCTGCAAATTCGCTGACTCAATTCTAAATTAGCATTAATAGTGTTAGGATTTGCATTTAAAATCCGGTATTTTCAAATAATAGCAACATGGAATACAAATGCAACCTAACCTAATCATATTTAGGTATTTAGTTGCACTACAAAACACAATACTCATTTAAGGGTAGTCACATATCTGTCATACCATATTAATGGTTGTTGAGTGTGCCATATGTAGCTCTCACTTACTCATCATTAAATTACCGATGATAATTTGAATGCTCAAATAATATACATTTTGTTCTTTGTAACCAAGTTCCAATACATCTTTATATAAAACTTTATAACGAAGCTTTTTATATTGCCATTCTATATCATCAGTTTGGAAGAAAACAACGTTGTGGATATTATGACATTTACATGCAGTAGCCAGGATTCCAGGATCTCAGAATCAAGAATCATAATCATAATGTATACTCAAAACAAAAACAGCCCTGTGGCGCTTGTTATCTTAACAACTGCATTTCCATCCTCTTGAATACCTTATGAAATTCAAAATTTTTGTTTTGAAATATTTATGTCTCTCTATTATATTGTCACAATTAGAAATAAGTGGTATTTATTTATATATTTATGGAATTTTGCGTTATTAACAAAGTCATTTATTGTAATAGCATCTTCTTCTTATTATTATTATTATTAATATGTGTTCCCGGATTGTAATAGCTGGTACCGGTTATCCAGACAAATACACACAAACTTCTAAATTGTCAACAGGTACAATAAACTCTCGAAGCAAACGGTGAACGTAGGAAATGAAGATTTTAATAAAAAACAATAAAAAGTCAAAGCAACAAAACATATACAATATATTCAAAACATTGTTTGTTTAAATCTTTACAGTATTCCACAACCATGTTCATTCTGTCTGGTTACAATAACTAGACGACTTTGATTCACATCTCACATCTCATTTGTAATATCTGATAACAACTGTATTAAAATTAAATATATCATCTACTAAACTTATCTCAGAGTGTGTATTGTGTGTGTGAGTGTGCATACGTGTGTACGTGTAATATGTGTATCATCTTACATAAAGGCACTTGAGTTTCATTTTTAATAATATACTTTAATAATAAATAGAAACAAATTTTTTTTGTTAAATACACTTTTTTATCATATACAATCATTAGTTACATTAGATACAAATTCTCTAAAAGTGTAATAGTCACTCTTTTTTTTTTTTTTATTATTATAAAAATAACTTTCTGACATATTAAAGTATACTGTAAATTCACTTTAATAAAAAATTCAGAATTAGTGCGGCACTTAAAAACAACTTAAAATTCTTTTATACATTTACAAAATTTTGGTCTTAGAATGACAAAAAAAAAAAGGAAAAGAAAATATAATAAAGCATTTTGTCTATTTACAAAGAAAATTCAGTTAATCAAATGGTTCTTGATAATACTTTTTTTTTATAAAAATATATCTGTCATACATACATACAACAAAGAAATATATACATACAACAAAGAAATTAATTACTTATTCTCCTTATAGGTATTAAAATTGATACCATACGACACACTAATTATGTATTTCAATAAACATTTTTGACATTCACAGCAGTTTATATGCATTGTTTTTTGAAAATATTTATAAAAAACAATATATTTTGATTTTCAAATTTTTTATTGATGTTATGACAAAGTGTTGATAAAAGACACAAATGTTTTACCAAAGAAACGATAACATGAACTTATGCCAGTAACACTGCACTGATATAGGTTAATTTACATAGGTTCCCTTGTTTTGCATAATCTGCTTTAGATTAAATTGGGTAATAGTTGACTGTCACTGTCTGGTCCTTTGACAGCTCAAAAATTTGCAGAAACAGTATTATTATATATTTCTTACATTCATATTTGCTCAGTTTTTCTTGTATATTTATTTTTATATTATTATTAATATTAAAATTTCCTCCAATTTTTCTTGTCATTTTATGTTATTAATAAATTAATAATAATAAAAAAAAACTTTTAACAAGAATATATTTTTTTTGTGTATATAACAAATGTTTCAACAGTAATCCAACTATCATCATCAGATATAATTAAATTTAATAAATTCAAAATTTTTAAATCAATTGTTCTAAACAGCTGTTTTATATGTAGACTAAATTTAATGTTTTTATATTTGTATATAAAATATGTTATATAATTAATTGTAAAATATAATATAAATATTTATTTTATTAAATTAGTAATTTTGAAAATATTATCATTTTTGTATTAATTTGAATTTGTTCTGGTATTAATTTATTACTCGTTTTATGTTTAAATATTTCTAAATTTCCTCATAAAGTCAATTTTGGTTGGAAATGTGTTTTAATAAACTGATATTATTTAAATTTGGAAATGTCTGTTTTTTTATTGAGTGTGTAGCTAAGCTTGATTTATATATATCTGGTTTTAAATATATATTTTCCTTTTAATTTTTTTTTTAGTTTGTCCAACATAAAATTTGTTACAGTTAGGGCATTCAATTTTATATACTCCATTTAAATTATGAATTAATTTATCTGTTTTAGGTTTGATTCTATCAAAATCTGTTTTATTCCTGTTACAGGTAATTTTTATATTATGGTTCTAAATAATTTTGTAATTTTATGATTATTATTTTTTTAATATTATTAATAACAACATTTTTTATATATGAACATATTTTCTATTATTTTGTGAATAATTATAATTTATTCAATAGTATTAACTATCATCATCACATCAATATTAGTATATTATATCAATTTTGTATTTCTGTATAGGCCTAAAAAACGATTAAAAAATTGTAGTTTTATTTTACATTACAAAAATAATTAATTCTTTGGTGAGGTGATACAGCATAATATTATACCAAAACTAACTTTCAAGAATATATTATATAAATTCAACATTCTGTACTCTTATATTACTTAATTAGTTTAATGCTAGCCAATGATGTCCTTTTGCTAGGGTTACAAAAATAAGTGTGCAGAAAAATAAAAAAGTCAGAAATAGTTAACGAGGATAGCTGCGCAAACTTTGAACTTAATTTGTAAAAAAAAAGTTCACAGGTTAGGCAAATCTGGTGTGATTAAATATACAACATTTTGAGTTAGAAAAAAAATTGTTGTTTGTAGAAAAGTGTTCAAAACCTGAACACACACACACACACACACACACACACCACACACACACACCACACACACACACACACACACACACACACACACACACACAAAATACTACCACCAGTTTTGTTTTTTGGAATATGGAAAATAAAAAAGTCAAACCTATCAACACATTTTTAGGTCCATAGTATACACAGAAATACAACGAAAATTTGGTTTTTGAAATTTTCTTCCTGCTTTGGGAGCAGACAGTTACAGTAAACTATACCCAAATAAAAATTATTATTTTTCATCAGTTATTTTCTCTATGTTAGCAGTCTTCATCGCTAATTCATCAAGTTGTTGTAGGAAGAAGGTTGCAAAACCGAAAGGCCTCGTTCGAGGAAAAAGTGTTTATAGCAGGGAAGCAACAAAATTTGACAAAGTTATTATTTTTCAATTTAATGATTTTACATTATATATGTGTGAAGTAAACCTGCACTCATATTGACATAATTACCAAATAATGCATTGACGTTAAGGAGACATAATTTTTTATTTCCGATTAAACATAAATAATATATAAACTTTCATGAATATATTAATATTTTAAATATATATAATATTTTAACAATATAAATATTTAATACAGTAACATATTTATAGTGAATAATTCAATAATATTTTGTATATATTTTTTACAAACTATGTTTATACAATCGTCTTGAATAGTAAAAAGAATATTTCATATGAGCTGAAATATTAAAACCAATTTTAAGTAAAATATGCATAATAAAGTATTATAATGATACAACAATAAAACATTTATCTTAACAGTTGATACATTAAATAAACAAAAACAGTTCAAAGTTTTACATCTGTCTTATAAAATTCTGGTAATAATAAATAAAACCAATATTAATATTATGAAACAATTTAATGGTGATAATATTACTAACAGTTCTAAAGGTTAAATAAAATAATATAACAATCACACCCTTATGGTCACTTAAGTCATAACAAATTTTAATCAGACCTTGAATCCTGTATAAATTAGTTTTTATAGATTAAAATCATTTTATAAATTCTTATGTAAATTCATTTTCTACAAATAATACCTGAAATGATTAAATAACTCTAATCAATGTTTACTTAATTTTGAGAAATACAATATAAAATTAACACTTGCTTGAGTGTGGACACAAAAAAGATTAAAAATAGATTTAAAAATTTATTTTTATTAATTTTTACTCAGTACATAGGCCTATACCTACTCAGTTTGTGTTGTCTAGCTAGAAAGCTACAGCAGGCATCAGAATTTGTGACATTATATTTTATTTTCTTCCTGTAAAACCTCCTGTGGATTCAGAAAAATCATAAAACTGCAAAGCTCAAATCCAAAATTTTGCGTATGATGTTCACGATTTCTCAGTAGAGAACCATCAGTAGTGCACATTTTCTTACACTTATGACTTTTATACAATTTAATGTGTATACTTATTGCACAATAATTCTGCACTTGGACTGACATCAGTACAGTGCAGTGATGCCAACCATATCATAACTATACTGCAGGATGCTAAAAATAACAAAAATATTACTATCCAAGAGCAAAAATATTGGTATCGAATCCATTATGTGTCATGAAATTGAATTTAATTTGTTTCCAATTATTAACATTTATTTCATAAGATTATTATGGACTAGTTAATTTTTTCATAAACGGAATCAAAATGAGATTAGATACTGCTGATAAGTCATAACACTGTGAGTCATTCAGCAGTAATAAGAAGCATATAGCAGAACTGACAGTTGTAGATCTATCAATAATTAGTTCTCCATTATACTTTCTTGTTCTATAAACTTAACAGCAATGAATTTTACTTGATTAGTGGATAATGTTAAAATAAAAATGATGTTGTATTGTTTCTCCATGAGCAAAGTATTATACATAATCACAGTAAATGTCGTTGTGGAAAAGACATCATTTGCATACTACCTCATAGTACAGTAATAGTTCTGAGTGACTACCTTGTCTCTGACAGCCACAAAACTTGCAAATAACGGGGTTTTTGTGTTTCTACGTAAACTACACGCCAAAAGTAGGTGTGGAAGCGAAAAATTTGCACTTTTTATTTGCAAGTTGTGAAAAAATGCATAATTACTTATGGCAATGTAGCATTGAAACACAACGCTGTTTCGAGTTGGTTGCTTTTCCAGTGATCTGCTCAAAAACCAAGTATTAGTGGAAGACGAGTTCTGTCACAGAAAGGGAGACGTGTATAGTAACAGGCAAGTAGGGCCACCCTGCCTTATTTCGAGTTGATTGCTTTTTCTGTGATCTGCACATAAAAGAACAGTACTATTGAAAAAACGAATACTTGTGGAAAACGAGTTCTGTCACAAAAAGGAGACATGTATAGTAACAGACAGGTAAGGCATTGGGTCACACCCCCTCCTACTTCACGGTTTTTTTACGTGGATTTCACAAAACACGAGAATAGTTAAGTTAGTGCGTAGGCTTTCACGGCCGGTGTCATTACGATTATTTACTAAAACTTCCGGGCTGAAAGGCCGTGGTCGATTGCTTAAGTTTCTGCTAAACGTTTCTGCCGCACCACCGGTGGCCATCTTCAGTAGCAAAAGAAATAGAGGCATCGTAGCAGGTACTCACTGTTGCTTGTTCCCAGTCCATTGGGAGACGTGTTCGGCGTATCATCTATCGAACACTTTTCTTTTCTTTTGCTACTGAAGATGGCCACCGGTGGTGCGGCAGAAACGTTTAGCAGAAACTTAAGCAATCGACCACGGCCTTTCAGCCCGGAAGTTTTAGTAAATAATCGTAATAGTTAAGTTAGTTTGCATGTTAACCTAACAATGTCAATTTTACCTTATTTACGTTAAAAAACTACCTTATTTTCTGCAAAACGTTTGCTTCCGCATCTAGTTTTGGCCTGTAGTTGACATAGAAACACAAAAAAAACACAAGTTATTTGCAATTTTTGTGGCTGTCAGAGACAAGGTAGTCACTCTGAACTATTACCCATAGTACTGGTACAAATATTTGACAGAAAGACGTGGATTTCAACAATACATTGTTAAGTGGGTTTTCAAATATCCTTACCAAAATTGGCTTTATTTATTTATTTACTACAGGACAAAGGAACTCATGCCCATTAAATCTGCATAGAGAAATTATAAATGAAGTAAACCAAAATATACTGGTACAGTTGGGTAGATATACATTTTCTTGACACACAATGGGTAAGATCCAAATATTGTAGTCCACCATTTCAAATGGCTGCTGATAAGCATTTTTAAATATTACCTTATCTGTAGGTCAGACTAACTGCAAACACCATTCAAAAGTATGAGATTTGATATTGCGAATTAAGACTTTGAGTGTTTGTTTGATATGAGTTTAGAGAAAACTTGAAAGCTTTTAAAGTAGTGGACTGCAATAATTTCTTTCTCAGATGAAACTTCTTTAATAAGGTTTATTATTTATGATATAGTTATATATTAATGTAGGGAAAGTCAGCCAACTTGTAGCCAGGAAAAGAAACATTACTGTCCACATTTTTTCTTTATGCTATGACTGATGAAGCTGTTTGTGAAAGAGAACTGTTTCAAACCAGTGTTGTGTTTTTTAGTAGATATGTACATATTTTGAAACAGCGAATTTGGCAAATTTTCTGGCTTTACCAATGATAATATTTAACTATAACTCTCAAACTTATGAAGATAACCTTATTTCTGATCTGTTGGTACACATAATGCAATAATACATTCTAACTGTAGGCCTACCAGTATTCTGATTAAGTCACATACATGTGGATTCCAACAGAATTAATTTATAAATTGGTCTTTGACTTCATAAAAAATTAAATTTTGAATTTAGGACAATGCTAACGTTTTCTGTCAAACAAAAATTTCAGCTGGTTTAGAGGTTATGGTCACTACTCTGGAACAATGGCTTCTGAGTACATAATTATTGTGCAGTCAGTAAACAGCTGTGCTTTGTGCCTGGCCTACTTATTTTATTGTTGATTTTATATTTCTGAACAAACAAACTACAATGATATAAATATGTTAAGTACTAAAACGGAAGCATGGCAGTTTATTTAATACCAGTGTTTCCAATATGATAAAAAAAATTAAACGACTTCTCAAAAACATCTTTAAAAGTTAACAGTGATGCATTTATTTGTATTAAAATTTGAACAACAGACTTGATTTGTGAGGAGTGAATTAATTTATAAATTGGTGTTTGACTTCAACCCAATCTAATTTTAAAAATCAAAGAGTTCAACTCCTTCCTCTTCTTTTCTCTTTAAGGATTAAGTGGAATCAGCTGTTCTGGTCAGCAGGTTCAAAACAAAAAAAATTGTTCAGGGTTATACCACCAGTATATAATAATTTAGATATTGTAGCATGTTACAAGACCTAATGTGCATTTGTTTTTTATTTAAACTATTAAAACAAATGAAAATATCTTTACTGTTATTTTATATAATAATGTTTACAGGCAGGACAACATTTATTTTTAGTAAATAAATATAATCAATCATTATATAACTCTGATCAGTAAATTTTCACATAATTTTGAGAAATACAACACAAAATACATACAAACATTTGTTTCCCTGTTGTAAGGTCAGTTTTGTTTGGCATCTTCACTATCCTTTTGCGTGGCTGTTCATATGCACTGCACATTTTGATCATACAGGTGGCAGCCCTGTATGAATATCTGTTTGTGCTCTGGTAACTAATTAATGCATAAAACTGATCTTGATTAGTCACATACCAAGTAATTTATTAGGAGTAACCATGAGTATGTGCCAATTTCAAAAATTCAGGTTGAAGGCAAAAGTGTCCTGTTGTACATAACTACTGTTAATTTTTCATGAAGAAAATGTTCACATTAAACAAAAAATCATCTGATTTAATGAATGTTTTTATAGACAAGTAAAATTTAATTTTAGTCAAGTGCTATACTTCAGGTATAAAAATAAATGTATACTGCCAAATTATATGAAATCACACTACAGTTTCAATTAGATACAATAACGTTCAAGCTTTCACAGCCAATGTCATAAAATTTCCAGACTATCAAGCTGTGGTTGACTCAATGTCCTGATGGCACACATTTCAACTCTATCTGTAGAAAACATCTTCAGTGGACAAATGATACTCTTCTCAATTAACTGAAGACTTCTGCACATGGAGACGATATGTCTGCAATCTTCAGATATGGATAACGGCTCGAGAGCATGAAAGTTTTATCAACTTATAATAAGATAATTTCATTAGAATCTGGCATTCAACTGTCATTATGCCACTAAAATAAAACCAACTCAAATTTAATAAACTGTTACACTTTAGCAGTGATGTCAAAGTGGCACTCGACTATGCAAATTAAAGCAGTTATAAATAGTAAGTAAATTATGTATGCACAAAATATCTATTTGTTAATGATTACCCACTAAAACAGATTAATTTCTGTTGTTTTGTTTTGTTAACATTTGTCGATTTTCTGTTGATAATCAATTTTATGTAGTCGGCTTTTCATTTAAAATAAATTAAATCTTTATGCTTTCGAATAACTCTGGCCTGAAGGCTGGTTCCAATTTCTGGTGTAGTCGACACATTGGGTTGAAAAATTATTTCAGTCACAACCAACATCTGTTGTTCACATTACAATACAATTCTCAGTTAGTCCCTATGAGTGTCGAGTAATTTTACTACCGATAACAATGTGTGGTATTTTATTGTTGTTTATATATATATATTTTTTATAATAAAACCAAGGTGCAAAAAAATCAATCTGTGCAAACTAAATATTACATGAGTGCAGACAATTAAATATAAATACAGTGAAAAAAATATTCGACAGGCGTTGTCAAAAAACTGTGTGTATCAAACTATAATGTTTAATTAACGCTAAAAATATAATTAACTATTACTATTATAATTATGTTCAGTGCATATGGAACAGAACTCATGGAGTTTGAGGAAACAATACTTTACAAATTACAGGCATGACAGTACTTCTAAAATACACTTTATGTACAGTTTTGTTATGTTTATATATATATACAAAAGATCTGCATTATTGGCTTATTTCATGATCCTTTAAACTATTAACAATTTTTTTTTCTTTTACTTAAAATTTACATATTTTAAGACACACTGCAATGGAGTTAGTTGCTCCATAACACAATTATTATATATGTATTGTTTGTGATAATATGTTTTAATAGATATGTTCCTTTCTTTAAACGATTTTGATTAGATTCAATTTAATAAAAATTGTATATCAAACATTTAAATATTTTTATATTCAATTAAATTTACTTTCTTTCCTCACTGAACATTTTAGCACTTCTCCAAATAACTAGTTTTTTATAACAAAATTTTTTAATTTATCATGTGTAAAAATTGTAAACAAATTAACTTACTAAAACTATACACGATAATGCCTGATGGTGAGAAATATTGGTGTAAACTATGAACGCGCTTTCTCTTTTTCAATTGTACAAATTCTATGATAATAATAAATAAATAACAATATGCTATTATAATAAATATATATTGTTAGAGAATGCTGAGTGATGTTTGGTTACAGGCAACTACAAAACGGGAACTTTGCCGGAAATGTTGCCATGCGTTCATCGGCACGTGTTACCCAAGTTTTGCTTGTCATTCGGCAGTTGTATTCTTGTTGGCATGGACTCTGGGATAGAGCTGCAACAACATAAACATTGTTTAATTGCATGAAACAAACAGAGAATTACATACATTGCCAATAAATTCTTAAAAAAAAAGATTTTAAGAGAAAGCTTTCTTTTTTTAAATAAACACAGTGCTCAATGAGCAATCAATATAATTGAATTCTAGTCGTATCATTCATCATCATTAGCCATGGCTCTACAACCCTTGGTGGGTCTTGGCCTGCTACAAGAGTCGATTCCATTCTTCCCTATTGCGTGACCTGGGTTTCCAGTTTCTTATGTTCAGGCTTCTGAGGTCCTCCTCTATCTGATCTTTGAATCTACTTCGGGGTCTTCCCCGTTTTCTACTACCCATTGGTTTCTGGTAGAAAATATTGTTACGACGGTCTACTCGATCGTCGTAGGTACAGTGAAAACAAAATAAGTACAAGACAACAATCAAGTCACTAATCACACCTTTAATTGTTACAGTAAAACAGTTCATAATTAACAACACAGTCTCTACAACAAATCAAATGAAAATTGTTCACATGCAATAAAATGTCCACTAATAATAAAACTCAATTGTATTACAATTATACCATCCGAATATAAAACGCAACACTTCAATAATAACTACTTGAATGTACACAGTAATAACTCGAACCGCTTTGGAAATATATCGCACTAATACTCTCGAACCGCACTCTCCAATATCTCGCATGGAACTGAAAGCTAAGGCCGCTACCCGATGTATTTATAGTCATGCTCACACACCAGAGGCTTCCAAACTGCGTCTTATCTCTCGTGAACTACGTAATTACTACGGCCTTGACACAGTCCGAGCGCCCGAGCGAAGCCCGGCACAGTCGAGAAGATTCTCGCAAAATGCGTCTAGTAGCACGTACACCACACGCTTACATCGAGATCCTTCTGGCATATTCGATAAACGCGTAGATTGTTCTGTGCTGTCGTAGCACTGCCCCTCCTTAAGCCTGTTCGTCCCGAACTGGCAAAGCGCCTCCGAAGTAATACTCGACCAGGCGATCTAGGTGGACGTCCTTGCGAAGGATAATTTTCCCGTTCTTGGAATTCAGTCTCGCGTGATCCAAACACCACGTTCCCAGGAATGCGAGTCTTTTGCGCAACCACTAGTTTCGCTGGAATCACTCCCGTTGCGTCATGTACTGAAGACCGAAATACCACTGGCTGATCCAAGTCCATTTGGTTCTGGTCAACAACCTCTTGCGTAACCTCATCTTCAGCCACTTTACCCTCGGGCGCTTCTATCAGCTCAGGAACAAGCAAGAGTTTTGTCTCGACACCCATAGTTGGCTTTCCAATCACTTCTTTTGTCCTTATACTTATTTGTACTTCCTCTGCTAGTTCTTCCTCCATTTCCGCTGGCAACAGGGAAGGTTCCTCTTGACCAGACTTGTTGACTTTTTCTTCGACTAATGCCACTTGCTTAATCGAATGGTTGGTAGACCCTGTCGTTTTAGCCATGCAAAGCTTTATCTCCTCTTGGCCGACACACAGGAAATTCTCTCTTAAGTCCACAACGAATCCGTAGGCATTCATAATGTCCGTGCCAAGAATCACTTCATCGACAATGTCTGCAACGAGCATTTGGTGGCTAAACTCAAGAAGACCCAGGCGTTGTAATATAAAATTACAAGTATACTATAGAGTGTATAGATTGTATATAGTATTGATGTTTGGTGTGTTCGTGTGGTTGTAGACACGCACCGGTGTCTACTATAATGTTGTTTATCTAAAGGTGTAATCGTAATCGTAGAAGTTATCGGTGTTAATGTATTGTTTTTTGTGGGTACGCAGTAATAGTTCACTCCTTTTTATATTAATATGATCCGCGCACTTTGTTGTGTATCTCACTTACTTACCACACTTGAATGCTTCAATTCAGTTCTGTGATGTTCCTTCTGAAATACAGGCACTTCAAATACAACAATAAAATATTCAGACTGAATAGTTAATATATCATCACACACAATAGTAAATGAAGCAATTTTTTTTTATAAATATTCTGGATTATTCTAAGACTTTTTAAAATCTTCCGCCACCTGTGTCAGAACTGATTAAAAATAAATGAATTTACTTTTACTAGAAATGATACTCCTTTTGTGGTAATAAAATTGGAGGTTTATTAACAATTTGATAAGAGATAAAATCTTTTACAATTAAAAACAATAATTAACAACCTTTTGATTACTGATTACAATAAAATTCAACAAGACTCTGTTTAATTCCTCAAGGCTGGTAGACCTGTTGTTAGTACAATAATTTAACTACATAGGTTATGTTACTTTGATTCAGAGAATTACCATATTTCGTTAGGTTCTTTGAGGTAACATGATACCAGTTACAAGATGTAATACAAATAATTATATTGAATTAACAATAGTGAATAATAATTGAACAAATATAAAAAAATCAAAATTTGGTACCATATGTCTGGTATTTATAAAATTATCGTACGCGGATATGCGCACGCATCCCTAATACTCGAGTGTTATTGTCAAGCTGTCTGACTTGTACAGTATCTAAAATGTATTACGTTCGTTTAATAATTAGCTTCAAAAATCATTTATTCACAAGAGAAAAATTTCTCAAAAAACTCTTGTTAGCAATTCTATTTCATTTGATTGTTACTTGAGAACAGATCGGTAATGTTGAAATTATCAAGTTATCGCCACACTTTCTGAGGTTAGAATTAATCGGTGTGGTTACAAAGGATAAGTATTCCTTATTAGCTAATATTTCTTATACTATACATGTAAACATATTATTCATAATAATTTTTAATATATGATTATCAGAATTACATTTATTCCGATTGTATGAAAATTAGTAAAGTAGATTTTAAAACATAGATAAATTCGAGAAAAATACGTTTAGTCAAACGAGTGACTAAATACTCTCGTATTTATTAACAATTATTTTCAAACATTTTATTTTAAATTACTATAATTAATTAAAATATTTTTCAAATATTTTAATAATGTCGATTTAAATCTTTTCTCAATTCTGATAATTTGATTACTGTTGTTTCAGTACTCAGCATGTATGACTTGCGTAGTATTGAAAGTCAGATATTTATAACATTATTAATTTCGGTTAAATATTGTTTAAATAAAACTGTACTCCCTGTTTCCTATTTAAAACTTCACTCGCAAGTATGGTCATTATTATACACTGACCTACTTGTTCAGTTAACACAATTCCGCACTTTTTCACTCGTATGTATGAATGTTGTATTTAGGTTAACCGTATGTGGTGTGAATTGACGTAACATGGCGCGCACAGTTTTAAATATAAATTATATCTTCCTTGACTAGAGCGGCGTGACCTGTATGTTTGGTGGTTCCTCGTAGACTGTCTGGTACCTCTGAGACGTCTCCCGGTAGTCTGCTGAAAGTCATTCATTCCATTGGCTGGATTCGTCATACTCTCTAACCCGAAAGCCTTCGTTTTATTAAAATATTTAATTTTTTTCCAAAATTGAGTTTGGGTTTGAGGCGTTTTTACGTCATCATTGGTACAAATATTTAACTTGAAAGTTTAAAACTACCATAACTTTCTTATCTCATGTCCTATCGTTAATTAGTTGATATCATTGAATTCAGGGCGTTTTGCTTGTCAAAATAAGTCCAAAAACGCTTATTTTTCGTTCATTACTACTATTACAATAACGATTTTATTATTTATTTTAGGTGCATCTTATTTTTATAAGTTCGTTACACCATATTTTATTTAAATATAATAAAACACTTCTTATCTAAACACTTTGAGTCTGTATCTCAGTCGGTTTACTTTACAATTTGGGAAAAACTGTTTCCTACACAAATCTCGCTATGGCGTCATCAAGCGTCCATGTTAGATTTTTTATAAATCTGCTTATAACTAATTTTTCTTATCTCAAATGATTATATTACTATCTAATATTATTAGTAATGTTTATTTACACAATTTTCCACTATAATATTTATGTATGACTGTGGTTAATTTAATATTTACATAAGTTCAAACCTCTCATATGGTTCTTATACAATTTTTCATCTTATTTTTTAGTCTCTTCGTATAAATCATATCATTTAATGATTATAATTAGTGTACATACATAGTACCTAATCTATTATATATAATGGTTACCTTTTAATGAGCTCAGAACTTTCTAATCATTCAGTAATGGCTCTGTCTATGTTGTGTCATGTCATAATAGTCATTTATTTTTTCTAATACAACAACTAAATTGTTATTGTCATATTTGGTTTGGATTCCCAAAGTAGCATTAGATATCATTCTAACTTTTGGTAATGTTTCCAATTACTTTTAGATAAGTTCATATGTTATACTTTTCATAAATAGCTGGTTGGTCATTGTTTGTTTACATTTGGTTTTCCTTATAATGGTCATTTGGTTTTCAAATGTTTGTATATAATATGACTTCTTTTGTGGTCATTATCTGTTCTCAAAGTAGCTTTGGGATTTCCTCTTGCTACTGGTAATAATTGTAACAATCTGTTCTCAATATTTGATACAGTATTTTTCTTAACTAATTTGCTATACAATGGTTTAGCTTACATCTGGTCATATGTACATGGTTAATTGGTTTACAATAATTTAGTTATAATACTGTTCTTATCATGTTCAAAATCTGTTCTCAATGTATTATCAGATATTTTTCTCACTACTGGTAATACTCTTATAAACATTTACATTGGTTTTGATACTGTATTTTTCTTAACTAAATTGGTATACTTTTCTCATTTCTGTTCTTCTCTGTGTCATTATGTTTGACTTGTTCTATTTACATTGTTTTGCATTATATGACATTGTTTCTTAATATTTATTATTATTACTTATAATAAATTCTCATTTGATAACATATTTGATGATCAGATATTTATACTAATATGTATTATTTTCTGTTGTAATAGGTCTCTTCCTTGTGGGTTGTGTAACAATGTACCATCTGTTTTAGTGCAGTATTTTTCTACTACTAAACTGACTTCATTATGGTATATTAACATAATACCTTAACTAATTTGTTACACATGTTTATACAATTCCTTCTTATACACTAACACAAATCTTTCTTGTATTATATGCAATGTTTTTCTGGTCAATGGTGGAATTTAATTCCTGTTATGTTTGATACTTAACAAATGTCTTTTCTTTGTTGTCAGTTCTTTATGAACAATAATATCATTGTTCTATTTGTTCTAATTTGGTGGTCTTATGATTATGTGTGTTGGTTACAACTTTATTAAATGTCACACTCATTGTCTGTGTTTATTTGACTATTTTTTAATTTTTGTTGCTTCATCATGAAATTAACATATTTTTCACACTGTAAACTTCATCACTGTAATTGTTTGTGTGGTTTATTCAGTTGAAATAGTTAGTTATTCACCGGTTTCACATTTGTATTAAGTACACACTGTAATTGTTTGTGTTTCCTTAAATGTTTCACACTGGTTTTCTTGTCACACTTATAATCATTTCTTTTGTCACTTACACTGTTTTTAGTACATGTGGTTCATATTGAGTCCTTATATCTTCTGTCCATCTTCTTTCTTCTTCTTGGTGCTCTTCTTGGTCCTTCTTCTTTCTTCTTTATTCCATATTTTCATCGTAGTTGTTGTTTTTATTTATCTCCATTGTTGTTGGAGCTTGCTGATCCTTGTTTCGTTGATTCCCCTCACTGTTGGATCCTATTGGGTCTATTTATTGATATTTTTGTTTTGGGCTTGTGGCATTTTCTTTCTTTATTTTATAACTAATGTTGATATATTCGCATTTTCTTCTTCATTGTTGGATTTTTTATTAATATTTTTGTAGATACACACTTATATACACTTAGCTTTGTTTATCTAGATATATTCCCATGTTTTTTCTCATACTTGACGTTACATTCGTTTATATTATGTAACTACCATATTTTTGGTACTGTTACAGCGTACACGTACGTCTACCTTTCCTAGCACCTTGACGGGGCTTTCAGTCACAGTCTGTATTGTACAAGAGCTAATTAGATGATGGCGGTTACAGACTAAGTCAGGGCGCACAATGGACACTGTTGCGCCCGTGTCAACTGTAAATGATGTTGGTTTACCATCCGCAAATCCATTAACAATCAAGTTTCCACTGATCTTATGTAGCGTGGAAACTGTGTGCTGTTCTGGGCCTTTACTTCTCCAATTGGTGCGATCAGTCTCTTCTCTCGGTATCTTCTTCTCCCAACAGTCTACCTGTAGATGACCACGTTTTCCACAGTTGTAACATTTCGGTCTTCTGTCTTTTTCAAATCATTGCGACTCTCTTGAACTTTTGAATTGTTTGTCCGACAACACTGTTTTTCTGCACCCATCGTAACGGTAATGTGATACAGGGATCTTCTGACTGCAACGTGATGGCACAAACCCATTAATGTAGCGGGACGCTGACTTGGCAGCTTCAAACTCTAGGGCGTGAACAAGAGCTTCTGAGCTAACTCGGTGTCTTGCCATTCGTAACACTTGCTGAAGTTCACAATCTCCGATGCCATCAATAAATGTCTGCACCGTAAACCTTATTCGGAAGTCTTCTGGTGCTTCAGGATAGGCCAATCTAATCAATCTGTCAATACTTACTTCAAATTCTTGAAGACTTTCCCCGGAACGTTGTCGTCTTGTTCTCAACTGAGCGTAGTACACCTCTCGCAAATGTTTATCAGCATAGCATAATTCTAGAGCTTTTATCAACTCGGCATAGATGTTCTGGATGTCAGGTGGCACTTTCTGTAGTAATTCTGCCGCGGGTCCTTTTAATGCAAGAACAAGTGAAACAGCCTTGTCTTTCTCTGTCCAATTATTTGCACATGCAGCAGCTTCAAATTGGCGGAGGTACGTTGCCCAGTGACTGCTTCCGTCAAAGGTTGGAGCTTTGACATGAACTGTCCCTACTGCAGGCAAAGTGACTTTCTCTATTGACTTATTTTATGTGTCTTTTTCTGTCTTTATCACTGGTACAGTCTGTTCAGAAATTCGTTTTGGTTGAATTTTCATGCACTGTTCAACTTCAATTTTAATTTGTTCTCTTATGTTTGCCATTGAGCTTTCTACTGCAGATATTTTTGTTGACATAACTTCTTCCACAGTCAAGACAGATTTTTCTACCTCAGATATTTTAGTAACTTGTTTATTAAGCTCACCTCGTAGGAGACCCAATTCTGCTGTACTGTGTTCTTGAATCTGTTTCTGCTCCTGTATTAATGCTTTGATATATTCCGTTTCCTGTCGTCGCCATTCCTCTGTCTCTTCTCTTTCCTGCCTGCGTTTTTCATCCTGTAATTTTTCTGCTTCTTCCGCCTCCTGTCTGCGTTTCTCGTCCTGTCGTTTTTCTGTCTGCAACAGCAGCGCCTGTAAATTTTCCATCATCTGACTGGCATCCATTGTGTTTTGATTAATTACGAATCACACTCGTCTTGTACAAAGTGTCCGCTGTTTCCACTGTTAATTGTTCTATCCCAGTTCTGACACCACTGTTACGACGGTCTACTCGATCGTCGTAGGTACAGTGGAAACAAAATAAGTACAAGACAACAATCAAGTCACTAATCACACCTTTAATTGTTACAGTAAAACAGTTCGTAATTAACAACACAGTCTCTACAACAAATCAAATGAAAATTGTTCACACGCAATAAAATGTCCACTAATAATAAAACTCAATTGTATTACAATTATACCATCCGAATATAAAACGCAACACTTCAATAATAACTACTTGAACGTACACAGTAATAACTCGAACCGCTCTGGAAATATATCGCACTAATACTCTCGAACCGCACTCTCCAATATCTCGCATGGAACTGAAAACTAAGGCCGCTACCCGATGTATTTATAGTCACGCTCACACACCAGAAGCTTCCAAACTGCGTCTTATCTCTCGTGAACTACGTAATTACTACGGCCTTGACACAGTCCGAGCGCCCGAGCGAAGCCCGGCACAGTCGAGAAGATTCTCGCAAAATGCGTCTAGTAGCACGTACACCACACGCTTACATCGAGATCCTTCTGGCATATTCGATAAACGCGTAGATTGTTCTGTGCTGTCGTAGCACTGCCCCTCCTTAAGCCTGTTCGTCCCGAACTGGCAAAGCGCCTCCGAAGTAATACTCGACCAGGCGATCTAGGTGGACGTCCTTGCGAAGGATAATTTTCCCGTTCTTGGAATTCAGTCTCGCGTGATCCAAACACCACGTTCCCAGGAATGCGAGTCTTTTGCGCAACCACTAGTTTCACTGGAATCACTCCCGTTGCGTCATGTACTGAAGACCGAAATACCACTGGCTGATCCAAGTCCAGTCAAGTTTTGTAGGCTGTTTTTCCTCCATTCTCTCTATGTGGCCAACCCACCTTAGCCTGTGTATTTTAATTATCCTGACAATGTCTGCTCTTTGTAAAGATGGTATAGTTCATAATTATAGCACCTGTGCCACATTCCATTTTCTTGTACTCTTCTATATATTGTTCTTAGATTCCATCTTTCACAGCAACCCAGAAGTCTCTCGCTATTTTTGTCACTGTCCAGGATTCTGAAGCATTGTCAGCACTGGCCTAATATTGTAAATTTTTCATTTCGTGTTTCTTGTTATATATTTTTGTTTAGGATCATACCTTTTGTGTTTATTTGGGAGTCTCTTATCACTTTTTCTAGTGCTCAAGCATGACGACAGACTATCTCCTTGTTGGAGTCCAGTTCAAGTATTGAACAAATGTGACACGGTTTTTTCTGCTCTTTAACTTCACATTCTACTTTTGAGAGAGATTCTTGGAGTAATTTAATTAAGTGTGTTGGTATCCTGAATTCCTTCAATGCTTTGTACAGTGCCATTCGGTCCACACTGTCATAAGCGCTCTTAAAATCAATAAATAAGGAGTGTATTTCAGTACAAAATTCTCATGTTTTTTCTAGGACCTGTCTAAGCATGAAGATGTGATCAACATGTAGATTTCCCTGATCAGAAACCACATTGGTATTTTCCAAAAACTTTCGTGCTGTGTACGGTTGCAGTCTATCATATATTATATATGCCAAAACTTTATAGGCCATATTTAGGAGCACGATTCCTCGACAGTTGTCGCAAGTGACTTGGTCTTCTTTCTTGTAGATAGGTACTATTATATCTATATACCAGTCTTCCGGAAGTTTCACTTGTTTCCATGTTAGTCTCACTAGTTGACAGATATGCTCTTCTAATACTTCTAGGACATTTTTTAGCAGTTCTGCTGGTATCATGTCAATACCAGGTGCTTTATTATTTTGTAATTTTTTGATTGCATCTCGTACTTCCTCTGTAGTTGGCAATATATCTTTCTCTCTGTCATCTTCCATATCCAGCTCTATCTCGGTAGTCTCTGTTTCCTTCCTTACATTCAAATGCTCTTCAAAATGTTTTGTCCACCTCTCTAGTATCTGCTGTTCTTCATGAAGTATCTTACCATTTCTATTTCTACACAATTAATTCTTGGGTTAAATTCTTTTCTACTCTTATTAAGTTTCTTATACAATTTTCTGGCAGTCATATCATCAACAAATCATTAAGATCTAATCAGTACTATTACTTAACTTAGTGCTCTCCTCTGTTTCAGGAACCAAAACTGGGAGATACTTAAGCAGTTTGAAGTTTCAAGTTTCCATGATAAGTGTGAGTTCACTAGTCTTTCTAGGAGTTCTCCAAGCATGATGTTAAAGTTATTGGATGATATCAGCTAATTTCTATCAAATCTTTATTTGGTTTTAGTAGTGAGATAATTTGCGCTGGTGACACAAATATATGTCTGCTGGTGTAGAATTTGGATTTTTGCATTTGAGTAAATTTTACGTAGAGTAAATAACAAAAGAAAATGGGCACCAAAAATTTGTATTTTTGAATATCTGATAACATAATTTTTTGTAGAGTAGTTTAATTAATGAGTGAAAATATGATCGACTGTAAGCAGTGGCATATATAGAATTTGGCTTGGGGAGGATCCGGGTGGGGTCGGCTTCATGCAAAAGAAAAACAAGTTAAGACTAATCAATATTACTATCTTTAAAGTGGCTGAAAAATGCGTGATAACATCCTGAAATTAGTCCCATTTTAAAAATAAAGTACGTATTATTGAAACAATGTTAAAAAGATACTTATTGACTGAATTGATTTTCCTATATGTCATATTTCGAACGTATGCCCTAATGCCGAGTAATAAACCTGTTTGTATATTTAAAAAAGAGTTACTACTACCGTATTAGCATACACAGCTGAAAAAATAAAACAGCCTAAAAATTACGAGATTAACAAAATTTGTCAACTTTTTTTATCCTCTAGGGAGGGGGGGTCCGATCCTGTTCACCTCCCGTAAATACGCCTCTGACTGTAAGGAGGTTGGCACAAAAATTTTCAATTGAATTTCTCAAATATTTCATAACCAGTTGTGGCAGTCTGAGGCCGTAACCAGAAGATAAAGTCCTGTGCTGTGGTAAACATAATCATCAGTTATGATTTCACAAAAGATAAACAGTTTATGAGCTTTGTGATAAACTGTCACCCAACTCATTTATTGTGAAACGTCTTATTTCACAAACTTCTTCATCAACACGTTACCAGAGTTTGTCTGTGACAACTGCGAATCAGCTGCTATGGACTTTGCCACAAACATCTGTATGGCTATTACCTAACAACTGGACGATGTAAACTGAACACTAGGGTCTCGACAAACACCTCGTTGCGAGGCTAACAAAAGTTTCATTCACTCCGCACATGCGCAGAACAGTTTTGTGCAGTGTTTTATAGCATGACAATCGGCTGCAACAAGACTGGTGAGAACAACAGAAGCATGTGTATGACAGAGAGCGAAATAATATGGAAGTGAGACAGTGAACGTTATAGCGTTGTCTCCCCTCTCTTCTCTCCAGATAACTTAGCTATACTTGTTAGTGAGTGTAATTCTGTTGCATTGGGTCTGTCCAGGAAAGACTGGCGGGCCTATACCATTTTCGAATGCTTCATGTTCTTGGCCTACATTACATACATTAGTAACTTACCAGTGAATTTTCACTGATCTCACTTTTGTGTGCCCAAAAAAAAGTATCGCACTCGGCAGGATTTCCTACGAGTTTACTCAATTTTATTAGCACACTTTGACTACATGTGGAACAACAATTTCACATTCTGGCCAAACTAAAACTTCCCATAAACCAAACTAACACACTCCACATGTACAAACTTGAAAACCAAATGCACAGAACATAAACACAGTTAGACCTCACTTGCTGAGTTATCCTTGTTACTTTACAAAGATCTGTAAAACAGTTAAACGGAACAAAAACATTTTCCTTGTTATTACAATCCATTTCCTCCAGGCTGTTTGGCTGTGGTCCATTGTTTCTTTCCAAAACAGATATTTCGGCAGTACCACTGACTGCCAACATCAGTATAAAAAATAATCGAGCAACACTAACGTAGGGTGGTACACGTCAGAGACCACAGTATTGTGGTTAAGGCTAGCATTCTCGTGAACGCCACTGATACTCATAAATCCACTAAGTGTCACGATGCAGTCATAAATCACCACCAGCTACAATCAGGAAGAAGAAGGCATATTAGATGTTTTGAACACATGATGCCAGAGAATACTTAATGACAGGCTTTCACCCCATCAGTTCATAGCGATCGCAGCATGTTTCTGGATCTGGACGGACTCCACATGAAGGCGAGGGAAATACGCACTCACCGCCGACAGATGTTTTATCTCATTGAAGAGGATCCAATGGCGGTGGCGAGTGCGTGCTCTGCTACGGCAGACTTTTCCGGCTGCCTCAAGCGACAGTAGCTGTGTTCACCTACGCGGGTGCGGACACTATGCTTCGTGGTTCCAATGTACAGCTGGCCGCATGAGGAGGGAACTCCGTAGACTCCACACGACGACAGTGGGACTCTGACGTCCTTTGCCGGCCTCAAGGACTGATGGATTTTTCTTGTTGGCTTGAAAATCGGTCTTACGCTGCGCCAGCTCAGTAGCCTGCCAATGCGCCATCACCTCATGGACATAGGGTAACGTCGACATGGTCATGGTACTGTCGAAATGTCAGTTTTGGAAAGAAACATTGAACCACGGTCAAACAGCCCGGGAATGGATTTTAATAACATTGACTCTGGCTGTGCACAAGCCTACGAAGTATTTTTATATTTTATAAACTTTCCCTTACTTACCCCCAACAGATTTCTAGGGATGTAACCTTCTTTGTCGTTAAGGCGTGCCCACCACCATTCTCTCTCCCACTCGTCGCCTTTACGCAGAACAACCAAACGATCACCTTCTCTAAAACTGAGTTCATCGGAATTGTGTGCATCGTAATCGAAAACCGCATACACAGCACCATTGTTTAGAATGCCTAGCTTCTCTTGAACACCTAAAAATAAACCATTTGGTTAGTTAAACAAGACACACAATTAAAATTATATTTTATTGTAATGTTTTTATGTAATTACTTCATGTTGTGTAATGATTACATATTTAAATTTTGTAAGGTAATTGAGATTGAGGTAGGGATATCAACTAGTTCTGGCTTTAAAATTTTGAAATTATGATCATGTAATATTTGGATGTACAGTGGAATCTCATTAATTCGTCACCCACTCAAGCTTTTTTTTCTTTTTCTTTATTACCAAGCGAGCAACATATACACTCTAATTATAGTCAGGGTAAACCATAAATGTCCTGATTGTGGCTGGGGTTCTAATAATAGCCAGGAGAACGGATTGTGGAAGGTATTGGTTCCGAGAATGGATATTTTGTACTTGTGTATACGCCATAATAAGTGTTGTGTTGTGTTGTGTTGTTACAGCGTAATATGTTTCCGAAAATCAGTCGGGTTGCTGATGCCTGGCAAAATATTCCGGAAAAAACTCTAAAATCTGCCTGGAATAAGTTACGGCCATCTGAATTACAACCAGTGTCTACAGAACCAGAAGGTCTTGATGCTACATCGGATTTGATACATAACTGCCAATCCCCACCCAAAACCAAGCCCACTAAACCAAGGCCAGAAAATTCATGCATAATTCCAGGTTTTCCAGGACATTTTCAAAAAAATTCCCGGTTACTGATTACTCATTCGACGTAAATCAAATTATGACACGAAATATTACAAAAAAAAAAAAATAATAATAAATAACACTATATTCATATTTATGACATGTCTTACTCTTTCACTTACTCTTAATTCGAAATAATCACCACATAGGTTATAGGTTATCAAATTAAATATTTGTGTTATTAATACAGGTTAGAAAATTACTCCACACAAAAGAACTGTCACTACAAAGTGTACTGAGCAGCGCTTGGACCATGTATGCTCATAACACACTTACCAGAATAATTAAGTTCTGATTAGTATAAGCAGTACTGAAAAATTTCATTTTAAATTAAGTGGTAACTACAAAAAAAAAGAATTATTAGTTTCCCACACTTGTTAAATAATCTTAGTAGGCCTATTATATTTCACATTCCAGGTCTTGAAGCAGGGTTTGAAGTCCAAAAAAGTGATAAACATGACTAATTAAAAAAAAAGGTTACTTTCATTTATTAAAAAAGGCTGAAGAAAGTGACTAAAACTTACGAAAAAATACGATATATGCAGAAATTTACATGTAGGAATTTGTCTTATACTCTTAGTTTTCTTAAAAAAAAATTATATTTTACTAATTTGCATGGGAAGTCATTCAAATTATAAATCAGTAATTGTTCACTATTTCGCCGTCACCTCTAATGTTTGGATTGACTTTATAATCATAGATGAAACATTTTTAAAGATCGGAAAAGTAAAAACAACAATAAAAGTAACTTTAAAAGTCGAACGAGGCCAGTACCAAAACACAAAAAAAATTAGGTTACGTTTGGTTAGGAACAGTTTGAAAAGCCCGATTTGGAACTATAAAATTACAGATTAAGCATTTTTAAAGGTCGGAAAATTAAATATAACAATAAAACTAATTACCTAAAACTATAAATCTATATGATAATTAATTATTTTTATTTTCGTCTAAAACTTAGAATGAATTATTTTGTCACATGGTTTCGTTAATAATCACAAAAAGAACTCATTTAAAATAAACAACGGTGTTTGATTTGAACGACTGAATACACAGCTTAGATACCACCAGTACCATAGTTTTACGTGAGAAAAACACCGTTCCATTCACTGACTCTGTTAGACTAGGGATTGGATACGATATTTTGTATGTATATATTCCATTAATGATTTTTAATAAATATATTTCTAACATTGAGCCTCAGAAATACTGTTAGGCTCGTCAAAAGCCACCGCCTATTTTAAAATTTATAAAAGCAGCTGAGAGGAAAAGTGCGTGTACTGCTCATGCCCGAATCGGATGCTTTACTGGCATCTCTGGTTCAAACGGGGTGTTACAACGCTGGCAGCGTTCACATCTCCTACTGAAATACAAATTTATAGAGGATTTCAGCGTGGTTTTCATTTCTCGAACGTAAAAAAGTAGTCAGCAGTTGCTAAAAAACACATATTAATAATGTCGTACTCTTATCTTTATTTCTTTTTTTAAAATTCCAGGATTCCCTGAAAATTCACACATAATTCACGTAGTTTTTCCCGGTCAATGAAATTCACGCATTATTCCCGGTTTTCCCGATTTTCCCGGCCAGTGGCCACTCTCCAATCTCTACCAGGATTTAACAGTTTGGATGAAGACGACGTCAAAAATTGGTGTGAAGTAGACTTACCAGATGTAGACTTCAAAATGTTTAGTGATGATTTAATTGTTACATACATATCCACAGAACCTACAGAAGCTAATGGCGAACAAGAAGACCAGCCAATAAAACCTGCAATCTCTCATAAGGAGGCCAATCAATCACTGACTACAGCAATCAAGTGGTATGAAGGTCAAAATGAATCACAACTGCCTAAAATAATTTCACTGCACCCAATACATAATTTGGCTCTTGAAAAGTACAATCAACAGAACAAACATAAGAATATTACAGACTTTTTTCAGAATCATTAAACAATTTTTTTTTTCAATTACAATGCTTAACTTGTATGAGTTGGAAAATTTCCACCAAAAAATATGTTCGAGAATAACATTAGATCTGTACATTGCTAGTGCTGTAATAAAACATTTTATATTGTCTTTAATGGGTTTGTTTCTTACTCCCTCACCAATTCATCACCCTTTTGGTCCTGCAGGTGACGAATTAGTGAGGTTCTACTGTATTGATATTGACTGTCTTGAAATTTGTTGTTTTTTAAAACCATATAATTTATTATATTCTCTTCATATCTATATCTCAATGACAAATACAAAAACAGTAAAAATATATGTAACACTAATTTTCAATGAAAAATATTATTCACAAACCACAAATAATAAATTTTTCTCCAGGTTTCTTGATATTCTCATTTCTTTTGAGCTACTATATATTTGCAAAATGAAACTTTACTTTATATTTTTGCCTGAATACGATTTAAAAATAGTAAAACGGTAATTATAACACTACTGACTTGGGACACAAAGTTTTTTATTGGTAAAAATGTAAAATGTTTACCTTATAGCCTGAACCAAACCAGTTTTCACTTATTATAAGCTTCGTCATAAGCCTCTGAAGCCTCAGAAGCCTTTGTATGAGCCTCTAACAAAGCTTATAATTAGCGAACACTGGTTCAGGACATGTCATGGACAACAAATTCCAAGAGTAAAACGGGTTCAAATAAAAAAGAAGTAACACAACAACTGAAAAAACTAAAATGATATTAAGTTGAATTAATTACACATAAATGTGTGTTTAATAAAAAGTAACCGTGCTTACATAAAATTATCATTTCTTACGTTTTATATATAGGAATACAGGAAAAAATTCAAGCCAAAAATATTGTCTTTTATTTTGTGGCTACCAAAGCAAACTTTCACATACAGTGGAAATCGTTTAACGCGAAAACGGTTACCACAAAATATCGGTTAACACGAAATACCACTCGGGTACCGATCGCCATTTGTTATGTACAGTGTATTATTTGTACGGTTAACATGAAAGGTTTACCTGAAAAATATCGGTTAACACGAAAAATTTTTGTTAAAAATAATTTTTTTTTTTGGCTGGCTTTTAAGTAACTGCATACAAAATAAAGCCACACAAGTACGCCCAAAAGCTTGTTTTCGATGTAACGGAATCCATTCTTCATCTCTAAAAGAGAAAGAGCAGGTAGTGACCATAGTTTGTTTTGTCTACCTGTTTTGTTTTGTCTTCAGTACCAAGTTCTATTTACAGTACGTACTGTATACAGTGTACCGTTGTTTACGAGAAACCATAGCCTCTCCTTCAGCACCAAATGTGTTGTTCATTGACCGCAAATAAACCATTATCGCTTACATTAACTACCTACTCTATAGGGTGTGGTGAGTTCAGTTCAGTTGTATTCTGTGCGTGTACAGCGGTGGTAAAGTTTGCGGTATGGTACCGATAACATTTTATTGTAAAAAATTTACTCAGTTGTGAGGATTAACTGTTTACTTTTTTACTGTACAAACTTCTTAGTCTTTTACAGCCAGTTAAGTGACGTTAAGTGTGTGACGTGTACGTGTTAAGTGAAGTTACGCTTTCGTAAATTTCGTTTTTGCAGTCCGGATGTAAAATGGAGAAGAAAGTGCGTAAACAAAGTGCCCTCTCTTTAGAAAAAAAGTTGAACTCCTCCAAGCTGTTAATGAGGGTATTCGAACTAAAACAGAAATCTGTAAAACATTCGGTATACCAAACTCGACGTTATCCACGATTATAAAAAATAGAGATAAAACTTTAGAACTGTATGAGTCGGGCAAGTTTGAACCAGGCAGAAAACGTTTCCGTAAGGCAAACCATGAAAACTTAGAGGCTGCTCTTCTTGTTTGGTTTAAGCAAGCAAGATCACAAGATGCTCCTATTTCTGGACCACTACTGATGGAGAAAGCAAACGTTTTTGCTGAACAGATGAACTTAAATTTCACTGCAAATCCTGGCTGGCTAGAAAGGTTTAAAAAACGAAATGGCATAACCTTTTAAAACATCTGTGGAGAATCAAGACAGGTGTCACAAGAAATGACATCATCGTGGTTGCAATCTACGCTGCCTGCAATTTTAAAAGACTATCCACGTAAGGATATTTTCAACGCCGATGAAACAGGACTATTTTTCCGTTGTATGCCCGATAAAACACTTTCATTCAAAGGGGAGCAGTGCTCTGGTGGTAAAAAGTCCAAAGAGAGAGTGACAGTGATGGTAGGTTGCAATGCTGATGGGTCAGAAAAACTTCCGTTACTTGTTATAGGAAAAAGTTTAAAGCCGCGCTGTTTTAAAAATGTTAAAATTTGCCAGTAGAATATAGAGCTAACAAACGAGTGTGGATGACGTCTAAAATTTTTACCGAATGGCTGGTTTCGTTAGAAAAACATTTCACTTCTCAGAAGAGGAAAATTGTGTTAATTATTGACAACTGTCCTGCCCACCCATGTGACCTAAAATTGATGGCAATTAAACTTGTTTTTCTACCACCGAACACGACTAGTGTCCTACAACCTTGTGATCAAGGTATTATTCAAAATTTAAAATTTCAGTACAGAAAGTTACTTCTGCGGAAATACTTGGCCACTATTGAGGGGAAAAAAGATTTCTGTGTAAATGTTCTGGATGCTTGTAACTTGTTAAGAACAGCGTGGAACCTCGTGACGCCTACAACAATTCAAAATTGTTTCGCTCATGCTCGATTCATTTTGAATTCAGAAACTGAACAACACGAAGAAAATGAAATTGATCCTACACTATCTGAAATGTTTAATCGTGTGTCATCTGTATTAAATGTTTCAATTTCTCTAAATGAGTACATGACTGTCGACGAAACGTAACTACAGCTCCCGTATTAACAGATACCGATATCGTGTAAACAGTACAAGTTGACAACTGTGAAGGTGATGATAGTGACGACGAACTTGACACGGAAAACGATAGTGAAAATGTTCCTACCGCTACCGATATGCTTTCGTTCCTGAGCCATGTTCGTCGATATTTTGAAGCCAACTCGGAAGGTGAAATGTTTGAACACGTTGATAAATTAGAACAATTTGTTGAAAATAAAATAGTGCAAAATTGTGTGCAAAAGAAAATAACGGATTATTTTAAATAAAGATAAACACAAAAACTACGGTAAAGTTGAAAGACATACAGTAGTCTATAAGAAAACCTAAATCATAGGACTAAATTTAGAACAGCTAATAATAATTTTAAGAAAAATTAACAATAATAAACCATGAGGATAAATAAAAGGTTGTATTTGTTACATTTTACTAGACAGTACAATAAATAATCTACAGTACACTATTTGTTAATTTCCTCACTTTGTTTCACTTTTTGTTCGCTTAACGCGAAATTCGGTTTACACGAAAAAAATAACTGGTCCCCGTCATTTCGTGTTAACCGATTTCCACTGTACATATATGCAAAAATTAAAACACATTGGAAAGAATCAATTGTTAAGAATCAATCCGAAATGATTCTGCTCTCTTTGCTTTTTATTAAATGTGGTTTTACTGTTATGGTACATAAAGTTATTACGTTTTATATATAAAAGTTAACACGTACTGTATAAGTATTCAGAGCAACCATCAAAGCCTTCCTCGTCTTCTTCACACTTTTCAGCTGCGGTCTCGTGGTCACTTAATGTGGTGGCAAAGATGCACGCTCCATGCTCGACTAGGAACCTAACCATGGCCAGGTTGTTACACGACGCTGCACAATGAAGTGGTGTCCTGTCGACAAATGTTATTGTTTTACTCTTAGTTTTAAAACCTTACAAAATAAACACTGTTAATTTCTAAGTCAAAATGACCGTCAATAAGAGCACAGGTGACTTATGTGGGAGAGACAATGCGTTTGACAACGAAAGACAAAGAAAGAGGCTGTGAATATTGAAATGAAGAATTATAAGAAGGATTCAGGCTCCAAAGAAAATAGGAGAAGATGAAAATTAAAAAAAATTAAAAACTGATTATAGGTTGTGAAGCAAACATTATACAGCTAACAATGTAAACTAACCATCCGTCACTGTCTTGAGCATTGACATCACAGCCAAACTGAACGAGGAAACGAACGATATCCAAGTGGCCAGCACAGATGGCGTTGTGTAACGCTGTGATACCCTCATCATTTGCAGCACTTGGGTCACGAACTTGGCCGGCTGTCCTCACCACAAGTTCTAACTCTCCCTCCAACGAAGCGTCAAGAAGCAGTGCGAGAGGATCGAATGAAACTCTTCTCGATATCAGCTGTTTGTTGCCATTGTTTCCGCCCTTCAGATTTCCTTTCCTTACCCTTCGTGATACAACAGTGTCTTCTGTAACACACAATAAGATATTTGGTGAAGGAAAGATTATTTGATGTGTTTAGATTTATAGTGAACATTTTATAAACTAAGTGAGCGCTGTATTAATGCTGATTAATAATTCTAGCTTACTTTTATCTTTCATTATCATTTTTTTTAAATTCCAATAAACAATGTAATTACACTATAAATACAAGCAAGGATAGTTATCCTTAATGGCCTCAAAATCGTTAACAGCTAAATCTGTATTTTTAAAATCCTCGTACAGGTGATTCGTCTTTTAATGATTTTTTCAGATTAGTTCGGGTTATATCTGACATTGTGGTTAGTGGTGAGAGGTCAGTATTTCTGTTGAATCACATCTACATCTTCTGGACAAATGATAATATTAGAAGTCACAAACCTGAGAAAAAAATCCATGCGTGCTTGTACACATACATGTATACTCTCTCTGCCTGCCTGTCTGTACCACACACACACACACACACGCGCGCGCACGCGCGCACGCACGCACGCAGAGTCAAAAGTCAAACCTCCACTCAACAGTCCCTGAAAGGAACAAGGCGTACCGCGCGGCTGTTGTGTGCAATGTGACAGTATAACATGCCACCAGCCGCTAGTTGTGGTATTCACAGCCAGGAGGCGGCGCTGTTATTTCAGCGCCTACTCAGTTCGGCCTCACAACACTGAGTGCACGCCGTACGGAGCCTCTCCCGGGAATTGAACCTGGGACCACGAGTGCATCAAGCGCCCGCGCTAGCCACTAGACCACCACACACACACACACACACACACACACACACACACACACACACACACACACACACACAATTATTTGTTTCAGAATAATTTCACTCACCTGTCTGTTCTTTGTTGATTACGTTTTTTGCCACAACGTCTGTATCGTCCTCACTGCTTTTGTCTTCTGCTAATTTATTTGCTTCATCAAGGTTTACGTCCTCTGCACCCACAGCAGCTGCTCTATCCGTCTGATCCAAGTGTTCAGACGTGTGAACGAGGTCTGCGGGCGGTGCTTCTGTTTCCGGGAAGAGAAAAGCGGGAGGCATTTCTATCCTTCTACTCGTTCCAAATGCCGACAGTTCTCCCACCATATTGGTATCGCTTTCTGGTTTTGTCGTTTCCGCTGAATCGCTATTCTCGTCTTTGTTACCGCTCTCCGTACTGGTTTTACTTTCTTGGTTTCCTGTGGTTGTCAGTCCACTACTTCTTAACCTAGGTATTTCAGAGGGAGGTGGTTTGCGAATTGTAAGTGGCCGCGCCTTGATGACTGGTTCACACGTCACTCTTCTCGGAGGCGTATCTTCTGAAGGTGGTTCTGATGTAGGTGGCGGTGGTGGTGGCGGTAGGTTTACAATTGAACTGGTTGTAGGCTTCACTCCGGAAGAATAATCTGTCACGCCCCCTCTGTAACACATACGGTACACTATTACTTTTGACCCATCGATTCTAAGTGACTTACTTAACAATTTCAAATTTCTTCCTCCAAAATTTTTCACTCAACCAAATTATATATGTTCATGATATACTTTTCTTAGAATCTCTATACTTGTTGAATTTGTCTGAGATAAATAATTCAATATTCAACTTAATTTTATTGACTTCCTTGGATATTCATACAGAGATCTTGAAAGTAATTTCAGTAAGAAAGACTAAAATCATAGCCATTAAAGGTAAATATCCAGTGAGGACTAAGATAGTTATAAACAACAGCACTTTAGAATAAGTGAGCCGTTTTCAAATGTCTCGACTGTGCAGTAAGCTACGAAATCTAAATATGATATAAGGAAGAAGATAAATAAATTGTGGTACGATTCATAGAAATCTTAAAAATAAAACACAACACAGCACAAGGATTAAATTTTATAAGACAATACCCACATTGATTTATGCAAGTGTGGCATGGGTCATGACAGAAAAGGAAAGGAGCCAGATTCAGAGTGCTGAAATTCAGTTTCTTAAATTACATATTGCAAGATAGAATAAGGAATGAAGATATCAGAGCAGAACTCGAAGTAAAGGACATAAATGAAATTATTTCAATTTACAGAAGACAATGGTGGGATCATCTCCAAAGGATGACAGAGGATTGAGTGCCAAAAGCGGCAATGAACTATAAAGACATTGGTAGAAGCGATGTGGGTCGTCCGAGGATGAGATGGGTGCCGGAATAGGTTTATATAACATAATTCTTGAAGAGAAGAAGAAGAAGGAGATCTTAAAAGTAATTTAAAATGTATAAAGTAATGTGTATATTACATGGATAATGAGAAGTTTAGGCCATCATCTCGTCCGACAAGGTTAAAAAGTGTGGTGTATGTGTCATTCTTCAGTGTGATGATATGTTAAATTTGAGTAATGTTTTGTTTTTGTTTGTTCTGAACATGAAATTGCCAATTCACACAAATAAGCAGATCCAAAGAAATAATATAAATAACAAATCACTGCATTTTCTCAAAGTAGGATACTTTTCCTGGAAAACAAAGTTACAAAACAATTTTTTGAAAGACCTCTTTTACAAATATGTCACATTTTAAAATACTTATTTTTCAGAATACTTCATCAATTTTAAATAGTTCTGTAAATTTATTTTCAATCAGTTGTGCACTTGTGTCAGACTTGAATGACAAACTAAATTACATCTTCAGTTTTAGTAACAAACACAAGACAACAGAGTACGCCAACATTGAAATATGATATTTTAAATTTCAACAATTAAAAATCTGTAAACTGAGATAATAGGAATTTATACTCCACAAAACTCTATGGAATAAACAATTATTAAACTAAGTCAAAAATATTAATGGATTAGTATTTAATTTATTGTTAGGGTTTGTTACAACCCATGTATTATTCTGATATCTGTCAACTGAGTGGTACAACAATTTTCTCTCATGAAGTATTAATGATCGACCAAAAATGATGCCACAATCGACTAGTACATCTTGATTGACACATTCGGAGCCATACGCATTAATGGGTTGTTCTTGCACATTAACAAAAAATTATATTACATTCTCAAATTACTATGTTATTTTGATCAACAATATTAAGTCTTAAACAGTAAACAGTATACTCCAACACTAATTAGTTGGACAAGTATACTCCAAAATTATCTAACAATTATTAGACAACACTTTGTTTGTCAAAAATTACAAGAAATATTTAAGAAAACTTGGAATGTTAAACAAATAAGTTTAGTAAAAATACGTTATATATAAAAAATATATAATATTAATACGTAATATGTTAAAAGTACGTAATGAATTCTTTCTAAGGCACACAGCCAACAAACGTTCAAGTATTTTTAAATACTGCAAAGACTTCTGTTATAAAATTAAGTTTCTTATTAATTAATTCCTTAAATTTGTAGTGACCGTCAATCTATGAATTTTTCGGTGAAGGGTTTGTGAGGATCGGTAAAAAATATAACATAAATTTTCACTTATTTGTGTCGACGTTTTGACAGTGTTTATTGTCATCATCAGGACATTCATTGCCAAAAATACAACTGTGTTTCTTATTAATTATTTGCGCTACAAACCTTGTTGACAACATGACAGCCCCTCTGAGAACATTTAATGCTGAATCAACTGCTTCCGAAGAAATATCAACAGTTCCTCGAATGCCTCTTTTCGCAATGTCCGAACTTTCGCCTACTGTTGCATCTACGTTTGGTTCCGTTCCAGCCCAGTGCGCCTGTCTTGGTGGTGGGGGAGGTGTCGGTTTGACAGGAAGTGCAGGTTTTGGTGGTAAAGCGGGTTTACTAGTCGCAGAGTCAGGTGTTCCCGCTGAAGTCGGAGGAGATGGTGTATCACCTTTTTGGTCCCGAAAAATTCCCTGTAAAAACAATGAAAACTAATATTAATCACAATTTTTGTTGCCTAAAATTCTTGAAGAAGCAATGACTGGTGCATTGTTGGAGTGCAATTTCCATCAACTGTCCTTCCTCTTCACCGTCCTTCCACTTATTAGTAATCAAGTAATGACAAAAGATTCATTTTTATTGGTATTTTAATAATTTGTCACTTAAAGACATGCTACAGCATTCCATGGATTGTTATTATTATTGTGGCTGACCATAAAAATGGAATCTTGATTTCTAATTGCTTACTTAAAATATCCTAGAAAAATATTCCAACTTGTCTACAATACGTGCAACTTAAGTATACAAGGCACTTGTGAGTGTGGAGAAAAATAACTTAAATTTATGCCAAAGAGTGTAGACAACGTGGGAATCTGTAGTCAGACCATTAACTTTTGTCATATTAAAATAATATATTATTCTTCAGTACATTTTGACAGTCCCAAACCTATCTTTGGTTTCACCTGACATTGATAACAATTACACAATGAGTTTTTACATAGTTCCAACATTAAATAGTGTTTCACTGACATCAATTATTAATACTCAAATCTACATACAACACTAACGAAAATGGTCAGAACTGGTGGCAGTTCTCTTGTACAACAAAATGGAAAAACTACTCTGCAAAGGAATGTTTCAAAGGAACACTTATCCTATAAAGAAGCACTTTAGGTGAACATAAATTAATGTCCTCAGTAGGCTTCCGTGGCTGGTGTCCATTATGTTTTTAAAAATCTTCTTCCGGAATGGACCGCGTCATAAGTGTCTTGTATGACAACGTTTTGCTCATATTACAATGAGTATCCTCAGGTCTAAGTGACAAAAATGCTGGCAAGCGAACTCAGTCATGTAGTGTAACATATAAACACATAGTGGTTTTAAAAAAACATAATGTCCTCTGGAGGTTTTATGTGAATGTTTGCCGAAGACAACGCAACAAAATGCAGTAACACACTTATTTAAGACAAGAAACAAACATGTTTGTACGATTCGAAAAAATTTAAAAGGCAGGAATTACATAACTAACTTGTGGAATTGTGTTTGCAAATTTGCAAATTAAATGTTACAAATTTATTAGTGAAAATGTAATCTGATATACTAATTTTATATTTTCAGTTTGATTACATTAATGTATTGAGCATTATAAACAATTCTCATTAGAGTTCCTAAGGCTTTCGCGGCCAGCGTCCACACAGTTGGAAACATTATTGCCTGATCTGTTAGGTCGTGGTCAAGAGTCTGTGCTGACAGACAATTTGGCCTCTCACCATCGGAGGCTATCATCAATGTAGGTAACAATTGGCACGGTGTCCACCAATTCACCCCAGCAGAGACTGTATAATTTGTTCAAGAAGGCCCACTTATATAGACTTTCATACGAGCATGATCTAAGCTGCAAAACAGCACCAACCAATCAACAATCACACAATCACGTGCTATCTGATTGGTTTGGGAACACAGTATGCCAAATCCTCTTTAACAGGAGGCTTTCTCTTCTTCTACTCATTTCGATGGAAAAATGTTCGATGGAAAAAACAAAGATCTCAATGTGCAGCTGAGGGTAACAGGCACTCTCCGAGAACAAGATCTTGGTCTCCTCAAAGAGAACACATTGGGGAGTGCATGCTCAGCCAATAATTTACTATCAGTTTTGTTAACTGCGACTTATTATTAAGCTCTGGGAATCCTTTTATTCAATTTTCAGATCAAAAGCCGCAAGAAACCACCAAATTTACCCTTTACTTTATACCCCAAGAATTTCAATATGGCGACATTTTACCGTGGGAGAAGAAATCAGGGCGAACTGGTTCGTGAGCCGTAACTCGCTAACGAATCGTTTTCGGATCTATGTTTATATGAGCTTTTTTTCTTATTTTTAGCTACAGAATCAGCTCCCAAGAGATTCCCGTGCAATTTTGAATCACCCTTTATATATTTAGGTAATCTGTAATTTTTACTAATCTGACAGGTTCTTGGTATCATAAATGTCAGATTAACACAAATCCACTGCAGCTGGTGTCGGACTCACCATAAAACAAAATCATATAACATACCTGCAAAGACATAAGAATGATCATCGGTTTACATACATTTTCTGAGCAAACAGTAAACTGAGTTACATTACCTGTGGTGTGGAGCTGAGCGTTTGTGGTTGGACAGGGTGGATTTTGGTTGAAGACGTTTGGTAGATCGGCGAAGGATGCTGAACCGACGTCGGTGCCACACTACTCACTGGTTTCTATTATTAAAAGAAGAAAAATAAGATTTTTGCTTTTACTCTTTAAATGGGTTCTCAATTTATGCTACAATACAGACCAATACTATTTGTTTAAAGACCAATACAGACTAATGCTGCAAATTTTTTTTTTTAGAAAACAAATTTGTATAGTTCATATTTTATAGTACTGTACATTACTTACAAAACAATATATTCTTTTGTAAGCAACTCGTTGAGTTTCCTGCAGGTCTCCCATGTAAAATCTTAAAATAAACACACTGCAAGTAGGTTTATTTTCACCTGACGAACGTTTCACAGAAATTATTCTGTATCTTCAGACGTCTGACGTACACAGAATACTTTCTGTGTATAGAAATACAGAATAATTTCTGTGAAATATGTGTCAGGTGAAAATAAACCTATTTGCAGTGTATTTATATGAAGATATTATAAAATACTATATGAAATAAAAGTCTACAAAAATAGTAGGCCCCAGTTGCATGCATATTTACAAACAGTTCTCAGTATGTGACTCCAGAAACAGTTTCCTTATATATCATTTTGGACTAGCATTTGCTTTTACAAGGAGTATAGGGGTTATAGCGGCCCTGCAGTTAGGTCATATGGCCTCTAAGAGTGGCCCTGTTCTGGTAAGTAGCCCTACAGAGTTAACTCACAGCCGACAAATATTCAGTACCTTAATTAAACACTCATTAGTTTTGAATTCTTGAATTTTGTTGTCCATGGCGTGTCCGAGTATCAGAGATTTTACAAACACTATTCTACCATGGAACATTAGTATTTTATATAAATATAAAAATGGGTTCATATATTTATTTATAAACTTTAGCTCATTGCAACATCAGAGGTTGCCGCTAGAGCATTTTCCAGTCTGTTTTTGGAGATGGCCGCCATTATTTGAAAGACCATTTTGTATGTGTTTATTGTGTTCAAATAGTAGTGTGATTTAAATTGTGTATGTTCATTTACTATGTTGTTTCCATGTATGGGGTGCTTAAATGAGATGGTTTCCAACGGTGGATTTGGTGGTGGAGTGTAATGCTCTCAATGTGTTCAACGTGAAACTGCATGGAAACGACATTCTAAACCAGTGGTTCCCAAACTTTTCAGTCCGCGGACCCCCCCCCCCCAATAATTTAAAAATTCACAGACCCCGTCTGAGTTCTGAAATAAAACAAATAGTAAATACGATAGAAACTGTTGTATTTTAATTAAAATGTATTAAAATCAAAACGCTCAATTTGCTAAATTATAATATTAATGACATCAAACATAGTTTAATGTGAACAATGAAGCTGCTTTTGAACAATTAGCTCTGCAATATTGGGTTTAATGTCTAATAATTTCAATATTAAGTCACTCTCGACACCAAGTTTATTTCTTAACTTTGACTTCAACTACGTGAGCAGGGAGAATGTGGTTTCACACAAATAAATAGAGGGAAACACAGTTAAACGCTTCAAAGCTTTCTTTCCGAGTTCAGAATAGTCAGCCATTACATATAACCAGAAGTCAGGTAGCTGTAATTCCGAAAACTGTAATTTTAATGAACTATTCAGTTGAAAGTTCTCCCAATGAATCTTCTTTTTCTAGTGTAAGAGAGAGGTCTAGTCAGTTCGGCTGACAAACAGATCTGCTACACGACATGACTTAAAGACATTTTTAAAGCCATTAGTTGTAAATTACTTTTACACTTACAATTAGTTTGAACCCAAAACAAAAATACTGGAATATTCTACTAATTGTTTTAAGATTCTAAAATTTAGATTTTAGAGCATAAAAAAATGGAGAAAATTACGGTATATTCTAATATTTCTTAAAAGTGTCTGCGGACCCCCTGAAACAATGTCGCGGACCCCACTTTGGGAACCACTGTTCTAAATCACACATACTATTTGAACACACATACACACACACACACACGCACACGTACGCACGCGCACGACAATCTTTCAAACATTGGTGCATCTCCAAAAACATAAGAGAGTGCTCCTAGAGTGGCAGCCTTTGATGTTGCTCACAATGAACAAAAACCAGTTCAGGCAATAAGGTAAAAATTTTAATCTAAAATAGTAGTGTTCCGCATTAGAATAGTGTTGACAAAGGCCCACTCATTAGTTTTGTTTGATATAACATCAACAAACATATTTTTATTTCTGAAAACAAATATATTTCATTTTTTTGAATTTAGACTAAAATTAATATTATTTGATTTCCTCAATTTATTGTTTTGTGATAAATTTAATTGTGTAACACTTTTTTAAAATATACAAAATCTATGTGTTTGTTAAAACAAATAAAAGTATAAAAAAACAAACTACAAGTCTGAAAAGTTTGTCTGTTTAGGCCGGGCGGCCATCAGAAGCAGAGTGGAGTGAAGTTGAGCGTAGTGATCTGAACTTGTAAAATGTAAACAATGTTGTTCCAATGAAAGGCCGGCCACCAGAAGTGGAGCTGAGTGAAATGGAGTAAAATGACATCACACGGGTCCACTCCGCTCAGCTTTGCCTTGACCGAGGCCTGTTTGGAAGCTGACTCCTCTTCCCCCACCACACCACCTTCCCACTGACAACTATATTCAATCAGTTAGCAACTACCAATTCTATCAGTACTCCGCTTCTATTGCCGCCCCTAAGTGACTCAGCTCAACTCAACTGCACTCAACTATGCTCCGCTCTGCTTCACTCCGCATCTGGTGGCTACCTAGCCTTATGTGAATAACTTGAGATCAGGATAATCATTGCCACATCTGGTTATTCAGACCACCATAAGAGAGCAGCAGCATATAATGTTAAGTTAAAATAATGCTTTTAATAATGGCCGTGTTTTAATTCATTATAGACCACAATAAGGGAAAACTGGCTAATGTGAATAATAATCTAAAGCACTTAATAAGAGTAGGTGTCAAACTGACTATCATGTAGTATCGAAAAGGTTAATGCCCAGTTTTGCCAACCTCTGTTTAGACATTAACAGTTATTAAATCACCAATTAAGGATGTATGAGGGAGATAAATCTCTCTCTGTTTCACAAATCGTCACTGAAGATAATGACTACTACATTGTGAAACTTAATTAGACATATTTAACCTGTTAAGTAACTAATGGCCATTAAAATGATAAGAGCTAACATTAAAATTGTGTTTGCTGTCAACTTAGTGTATTTCTGTTGTGAAGTAAGTGTTTGTGTAAGCTATACACAAATATATTTATTCAGTTTCTGTGATCAGAAATATGTTTTTCCTCCATTTTCCTGTTTCCTTTTATCAAATAACAACTTTATTTTCAATTGTTGGGTGCGTGTATTTAATATAAACTACCATGTTAAACAAAAACTGATCAGAGAGAAGAATACTTTGACACTGAAATAATTACTGCAATATCCTCAATTACACTGAAATAAGAGGAAGAATATATCTCGCAAATAAAACATATTATGGATTAAAAAAGCATCTGGCATCTAGCTTCATCTTAAGAAGCAAGAAATACAAAATTTACAAAACACTTACCAGACCAGTGCTGACATATGCTTCATAAAACCTGGACAATGACAAAAAATTGTGAGAGTCTTCTAGATTGCTGAGAAAGATGGATTCTCAAGAACAATATTTAGAGGACTACAAGAAAATGGAATGTAGCGGAGGTGTTATATTATGAACTATATAATAATGGCTCCCATGTGTACCACCGAAGTAACTTAGGAGTAGGCAGGGTAGACTGCCTTACATGAGCCATATGGCATACAAGGAAGGCAGTGTGGCCAGCACTATGGTTCAGCCACCCATTATTATCCCCAGGATGTTATCCCAGCTACTCATTTTCAACAGGCTGAGTCGATATGGGTGCTGAAAAACGCACCTTGATTTTATGGTGCAGGCCCGCGAATCGAACCCGGGACCTCTAGATTAGTAGCCAGGTGCCATACCCACTAGTCTACTGAGCAGCCAATTATGAACTATACCATCTTTAAAAAGACATTGTCAGGATAATGAAAATATACAGGCTAAGGTGGGTTGGACACATAGAGAGAATGGAGGAAGGACAGTCTATGAAACATATTTTCTACCAGAAACCAATGGGTAGTAGAAAAAGGGGAAGACCCCAAAGTAGATTCAAAGACCAGATAGAGGAGGACATCGTAAAGATGAATATGAGAAAATGGAAAGCCAGGCCATGCAACAGGGAAGAATGGAATCAACTCTTGGAGCAGGCCAAGACCCACCAAGGGTTGTAGAGCCACGGCTGATGATTGTAACAGGGCAAAAGGGGTAAAACCATTTTTTAATCATTTTTAACAATAAACCCGCCTATGTAAGATTCGGTATCAGTCAGCGTCAGGTACGAGTTGAGAGTGGGGACAAAGCATAGGTGAGTCAACAGCTATATTTAACTGTATCACACAAGTGGTGAACAAGACCTAACCACATAAGGTAACGAATTTTTATTAATTGGTCTGACGTCATGAGAGTATCATGACCGGAACACATGCTTTCAATCTTACAACGCAGTTCTGGCTTTTAGACTTTGCCATGTGCGCAGATGAGAGACGAAGCGGGGATCGAGGGGAATCACGTGTCCAGGGCGTGGAAAGACCGCATTGTGTACAGTTGCAGGCCCCAAATTGGAAGCAGTCGACAACCGCCTTCAGCCCGTTCAGACGTATAACCGTAGCCTTGGAAATTTCGGTAGGCTGAAGCGATTACAGTAGCCAAAGCCTACCGAAACATATGGTATTGTCAAAGAAGAGTAAAAGAATGAAATATTGAGAGTGACGATTTTATAACAGTTTAATTTGATCGGAGTGGTGATGTCAGTGAAAAAGTGAAAGACGACAGATGGTGTAATGAGGAATGTTGAATAAAGATAAGTACAATGATAAAATAAATACGGCGGCATAAAGTTTTTAAAAGAAACAATAATTAATGAGCTCAATAAATAAACGGGGGGTATTCAGAAATGTAAGAGCGTGAGTGTGAGAGAGAGAGATAAAGGGGAGAAATAAAAAGTAAAATAAGTACTGGTTTGTCGAGGAAAAGGTTTACCTAAAATCTAGTTAAGTAATATTATGTTTCATAACCGTTTGTAGAGAAAAGATTGGTAGATTAAAAATTTGGGTTACACAATTTCAGGTTGTACAATTGTTTATAACGTAATCGAAACAGAAAGTAAAGCAAGTAAAAAGAAATTAATTGTTGAGTTATAATAAATAATCTGGTTCATTAACATAAACATGTGTTCCCAGAATACTTATTTCGCCATAACCATTTCCTAGTCTCTGTGCAATCAAACTCGTCTAACGAGCCTGTAAGAACTTCTGATTTAAGGAATTAAATATTCATATAAATTATTCAAGTGTTAATTAAAGGGTGAAGTGTTACAAGGTTTCCACATTTGCCTTTAAAAATGTCGGTGGTGACCTGTAGATAATTTGGAGTCTTCTGTTTGGTAAGTCATAGTAAAGTGGTCAAAATCAGGGTAAGTGCGTTGAAAAGATCGCAAAGGTAAGTAATACTCACGTGAGTTGTTTCCAAATTATTTATATAGTTACAATTGGCGTTCCCTGCCAGGGTGTTTATATAATTTTATATAAATTAGGCCTGTTTGACGCACAGAGGGTAGGTTTTGGTAAACAGCATTTTTTGTAATGGTATAAGTCACGAAATGTGTGATTAGATAATATTGTGTGTAACATTTTTACGAGATTTTGTTTATATAATAAATAAGTAATTATTAATCATTTAATTGAAAAGAATTAAATTAAAATGCAGAATAAAGAGAATGAGGTTGATATGAACGAATCAGCTGGTATGGGTGAGCCGGGAGTTCATTCAACTTTAATCGCAGTAAAAGAAAGGAATTTAACCGAATCAGCTCTTATGGATGATTCGAAATTTAGTCAACCCCAATCACATTAAAAGAAAGTAATAAAACTGATGATGAAACGAGAAATTTGTTTCGTGAAATAATGCGATGTCTTCATAATAGTGATGTTAAGTTAGAAAGTAAATTCGATGAACAAAGTGTTAAGTTTGAGAGTAAATTTAATAAAGTAAGGAGTGATATGAATGAGGTAAAAGAACAAAATGTTAAATGCAAAAGTAATTTTAATGAGTTAAACGAAAAATTGAGCAATTCATTAAAGAATATTGAGAGTAAATTTAATGAAATGAATACCGGTATAATGAACAGTTTAATAAGCATTGTGATGAGCTCATAGTGTCACAAAAACAAAGTATTGAGAAAATGAAAGTGTGGAAAAAAGATACAAGTAAGTGTAGTGAGAATATAAATAATGAAGTAATAGAGAACAAGGTAAGTGATGGTGTTAATATAAGTGATGATTATAATGGTGAAATAACGTTGAAGAATAATAATAATAATAAAGATATAGTGGTGTAACGGTACAAACTGATGAGGGTCTGTAATTTGAAGCTTTTCATTTTTTATTTAACAAGAGTATATTTTTGGTCACCGGCTATAGTTCCGTGACTGGCACAGCATGTTACAAAAATGCAAGTTATCAGAAAGGGTGCGTATTCCTGCGTATGAGCGCACGTGTGGGCCAACGCTCACACGTAAAAGTCACGTCTGAAAAATTCCTTCTCGCCAGGTGCGTAGAGAACAAAGGCAGTCGGCAAATAACATCTCATGATAATGGACGCAAGCCGTTCGCACGTCTGCCGGCTGAGCACAGTTTTCGTCTCGCCCGCACGTATAAAAGGTTAAATGTGAAGTAACAAATATAAACTAGAGTGGAGTAACAGTTAAATATTTCTTCAAAACATGTAAAATCAGTGGAAAATACGGAACAATCTAGGTAGTGCGCGTGCACGAGGAGTCACCCTATGGACGCACCTCTAAGGATCCTAAAAATGGAAGTAAATTAACACAGAATCAATAAAATCTTGCAAGTTCACTAAATAATATAAAATGAGCTCATTGAGGGGGATATAAAAATGTAACGCATGAATGTGTGTGTGTGTTTGTGTGAATAAAAAATATATATTTAGGAAGTGCTGAGTTGTGATCAATTAGATATAAAGTTAAAATTGATGATTTAGTATAATCCATTTTTGAGGAGAACGGAAAATGTTGCTGATAATAATTACTTTACTTGTTTTTTATCAATTGCGCCTCGTGGCCGAATATGTGTTTCGTTTTGTTGATTAAGGGGGTTAAATGTACAAGTGTATCAGAAAAAATAAAAGGGAAATGTCATTGGTAAACAAAAAACAAACGAGTTATTTCCTGAAAATGACCCATTCTGTTCTTCCGTTCGCCTAACTCGAACCTGGCCCAGTGGTAAGTAAATGTTATGCTTTATAGTTGGTAACAAAAAAAAACATGGCGTCCGAAATACGGACGACACAGTGAACGAATATTAAAAATTAATTAATTATAATAATTTAAACATCACAATTGGCGCTCAAACAGTAGACGTTTACATAATTAAAATTGTGTAAATATAGGCCTACTCAGAAGAACAGAATGATTATTTAAGGTAACAGAATAAAATACAAATAAATGTACGAATAATATGGTAGTAGTAATGTAAAGTGCTGAGGAGGTTGTTATTTGTTCATGTTTATATTGTAAGTAATGATTAAGTATTAATTGATTAAAATGGCAGATAACGAAATAGTCTTACCGAGTCAATGATAATGAGTAATGTAGAAGCAGAGGCTACTCCAACGACAACTAGAGTAAAAGAGTTGTCGATGGAGGATATATTTAATCTTGTGAAAACAATGTCTGAGAATATGGTAAGAAATAGTGATTTTAATGAAAAGTTGAAAGAACAAAATGATGAAATAAAGAGTAATTTTAATGAGAAATTAAGTGAACAAAATAATGAAATAAAGAGTAATTTCAATGAAAAATTGAACGAGATTAGAGACGAAATTAAACAACAGAATTTTGATATTAATAAAAGTTTGGAAGAAGTTAGTGAACATTTTAGCGTTATTGTGAAACAAGTACAAGACGAAGTGAACGAAAGTAGAAAGAGAAAAGTGGGGGTAGAAAATGGTACAAATAATAAGGTAAGTGATGATTTGAATATAAATGATGATTATAATGAAGAAACAATTAATGAGGTAAGTGTTAGTCATAATAATGAGTTAACAATTAATAGTGGTAAGATAGTTGAAAACGAGCTATTTAAAGGTGATACAGTGAAAATTAATAGTGGTGATGAGAATATAGAGACAGTAAGGGGTTAGTAAGAGAGTAATGGGAGTAGGGGGTGGAGAAGGAGTAGAAATCAGTGTTTATAAGTTAGAGGGAGAGTATGAAGAGAATTATTTTGTGGATATGAGGCAGAGGGTAAATTTTCCCTGGGTTTATTGTGAACCAAGGTGTTCACTGTTGTTGTTGAAGGGCGAATGTCCCTTAGTGGAAGACATGGTGTCTTCAAGTTGTTCCCTGAATTTTGGTGATGTTCCTGGAAGAGCCAGGAAGTGTTTTTATGTAGTGGTACTCTTTGCATGGAGTGATAGAGACAGAATGAAATGGTGTTATGATGAGAAGTATTTTGAGAGAGAGAGAGAGAAATATAAGAGTTATTTGAGGTTAGTAGAAATTATAAAGAGTTAAGAGAGAGGATGAGAATTGAGAGAGTGAATAAAATAAAAAACTTATCTTGTTGTGAGAATGGTGCAGCAATAGATGATTATAACGGTAATAATTATATTGAAAGCCTACCTGTACATAGACGTGGGATATTAATAGTCGATGACTCTGAAAATAAGGAGAGGAGAAAATGTTTAAGGGTGACAGATAATAATACGGATGGTGACAAAACCAGAATTACGGATGTAGACAGATTATATGATTTAATAATAATGTGGGATAATCCAGTAGATCATTATGTGGGTATAACGGAACAATGTGAAATAGTAAATAGTTATTATAATAATGATAACAAAATGAAAGTAATTAAGAGTGAATTGTGTTATAAAAACATAAGATTGCTGTTTGATGATGGGGGGTAAAGAGTATTGTTAATGAACATTTAAATATGTGAGTGTAGTGGTTTTGAAATGGACTGAATTATGAAATGATTTGTGGTAAACAATAACAGATAACAATGTGGATTGTATATACTTTTGTATTGATGTTAAATGTATTTGTGGAATAGGTTATGTGGTACTCTGTGGTTTATGTGAACAATGTATGTACGCAAGGGGAATGTATTTTATAATAATAATTATTATTCTATACCTGACTAAATAAATAACGAGAGTAATTGTGTTTGTAATGAAAGTCAATGAATTGTAATTGTTTTGGAATAAGGTGATTAAAGTAACTTGGTGTTTTTGAAAAAGATTGAATTAAATAAATTGGAGATGGATTGATTAATTTAAAATGTTGTATAAATGAATTGTGGTAATAAATTTCAATGATTTTTCTGAGATTTGAACTTGATAATAAATAGTAAATGAGTGAAGGTAGACTGTGTTTAGTTGTGGAGTCATATGGTTGTTATAATGTATCAGAAGGTACATATGGTTATGTACGCTATATTTGTTGTGACAAATGTTTATAGTTTGAGTCTATGATAAATGATTATGGATTGTTCATTTGATTTAATGATTGACCATATGTAAGTATAAATTTGATAATGACTTTGGAATAAAAGTAAAAGAGTTTTATAATGACATTAAATGAGTTCGAAAGAATTTAAGGTGCAGAATTTTTGGTGAAATTTGAATTTGAAATGTTATGTAAAATGAATGTTGATAATAAAGTTGAAATTTTGAGAATTTAAAGGTGTAATAAATGATGAATAATTAAAGGTTGATTTTTAAAAGATTCAATAGAAAGTTCAAGTTGTAATGTTTATAATTTTATAAGCAAATTTAAAGGTCAATATTGTCTATATAAATGTAATGATGTTAATGGTCAATTTGAGTGTCTATTATGCTGTATAGTATTATCTATTATGTTATTGTGTAGGTATCTTAAAATGAATTATATGTTTTTTTAAAAGTGATTACCCATTTTCGGGCGGTCACGGCCTCACCGAACCCTGACCGTGGAATTGGCTCAGCTTTGACTGGCTATGGTCAGGGCACATTACGTCACGTGCTGCCTAAGTCTGACCATAGCTTGTTATCGTTGTAAGAGGTGAATTTAGAAATTAACCGGGGGGGGGGGGTAAATCAGGGGAATCACCATAACTATGGAACAGCGGCTATCCATCGAATGGGATGGTAGACCGTATAAGGGCATATGACTAAATTTTAGTAGGATTACTGGTGTCCTTGGGCATCAGTAATGCCGAATGTTTTGTAACGCTGAAGCAAGAATGGTGTAGACAGCATCTGCACCCTAATAAACTTCAGTTCATGTGGAGGCAACTGGGCGCTACAGTCCAGGGGGGGCCATAGTGTGTGTGGAAGAAGGTTTTTAAAATGTTACTAAATAATTTCTGACTTTTGTTTGAAGGTAAAATTTGAATAAAAAGAAGATAAAATTGATGATTATTGTAATGATGCGATAACAGTGAAGTATTGAAGGAGATTGTTTTGATTATCCATGTATCTGTTGTATCGAATAACTTTGTATTTTTTATTAATTATGTTCTGTATTAGTTAATGGTAGCAGTAGTCATTTGAGTTAAAAATGGTAAATTGAGATGTTGAAATGAAAAAAATAAGATCATGTAGTTGATTTAAAGATGTTTAAGAGATTTTTGACAATGAATTTAAATATTTGGAATTTAAATGTTTTATATCATATTAAGTATATACCCATATATATATATATATATATATATATATATATATATGTTAGAAGTTAAGGAAAAAACCAGTGCTTCTTAACACAAACCAGCACAGCTAAGGGGGAACAGATCAGTTAGGGATATGGTATATGCAAGGTCACTATTTGATATTTTGATTTCATGTTTCAGTGTCTGGTGATGCTGTGGCGGCAGTCCTGAGCTGGCCTGTGCGTCAGAGCAGGAGCGTAAAGTGCCTGTCTGGCCTTGTGGTGTTGGGATCTCAAGAGAGAAGTCCAGTAAGGTCATTCAGGTGCGGTCACAGTCACTGGACCAAGGGGTAAGTTAACCATGATTTTAATTAAAACGTAAGGGGGTTGTGGCGACATATACTGGCTGATCCCTTTAGGAAGTATGACAGTGTCAATGAGAGTTTTTATGCTTCAGCATAAAACCTCTCATTGAGGGGGTATTGTAACGGTACAAACTGATGAGGGTCTGTAATTTGAAGCTTTAGATTTTTTTTTAACAAGAGTATATTTTTGGTTACCGACTATAGTTCCGTGACTGGCACAGCATGTTACAAAAATGCAAGTTATCAGAAAGGGTGCGTATTCCTGCGTATGAGCACACGTGTGGGCCAACGCTCACACGTAAAAGTCACGTCTGAAAATTCCTTCTCGCCAGGTGCGTAGAGAACAAAGGCAGTCGGCAAATAACATCTCACGATAATGGACGCAAGCCGTCACGTCCGCCGGCTGAGCACAGTTTTCATCTCGCCCGCACGTATAAAAGGTTAAATGTGAAGTAACAAATATAAACTAGAGTGGAGTAACAGTTAAATATTTCTTCAAAACATGTAAAATCAGTGGAAAATACGGAACAATCTAGGTAGTGCGCGTGCACGAGGAGTCATCCTATGGACGCACCTCTAAGGATCCTAAAAATGGAAGTAAATTAACACAGAATCAATAAAATTTTGCAAGTTCACTAAATAATATAAAATGAGCTCATTGAGGGGGATATAAAAATGTAACGCATGAATGTGTGTGTGTGTTTGTGTGAATAAAAAATATATATTTAGGAAGTGCTGAGTTGCGATCAATTAGATATAGAGTTAAAATTGATGATTTAGTATAATCCATTTTTGAGGAGAACGGAAAATGTTGCTGATAATAATTACTTTACTTGTTTTTTATTAATTGCACCTCGTGGCCGAATATGTGTTTCGTTTTGTTGATTAAGGGGGTTAAATGTACAAGTGTATGAGAAAAATAAAAGGGAAATGTCATTGGTAAACAATAAACAAACGAGTTATTTCCTGAAAATGACCCATTCTGTTCTTCCGTTCACCTAACTCGAACCTGGCCCAGTGGTAAGTAAATTTTATGCTTTATAGTTGGTAACAAAAAAAAAACATGGTGTCCGAAATACGGACGAAACAGTGAACGAAAATTAAAAATTAATTAATTATAATAATTTAAACATCACAGTGGAAAATGGGGTATCAAAAAGTGATACAGTGAATAATAGTAGTGATGGGGTAATAATAAGTGTTAACGAGCTTGAGAGAGAGTACGAAGAGAGTTTAAGGGAATATGGGGGGCAGAGGGCAAATTTTCCCTGTGTTGTATGTGAAGTAAAGGCTTCACAAGTGTTTAATGAGGATGTAAGTTCCTCTGGGGGAGACGTATGGACTCCAAATTGTCCCTTAAGTTGTTGTAATGTACCTGGTAAAGCCAGATGGTGTTTTAATGATGTTATATTACCCTGTACGTGGAGTCAGAGAAATAAATGGGGATGGATGGGAGAGGTATTTTGACATATATATAGAAATGTTTAAGATTAATAGAGGTTATGAAGAGATAGTCAAGAGGTTAAATATTGAGGCAACAATAAAGACTTACCTTGTGACGTAATTGGAGCAGCAGTAGATGATGATAATAAGCACTTACCTGGGGATAAAATTGGTGTACTAGTAGTAGATGATGACTATGACGATGAAATGATAACGTATTTAATGGTGACGAGTTGACATACCTAAGGAATATTTAATACTAAGGGAGACTTGACCATACCTAATGTTGACAAGTTTTATGATAGAATAATATGGAGTAACCATGGGATTATTATTCTGGTGTAATGGAACAATTCGAGAAATTGAATAGTTATTATATTAATTGTAATAATATAATGAACTTAATAAAAAATGATTGGTGTATGAGTAAGATTAGACTAATTTTTGATGATGGAGGTTAGGTATATGGTGTTGATGAACATTTAATTATTTTAGTTAATGGTTTTTGAAAATTAGCTGAATTATGTAATGAGTTTTGGTGAACAATGACATATGATATGACGTAGATTGTATATAATTATGTATTGGTGTTAAAACTACGAGGGCTATCCAGAAAGTGACAGACGTTTTGAAATAAAAAATTTACAAAATGAAAAAACAAAATTTTATTATATACATTTGAAAGGTACACTCTTAAGCTATTTTTCTACATAATCGCCATTCAAATTAAGGCACTTATCATACCGTGGCACAAGTTTTTCAATACCGTCTCTGTAGAAATCTGCCGCCTGCGATTTCAACCACTGGTTTACACCGGCATGCAGTTCGGCGTCAGTATCAAAGCGTTGTGTAGCGAGCCATGTCTTCATCGCATGGGAAGAGGTGATAGTCGCTCGGCGCCAAATCCGGGCTGTATGGTGGATGATCGAACACCTCCCATCCAAAACTATCGAAGAGCTCTCGGGTACGATTGGCCGTGTGTGGACGTGCGTTGTCGTGAAAAAACAAAACCTTCGCACTAAGTTTTCCCCGACGCTTGTTTTGTATCGCGCGCCTTAACTTTCTCAGTGTTTCACAATACCTCTCTGAGTTAATTGTTGTGCCACGTTCAAGAAAATCAACGAGAATCACTCCTTCAGAGTCCCAAAACACAGTAGCCATGATCTTTCTTGCTGACAGCGTTTGCAAACACTTCCTTGGTTTCTTGGGAGAATTTGTGTGTCCCCATTCCATCGACTGCCTTTTTGTTTCACTATTGACATGCTTCACCCAAGTCTCGTCCCCAGTTACGATACGATCGATAACTTTGTTACCATTTTTGTCATAATCTTCGAGGAAAGTTAGTGCTGCAGCCAGTCTCTGTTTTTTGTGGTCTTCCGTTAGGATTTTCGGAATCCACCTAGCACAAAATTTGTGGTAACCAAGCTTTTCCGCCACAATTTCATGCACCAAACTCCGTGAAATTTGGGGAAATTGTTTCGAAAGTTCCGAAATCGTGAAACGACGATCTTCACGAATTTTGTCGTTGATTTTCATCACCAGTTCATCAGTCACATGGCTAGGTCTACCACTGCGGTCCTCATCGTGAACATTGGTACGGCCATTTTTAAAATCAATGCACCATTGCCTTACTCGGCTTTCACTCATTATTCCTTTTCCGTACACATCACAAAGTTGGCGATAAATTTCAATTGGTTTGTGATTTTTTGCCAACAAAAACCTAATCACAGAACGCACCTCACAAGTGGCGGGATTTTCTATTGCAGCGCACATTTTAACACGTCACAGAGAGCAAAGTAAGAGGGGCACAGACCGCACGCTACCACATCTGGTTGCGTACTGAGTGTAGGAACGTTCCGACACCAAGATGGCGGCTCTATCCCCGCCCACCGCCGCGGTCGGTCAAAACGTCTGTTACTTTCTGGATAGCCCTCGTATTATGTTTAGGTTAGGTTGTTGTCATGGTAGTGTATCTGAGTAAACAGTATGTTGAGTGTATAAACATATGTTGGGTAGCAATGTTTATGACCTTGATTGAGTATATGATAATAATGATAATTGATTGTTATTAATTGACATTGGTGTACTCATGAAATTCTATAATGAAATTAAATTACTTTAAAATGTTTTACAAGATGGAAATGTTGGTAATAAATTAGAAAAATTTATCTTTTGGTTTGAATTGTATAAGAAATGGTAAATGATAAAAAATTTGATGATTAAAATGTTTAATAGAAATCCAGAGTTGAAGTTAGAGTGTGACAATAGAAAAGGGTCAATAGAAAATGAATATTAAAGCGGTAATGTTTGTAATTTTTATTCAAATGAAGATTTGAAAGGTTTGTTTTAATGTAATATTGGTAAGGTTTATTTTGAGATGTACAACAAGGTTGTATAAAGTATTTTAAAATGAATAAGCAAGAAGACAAGGTTGATGATATTTGTTATGATACTGATAGTAATTAAATATTGGAGTAGATTTTTTCTGATTATCTATGTACCTGCTGTAGTGAATAATTTCCTATTGTGTATTAATCATGTTTTGTATTCTATAAAACTAACAGTAGTAGTCTGAATTGTAATGAGGAAATTTGAGATATTAAAATGTAAAGTTTAAATGGAAATGTACGATGGAATGGTTGTTAAATTGAATTCATAATTGAGTTGGTTAATCATTTTTTGGAGTTGGAATTTTGACTTTCAAGAGTATGTTAATGTTAAGGTGTTTTATGTAAAATGTATTACGTAGGGTTAAGGATATATATTAAACAATGTATTTGTGTAGTAAAGGTTAAGATAGAAAACCAGTACTTCGAAAAAGGCAAACCAGTACATCTAAGAGGAAACCAAATCAGTTAAGGATATGGCATATTGAAAGGCCATTTATTGATGTTTTAATTAATTGTTACAGAGCCGGTGGTGCTGTGGTGGCGGCCCTGTGCTGGCCAGCGCGTCAGGGCAGGTGCGTCTAGTGCCTGTCTGGCTTTATGGTGTTGGGATCCTGAGAAAGGAAGTCCAGTAAAGTCACGCTGGTGCGGCCACAGTCACTGGACTAGGGGGGTGAGTAACCCATGATTTGAATAAGGAAGTAAAGGGGGGTCGTGGCGCCATATCCTAGCTGGTACTCTTAGGTTTAGCAATGAGTTTTTGTGCTTTGGCATAAAACCTCTCATTGGGGGGGGGGGGGTATTGTAACAGGGAAAAAGGGGTAAAACCATTTTTTAATCATTTTTAACAATAAACCCGCCTATGTAAGATTTGGTATCAGTCAGCATCAGGTACGAGTTGAGAGTGGGGACAAAGCATAGGTGAGTCAACAGCTATATTTAACTGTATCACACAAGTGGTGAACAAGACCTAACCATATAAGGTAACGAATTTTTATTAATTAGTCTGACGTCACGAATCTGACGTCACACGCAGGTATCATGAGCGGAACACGTGCTTTTAATCTTACAACGCAGTTCTGGCTTTCAGACTTTGCCATGTGAGCAGATGAGAGACAAAGTGGGGATCAAGCGGAATCACGTGTCCAGGGCGTGGAAAGACCGCATAATGTACAGCTGCAGGCCCCAAATTGGAAGCAGTCGACAACCACCTTCAGCCCGTTCAGACGTATAACCGTAGCCTCAGAAATTTCGGTAGGCTGAAGCGATTACAGTAGCCGAAGCCTACCGAAACATATGGTATTGTCAAAGAAGAGTAAAAGAATGAAATATTGAGAGAGTGACGATTTTATAACAGTTAAATTTGATCGGAGTGGTGATATCAGTGAAAAAGTGAAAGACGACAGATGATGTAATGAGGGATGTTGAATAAAGATAAGTACAATGATAAAATAAATATGACGGCATAAAGTTTTTAATAGAAACAATAATTAATGAGCTCAATAAATAAACAGGGGGTATTCAGAAATATAAAGAGCATGAGTGTGAGAGAGAGATAATGGGGAGAAATAAAAAGTAAAATAAGTACTGGTTGTTGAGGAAAGGGTTTACCTAAAATCTAGTTAAGTAATATTATGTTTCATAACCGTTTGTAGAGAAAAGATTGGTAGATTAAAAATTTGGGTTACACAATTTCAGGTTGTACAATTGTTTATAATGTAATCGAAACAGAAAGTAAAGCAAGTAAAAAGAAATTAATTGTTGAGTTATAATAAATAATCTGGTTCATTAACATAAACATGTGTTCCCAGAATACTTATTTCGCCATAACCATTTCCTAGTCTCTGTGCAATCAAACTCGTCTAACGAGCCTGTGAGAACTTCTGTTTTATGGAATTAAATATTCATCTAAATTATTCAAGTGTTAATTAAAGGGTGAAGTGTTACAAGGTTTCCACATTGCCTTTAAAAATGTCAGTGGTGACCTGTAAATAATTTGGAGTCTTCTGTTTGGTAACTCATAGTAAAGTGGTCAAAATCAGGGTAAGCGCGTAGAAAAGATCCCAAAGGTAAGTAATACTCACGTGAGTTGTTTTCAAATTATTTATAAAGTTACATGATGATGATGAATATCCTCAATGACAGGAATAAAACAAACACAAATTACAAATAAAAAAATACAGAAATTCACTTAAGAAATAGAAAACCAAGAAACAGTTACCATGCAGCAGATAGTTGATTTCTTATAACTTATTGAACGGAAAGGACTTAAAAAATGCCAATAGCAAATAAATTTACAAGGATATGTGTACAAAAAGTAAGATATGCAATGTAACAGAATTCATAAGAACAAATGTAAAAAAGAAAAATGCAGGAAACAGAGACGTCACGTACAGAATTACCAGTTCCTTCAAATACTTTGTCAAACTGAAGTTAAATCAACGATATTATGATGCCAGGATAGTCATGTCTTGCAACCATCATAGTATAACAACACATGTGAAAAAAGCACGCACATCATGCAGAATACATGAGCATGCATGTTTAGTTTGAGAAAGGTTAGTTTGTCTAAAATAAATGAGAAGAATTGGGGAGGTTATACTAGGTCTGATCAAAAAGTTCGTGCAATTTTTGATTTTGTACACTATAAATATCCAATTAAAAAAATTGTTTTTATGTGATGTCTGTATTCATCTTAGTCACAATAGCCTAAAATTTTTATGCTATTGGACGAATAGTTTAGATTTTAGAACTAAATGACTAAGTTGTGTTTTAGAGTATTTGGCGATTTTTTGACATTCAGCAGTGAAAAATATTGAAAAATATGGAGTAAACTTTGTGTAAAGAATTAGATAAACTGTTCTGTCATGGAGAAAGTGTTGCAGAAGGCAAGCCTGTTATGCATGAACAAGTAGCTCAAATCTTCAAAGACTATCATGAACAAATTGAAGATCATGATAATCATATGAAGAGTGTAGTTTTGTTTGGAGACCTGTATGGAGAAGCGGACATAGTTGTGGCAGTGAAGGCGCAAAGTTTGAGATGGTTGGGGCATGTGGTGAGAATGAGAGGTGATCGAGGCCCGAAAATGGCATTGGAAAGGAAGCTGGAGGGTGTAAGGAGGAGAGGACATCTGAGGAAGAGATGGTATGAAGATGTGGAAGGAGATTTGAGAGAGATGCTAGTGGCAGGTTGGAGGAGCACGGCTCTGGACAGAGGAGAATGGAGGAGAATCACTGAACAGGTCAGGGTTCTACAGGGACCATAGTGCCAGATGAAGAAAGAAAAAATTTTGTTTTCCATTAATTTTTATCATTAGATGTAACAATAAATAAAAAAACATTATTCTGGCATTTTATGTCACATGTGTGTGAAGCTATTTGTAGGAAATGGAATGGAAGGACAGTTGATGGAAATTGCACTCCGACAATGCAACAGTCATTGCTTCTTCAAGAATTGTAGGCAGAAAAAAAATATTGTACTGACACCGTAGCCGTATTGGCCCCAACACGATCCCTCTTCTTCCAAATAATGAAAAAGGACCACACAAGGACAACGTTTCATGACTGTTGAAGGCATAAAAAGAAGATCGCTGAGTGATCTGAAGGCAACACAGAAAAGTGTGTATGGGAACTATTTTTAAACTGAAAAAACGTTGGCATAGTCGTGTAATAACTGATTAATGCTAGGTTCAAGGGAGCATTGTAAATGTAGATGAACCAATGCTTAATTTTTCAAGTAAACAAAAATTGTGCGACCTTTCTGATCAAACCTCGTATATGTCTTTGTCATGAAATCATATATTTACAATTATTTTCTTTTTCTTTATGCATAAATCTACCTTATTAGGTGTTATTTGCAGCTTTTTTTGCCTCTTTGGCATAAGAGAGAGAGAGAGAGAGAGAGAGAGAGAGAGAACTATTATTCTGTTGTCTCCCCTCAAGCCTCTCTAGAAAAGTTAGCTATACTTTTAAGTGGGGTAATTCATTCGCTGGGTTGGTGCAGGTCAGCGACCAAGAAAGACTCACATTTCTAACAAGTATTTACTAGCCTAATTGGACGGCGGTAAAACGAGTATTATGGTAACGGCCATTTCAAATCTCATTGTCAGTTAACAAACAGCCGAAGAAAGTTAACGGTGGTTCGTGAAACAGGGCTTAAGTGTGTTAAAGAGAAGGTCACTCACTGTCCATACAATTCAGGAGCTGGGAGTAGAAAGGGCGAAAATGAAAATCATGGTGATGGGAAATCGCGTTTAAAGTTTGTGAATACTCTCAGAATAGAAAAGGCGAATATGTATTTCAGTATTAAAAAACACAGATTCTGATTAGTTTACACTTTTATTTTTAAATAATTAATGATAAGTAAAATACAAAAATAATAATATAAAATATATTTGCCCTTACTCCTCCAATATTACAGCACTAAGTTCTCAGCTGGTTTTATGCAGTCCATACATTTCAATGCTTTTTACAAAATACTAAGGGCTAATATATATGTGATAGTGGTATTACCGTGTTCTTAACATGTCAGAAAATAGGATTCTGTAAAAAGAAAGTCTTTTTTTTATTCACCGTTTCTCCTCTGAGCTCCTGAATTGTTCACAATAAAAATAAACAGCAAATTTATAAATAAATAAGAAAGAAGCAATTAAGCTCACCTGAAACTCAAGCGACAGTGGTGTCGGAGGTAATGTAAACATTTTACCCAGCACCATACAAGAAGAAGAAGTAGTAGTAGTAGTAGTAGTAGTAGTAGTGTTAGATAAAGTATTAGTAGAAGGTAAAGAAGACAACAGACTGGTGGTGGTACAGGAAATGGGGCTCACAACAATCTGAACCAACACACAACATGCACAAATTGCATTAATAAATTGTATTAAATACATATATACATATCATTACTACTTAGGGTACGTGCATAGCGCGGATTACTAGCATAGGAGCTTCGCATAGATGATTGCACATGTATGAGAGGTGTGCATACCGAGGATGAAATGATGTCTAATACATGAGAATAGTGACCAGTGTCGAGTTCTGTACATGCCACCGTAAGCACGTTTTACAGCAGATTTGAGACTGAACTGTTTACATTTTACCGGGAATTGTAGCCTACATTGGATAGAGTTGTGTGTGGCTACACTGCGGGAAATGTCCTTGAAGAGACCAATCAGAGCTCAGAAGTATTCCATGTGCAATGTAAAAAAAAACCCTTGTTTTCTTTCCAAAGAGGATCAGAGATGATATTCTCTGGTATGCGATGTGCGATCTGCTTCGCTATGCACGGTGAGTTTGTTTTCACACTGACTGTAATCTGTGTGAGTACTCTATGCTAATACTCCGTGTTACGCACATAACCTTAGTCATCATTATACAGGTAACACCTTCAATTTTACAAACACTTTTTTATTACAGTTATAACGGCTATTATATTAAAGTTATAATGTTATAACTTTATTACATATATTAAAGTTACATATTACCTAATATAACTGTTATATTAAAGTTGTTCTCAAACTTTAATAATCTGTTTGAGAATAATAATTTTTTAACCATATAGTAAGATATACAATAAAAAATCGGTACTTTAATTGAAATATAACTGAAAAATGTTCACAAGTTAAGTTTAAAATTTTTTTAAATATTATCATAAAAAGGGTGATCTTAATTTTAATTTTAATCCTCCTACTACTGTATCTTTGCACTCTTTAGAGGTGCCTATATAATGCATCATTGGTATTAAACAAATGTTAAAAAAATATAAATGTTAATATTAAAAATGTACAAATTAAATTAAAATCACTAAGCTAAACAGTGCATGCATTTATAAACACAGAGAGGGCTGCAAGGTTGCTTAATAAAAATACGCTTTTGACGACTTTTAGTGATGAAACGTTTTTGTGAGGTTTTAGCTACAATTTTAAAACATTTGTGTTGACACTTTAGCAAAATTTATTGTCACCAACAGGACCTGAATAGAAAAACAGGTAATGCAGAAATAACTACTACCCACATAATGAGTGTTAATTTGTATCAAATATCATATCTTATTAATTTAATAATAGTAGTATATATGTACGATACCAACACTGAAATAAGAAGAAGAATATATTTTGCAAACAAAACATATTATGGATCTAGCTTCATCTCAAGAACAACAAAATGCAAAATTTACACAACGCTTATCAGGCCAGTGCTGACATATGCTTCAGAAACCTGGACAATGATAAAAAAAAAGTGAGAGACTTCTAGGTTGCTTCAAAAGACGGTTCTTGTATTTAGAGGAATACAAGAAAATATGGTGCAGGTGCTGTAATTATGAACTATACCATCTTTACAAAGAGTAGAACATTGTCAGGATAATGAAAATATACAGGCTAAGGTGGGTTGGACACATAGAGAGAATGGTGGAAGGACAGCCTAAGAAACATATCTTCTACCAGAAACCAATGGGTAGTAGAGCAAGGGGAAGGCTCTGAAGTAGATTCAAAGATCAGACACAGGAGGACCTCAGAAAGTTGAACATAAGAAACTGGAAAGCCAGGGCATGCAACAGGGAGGAATGGAATCGACTCTTGGAGCAGGCCAAGACCCACCAAGTGTCGTAAAACCACGGTTGATGATGATGAGTATGTAGGTAACAGTTTTTGGTTTGTATGGGGCACCATGGACTACGTTCATGTCAACTCCTTCTTCCTTCTCTCCCATACCTCTTTCATTCTCTCTTGATATTCTCTCCTCATTTGGCCTTTGCCTGGAAACTGCAGATTTTCCAAGTGGTAAACATTCTTTGATGTCCTCATGGGTAACTTGGAGTTCTTCTATCTGCTTTACTCATTTATTTAATCCATATTATTAGCCATTTTCAATTTTCCAAGGTAGCTGAAGAGTCTTGCTATTAGCCAGTCTATTGGGATTCATTCTCTAAAGTGTCCATAAAAGCAATTCTTCTGTTTTTAATTATATCTGTAATTTTCTCAATATGAAGGTCACTTGTAACAGTTGGTATTATTCAATGAACATAACCTCTTACTTATTATCATGGTTTTCCAGGCTGTTATCTAGATTGTTTATGTTTACCTCCAGACGTGTTTCGTGTGTACCGATGACAGACATCTTCAGTGGTGAGGGAACACAGACTGTAACACCAACGAATGAATACAAACAATGGCATGGGAACACAGATTAAAAATACCTGTGAATTAATACAAACAAAAAGACTGTTCTGTCTAGGTCCAGGTCCAGGCATGCAGAGCAGCAGTTTGACGTGCTCTGGTGGTCACAGTGTCCAGGCGAACCCGATGACTGCCTGATGCCTGCTTGTTACCTTGATTAGCGATCTCACGCCATGCAGGACTGGAACCTCCTGGATGATGTCAACTTATTTGAACCCCCGGACATCGAAAAGACCCGCGATGACAGAATGGGGGAGACCTCAGAGACCTTTCGATTGAGACATATGAATTGCATGCCCACAACGGGCAGGGCGACTGTTCTGTCCTGTTGAGACATTTATACACTTTTATTTACGGTGCTGGTTGGTATTTTTTTGGTCAATAACATTGCTCTCATTTTTTGATTGGCTCACTTATTTCACTGTGTTTCAAAGCTGGTATCAAGTATTTATCGAGCAGCATAAACAATAAAGAGTGACAAAAATACAGCTGTAAGACAGAGCGATGATTTATCCCTAATTCTTTTGAACTGTGTTCTGGAGAAAGCAGTGAGAATTTGGAATGAAAAATTAAGGGAATGCAAAATATTATCACCAATCATGTTGGGAACAAGGAACAAACATACTGAAATAAACTGTTTGGCATTCGCAGATGACTTTGCTATACCTTCTGAACATCTGACATCTGCAATAACACAAGTTCATTTTTTAGAGGACATAGCCAATAGAACAGGCTTAAGAATTTCTGCAAAAAAAAACCGAATTTCTCATGAACGTTAAAAATGTGCCAATATTCCTGCTAATAGATAATTGCCGAATAGAGAAGATTAGAAAATTTAAGTATCTAGGGGCAATAATTTTAGATAATGGATTAGAAAAATCTGCTACAGAAGAAAGGATTCATAAAATGGAAAGAGCATATGGTACAACTAGAGATATTTACAATAAAAAGTGCATATCTAAAAATGCAAAAATAAGGCATTACAGTATAGTAGTGAGGTCAGAATGCCTATACGCAAGTGAGTGTCTAGAACTGAATTAAAATTTAGACAAACTAGAAATAAATATAATTATTTCACTACGACTCGGAACACAAAACTTTTTATGGGTGAAAACGTAAAAGCTTTACCTTACAACCTGAACCAGTTTTCACTTTTAAAAAGCTTCTTCAGAGGTTGCCACTGGTAGTAGTGTTCGTCTTGTTGTTGGCGCCGAAATAGATTTTCGAAAGATCGATGTTGTGTGCGTGAGGTGTGATATGTTCGAATAATGCGTGTGATTTGAATTGCATCTGTTCGTTTAGGATGTCGTTTTTATTTGTTTTCGTGTGTTTGTATATTTCCAATTGTTCTAGAGTGTCTAGTTTTCGGCCTTTTGTGTGTACGTGTAGAATGTTCATGTTATTGTCGATGTTTTTGTAAATGTGGTTTGCTTCAATGAGGTGGTTTGCAAAGGTGGATTCTGTAGTGGAGTGGAGTGCCTTTCCATGTTCAATGTATCTTTGTTTGAAGCTACGTCCTGTCTGGCATATGTAGAATTTGTTGGAATATGAGCAATTTAGTTTGTAAACACCAGGAAGATTGAATTTGTTTTATGCTTTGTGTGTGTGTTCTGTTTTGTTAGTAGTTTTGTAAGCGATTTTGTATCCTGCTTTTTTGAATTTGTGGGCTATTTTTTCAGTTTGTTTGTTGATGTATGTTAGTGTTATGAATTTGTTGTTTTCTGTCTTTGTCTGTTGTTTGTTTTGTGCTTTGTGTAGGAGTTTATTGACTATTGTTCTGTCGTAACCGTTGGATTCTGCTAGATATTTTATCGTGTTTAGTTCGTCTTTGTAGTCTTTTTCATCTAGGGGTATGTTGTTAAGTCTATGTATCATGGTTCTGAAGGCAGCTAGTTTGTGTTGTATTGGGTGATTGGAGGAGTTGTGTATTAGTATGTCAGTTGTAGTCAGTTTTCTGTATATACTGAATTTGTGCCTGTGTTCAAGTTTTGTGATGGAGAGGTCTAAGAAGTTTATGCTATTGTTGTGTTCGTATTCAGCAGTAAAGGTTATGTTTTATGTATTTTGTTTATGTGCGTTAGTAATTGTTCACATTGTCTTTTGTTTCCCCTGTATAGTATTAGAATGTCATCAACGTATCTGTGCCAATATAGTATTTTATGTGAGTGTCTGTCATTGTTTGTGAGGATTTTTGTTTTTTCTAAGTGTTGGAGGAAGACTTCTGCTAGAATGCTGGATATGGGTGAGCCCATGGGTGTGTAGAATTTATCATTCTGTGTGTAGAATTTATTGTTATATGTAAAGTAGTTTTGTTTTGTGATAATGTTCAGAGTTTCTGTTATTTCGTTGATAAGTTCGTCTGGTGTGTTGTTCTGTTCGAATTTGTTTTGTAGGATGGTGATTGTTTCAGAGATGGGGATGTTTGTGTACAGGTTTTTAATGTCAAAGGAGGCTAATGTGGCATTATGGGGGATGTGTATGTCTTTTATTTTTGTTACTATGTCTGTGTTGTTTTTTACTGCAATGTTGTTGTCTAGTTGTGTGTGTTGTCTGATAATTTTGTCTAGATGTTTTGCGAGTTTGTATGCAGGGGCATTGCGGTGATTGATAATGGGGCGGATCGGAATTTCTTCTTTACGGATTTTGGGAAGTGCTTGGAGGGTATGGGCTGATGGTCGGATTTGTCTCATGTAGGGCTTTTGTTTGTGTGTCATTATGTGTTTGGCTTTGTTGACTAGTTGTTTTACTGTGTTTTGGTATCTGTCGGTGGGGTCGTGTTTTAGTTCTGTGATGTTGTTCTGTTCCATGAAGTTTTGTACTTTTTTGTGTAGGTTGTCTGTGGAGATGATTACAGTCGTGTTGCCTTTGTCTGCTTTTACTTATGTGATAGAAAAGGCACACAAACACAACATCATGGACAACAAAATTCAGGAATTTAACCGTTTTTATTTTAGTCATATTTAATGAAAACGTAGGTAAGTTGATATGCAAGTCTTAATATAATATAATCTTGTCCGTCTGACACGTATGGTTGTGTGTGTGTGTTTGCAATCACGTATACATAAATAGACACACAGTTATTCGCCACATAATAAATAGTAAAATAAATTTGTCTGAAAAGCATAAAACCTAAAATAATAATTTAAATCATATTAATTATATATCAGGGACGAACCTAGGATTTCAGTTCAGGCGGGATATTTTTTTTTACCAAGTATATCTCGTTTTCTTAGAGTATTGTTTTTCTCGTATTATAATGAACATTTTACCAACAAATTGAAACTAATAGACAGATAATAGCTGTAATTCACTAATTTCATTAAAATCAATTAAAAACATACATCAGATATAGATACTGTAAAGAGAACGTTAAAATTAAAACAGTGAGGCTTAACAGCATGTTTAGAACTGTTGTGGATATAAATGCATATAACAGAGTAGTGGACATACGTTTTACAGGATGTAAAATAATATTAAATAATTTAAAAATATAATGCTTGTGTCTTTTTCAAAAGGAAAAATAGAAAAAGAAAGGATGGTAAAAAAGGGAGAAAATTATATTATTATATAATTTGTTAAATTAGTCTTCTATTTATCTTTCTTGATACTTTAAAAAACATGTGAATTATATGTTTCATTACATGTTTATTGCAAATTCATTAAAAAAATCCAAAATATTTAAGTAACTTTGGTCAAATAAAGCGCTTTAATTACGCGAGTTCATAGGATAACACTGGAACTGTTCGACTCCTAACGTCAAATGACCAGTGGCGGCTCATCAGGGGAGGCAAGGGAGGCTAAGCCTCCCTAGTAAAACTTAGAAAATTATTAAACCATAAACAACTAGTAATACGCTCTGATTTGTATTGCAACTGATCCTCTAATCAATCTGTAATAACAACTTGGATTTCAAGATATCTGATTACATACAAAAAGACTTTGTAATTACGCGTTATCGTTAATAGCGCAGAATAGCAGCAGACAGAGGCAGGCCCGGATTTCCTACTAGGCATGTGCCTATGGGCGGCAGGCTCAGGGGGCGGCACGAGGTGAAAAATTATTGGTTAAAATTTCATGTTTTCGGTTTTTTAATAACAGTATTTGTATTGGGCACTTGCATTATGGTCAAATTGAAGAAAATGGTTTTGAAATAACCTTTAATTATATCATTGAATAACACGGTATTGACACTGGGTCTATCAAAAGCGGTGGTCGGAGCGGAACTCGGTCGTATATACAGGTCTGGCACTCCGTTGAAATTCTTGTCCACTCTTTTGCCGACTAAAACAGTTTGTTTCGATATCGCTAGGGGCGCCTCGATCTAGAAGTCAGTCCCTACTGTGCATATATTCAAAGCATAATAGAGAATGTTTAAATGAAGGGAAGAACTTGATACATTTAATTTAGTTTTAATTTAACTGCTTTAAATTCTTGGATTTCGTTGTCCATGACGTGTCCGTTACTTAACTAAATATCACTATAATATTGACGACTCGGAACACTAAGTTTTTTATAAGTAAAAACGTAAAGTTTTACCTTACAGCCTAAACCGGCTTTCACCTATAGAAGGCTTCATCAGAGGCTGTCGTTAGTAGCGCTGCTCGTCTTGTTGTTGGTGACGAGATAGTGTTTCGAAAGATTGAAGCTGTGTGTGTGTGGTGAGATGTGTTCGAATTCAATGTGTTCATTGAAGCAAACCACACATATAAAAACATCGACAATAACATGAACATACTACACGTACACACAAAAGGCCGAAAACTAGACACTCTAGAACAATTAGAAATATACAAACACACAAAAACAAATAAAAACGACATCCTAAACGAACAGACACAATTCAAATCGCACGCATTATTCGAACACATCTCACCACACACACACAGCTTTAATCTTTCGAAACACTATCTCGTCACCAACAACAAGACGAGCAGCGCTACTAACGACAGCCTCTGATGAAGCCTTCTATAGGTGAAAGCCGGTTTAGGCTGTAAGGTAAAACTTTACGTTTTTACTTATAAAAAACTTAGTGTTCCGAGTCGTCAATATTATAGTGATATTTAACTGCTTTAATTAAAATTTAAATGCTTTAATTTAATTTAGTTTTAATTGCTCACATAACATTCAACAAAACATGCCTCAACAAATCAATAACACCAAAATACGCACAAATCAAAATCAAACACAACAATCAGACCGCTCAAATAACACAAAACATCGCACAAAGGACATACATAAAAGAATCCATAAAACAGTTATATAAGAAAAAAGACGCTCTCAACCGCAAAGCACTAACGCTACACCTACAGATCGCCAACATATACGGACACAATCAGGGGTGCCCACAGGGGGGATCATAGCGCAAGTTGCGCACTGAGAATTTTTGGGGGGGATTTTTCAAGAATAACATTTTAAATCCAACATTGATGGAAATTTTTACCGTGTTTGTGCAACACACTAAGCTATTAGTAAAAAACTAAAGCAATTGCATATCTTTATGATTGTTTTAACGAACTGGTGGCATAAATGTCTCTACCAGTACAACTAGTAGTAAATTTTGTTTTGGAATTTGGAAAACTGACCCTGGCAACCTGCAGCAACATGCTGTCAATGAGTCAGAGGGTACGTGAATAATAAATCGTTAATGTAAAAATGTGTGCGTGTACTAAGCTTGTACCGGCGGGGGGCAGTGGGGGGGGGGGTCTTTTCAATTGGGGGAGTGCTGAGACTTTTAGGGGGGGATTTGCGCATTAGGCTTTGGGGGGGATGGGGCACCCCTGGACACAATTACATGACTGAACTAATACATCACACAAATGAATGGACAAAAAAAAGAAATACATAACATACAGACAAAACACGAGAGAAAAATACAAAACCTGACACCAATCAACACAAATATAATTCCCTCACACAAATTCTACCCACGTACAGTAAACCTCACGAACGTCACAATCACTAAAAACGAACAAACACTCTTGATAAAGGCCTAAAGCATAACATACATTACAAACAAAACAACCAAACAATAACAAAACTCATAGTTGACACTGAACAAATATACAAAACACAGCACCAGAACATCAAGACACACTAAGACATAATATAAACAATATAATAGGAGCACATAAGACACCAGACAACAAGAACCACAACTCAGAAATACACACAGCCATCAAACTGAGGGAAAAAGCACACAAACACAACATCACATTTGTAAAAGCAGACAAAGGCAACATGACTGTAATCATCTCCACAGACAACCTACACAAAAAAATACAAAACTTCATGGAACAGAACAACATCACAGAACTAAAACATGACCCCACCGACAGATACCAAAACACAGTAAAACAACTAGTCAACAAAGCCAAACACATAATGACACACGAACAAAAGCCCTACATGAGACAAATCCGACCATCAGCCCATACCCTCCAAGCGCTTCCCAAAATCCATAAAGAAGAAATTCCGATCCGCTCCATTATCAATTACCACAATGCCCCTGCATACAAACTCACAAAACACCTAGACAAAATTATCAGACAACACACACAACTAGACAACAACATTGCAGTAAAAAACAACGCAGACCTAGTAACAAAAATAACAGACATACACATAACAATAAATTCTACACACAGAATGATGGTCTACCCATGGGCTTACCCATATCCAGCATTCTAGCAGAAGTCTTCCTCCAACACTTAGAAAAAACAAAAATCCTCACAAACAATGACGGACACTCACATAAAATACTATATTGGCACAGATACGTTGATGACATTCTAATACTATACAGGGGAAACAAAAGACAATGTGAACAATTACTAACGCACATAAACAAAATACATAAAAACATAACCTTTACTGCCAAATACGAACACAACAATAGCATAAACGTCTTAGACCTCTCCATCACAAAACTTGAACACAGGCACAAATTCAGTATATACAGAAAACCGACTACAACTGACATACTAATACACAACTCCTCCAATCACCCAATACAACACAAACTAGCTGCCTTCAGAACCATGATACATAGACTTAACAACATCCCCCTAGATGAAAAAGACTACAAAGACGAACTAAACATGATAAAATATCTAGCAGAATCCAACGGTTATGACAGAACAATAGTCAATAAACTCCTACACAAAGCACAAAACACACAACAGACAAAGACAGAAAACAACAAATTCATAACACTAACATACATCAACAAACAAACTGAAAAAATAGCCCACAAATTCAAAAAAACAGGATATAAAATCGCTTACAAAACTACTAACAAAACAGAACACACACACAAAGCACAAAACAAATTCAATCTTCCTGGTGTTTACAAACTAAATTGCTCAGATTCCAATAAATTCTACATATGACAGACAGGACGTACCTTCAAACAAAGATACATTGAACACGCAAAGGCACTCCACCCCACTACAGAATCCACCTTTGCAAACCACCTCATTGAAGCAAACCACACATACAAAAACATCGACAATAACATGAACATTCTACACGTACACACAAAAGGCCGAAAACTAGACACTCTAGAACAATTGGAAATATACAAACACACGAAAACAAATAAAAACGACATCCTAAAAGAACAGATGCAATTCAAATCACACGCATTATTCGAACATATCACACCTCACGCACACAACATCGATCTTTCGAAAATCTATTTTGGCGCCAACAACAAGACGAACACTACTACCAGTGGCAACCTCTGAAGAAGCTTTTTAAAAGTGAAAACTGGTTCAGGTTGTACGGTAAAGCTTTTACGTTTTTACCCATAAAAAGTTTTGTGTTCCGAGTCGTAGTGAAATAATTATATTTAGTTAAAAAACGGACACGTCATGGACAACAAAATCCAAGAAACTAGAAATATTGGAAATACGAATTATTAGGAAAATATTAGGCCCACAAAAAACTTCAGAAGGTTGGAAATTAAGAAGTAATGATGGAATATATCAAAGTATAGAAAATATAACAGAAATAGTGAGAAAAAGAAGACTAGTATTTTTTGGATATTCATATAGAATGGACGACAATAGGTTAACAAAACAGATCTTCAAATATCTGTGGGGAAAGAAGTCAACATAAAGTTGGATTAAAGAAGGCAAAAAGGATTTAGAAAAAAATAATACAAACGCAAAAGAAGCAATTGAAAGAGAAGTTTTTCGGGCAAAAATGTTAAAAATAGAAGGAGTTGCAGGGTAGGAGAGAGAAAAATGCAGGTTCAAAGTGGACTGAAGAAACATAGTGAAAAGATGAAAGAATATTGGAGAAAAAGAAAAGAACAAGGAATAAAATATTGAAATTGTCATGTGGTCCTCAGATGGCCGATACAAATAGAAAAAAAAGAGTGACTAACTCTAGGCTGTCTAGTTGAGCATACAGAAACGAACCACTCAGGAATCTGAGTTACAAGCTACCTTCTGGCCCTGCCCAAATAGGGTGAAACAAGAAAGAGTAGTGCGATGTAATTGACTAAAAAAATGACCAACCAACACCTTAAAAAAGTGTATAAATATAAGGCCCTTAACGGGACAGAACAGTCTTTGCTTGTATTTGTTCACCGGTGTTTGTAATCTGTATTCACGCGCCACTGTTCATATTCACACTCTGGTGTTGTGAGGTGTGCTCTGGCGCAACTGAAAATGTCCATCGTCGGTACAGACAGAACATCTGGAGGTAAACATACACCGATCTAGATCATGGGCTAACAGCCTGGAAAATTATAATAATGTAAAGTTTGTGTTATTCTTTACATAATATGTATACACACCTAATCACACAAGATGTCGGCATATCAATTATTTCTGTATTACCCAGTAGCGTGGCGTCCATGTAACCGCTGTTGCCGGCAGCAACAGGACAAGCAAAGAAGAAAAATAAAATTAATTATATCACAGAATAAATACTTTATTTATTGAATAATTTCAAATGCTAACAATATTAGTAGGGAAACTTGAAGAAAAGCACAGCACTGCTTTTGAACTGCTGGGCACCTGAACAGTCTTGTGTTGCCAGATCGGCAATATTTTACTGTGTACGGTCATTGACCTAATAGTAGTTGTCACTGTATAGACTAATGGAGAGGGGACACATTCGTCCACCCAATGTGTTGCCGCTGTATAAACCAGCAAAACGCTCAGTTGGGAGCTATGTTCGTTTTTACCAATGTGAAGCAGTTACTATTAGTATGTACCTATTTGTGTTTTATTCGTTTAGTCATGTGTTTCTCTCCAACTTTGTTGAGCTTATTTGCTAAACTGCTAAGTGTCATGTTCTGGACGTGGCCTTTCAATGTTTCCACCATGTTCAAGTCCTAAACCATGATCTATGGTGGAAACACTGAAAGGCCTCGTCCAGAACATGACACTTAGCAGTTTAGCAAATAAGCATGACGAAGTTGGAGTTACAGAGACTGCTAATTCAAATAACAAGACTATAAATGTGTTTCTCTGTTTGTATTTATTATATTTAATTAGATTATTTGTGTCTTAATTTATTCTGTGTAAGTATAATGGAGTCAGATCCCGTTGAACCAGGACCCTCTTCCTCTGCCAGCGAATGACAGAGAAAACTCTAAAAAACATTTTGGCGCTAAGAAGAACACTTCGTGCTAAAAAAAGGAAGACTAATTTTTGGGCTATTTTTTAGGTCTGTCACAACCGGCAACAGCTGTTGTGTACCCACGCCATGCCACGCCACTGGTATTACCTGTATATAAGTCCTGATAATGACAACAGATTTTGTCAAAATGAGATGGAAATGTTTTAATGTGGTGTTTAGTTAACAAATGAACTTCACAGAACCTTTCATTACTGTTTATTAATCCATGATCATCATCAGTAAGCTAAGGATTATTTGTAGCATCAAGCAACTCATGACCCACTCTGCGACACACAGTAAACCGCAGCCTGTTTCAGTCCCAGTTCTTGATCTGTCTCTGTCCCTGTGACTGCTGGGTTACTATCAGTTGTTTCTGATATTAATATTTTTTCTTTGTTACTAATATCAGCTGATGCTAATATGACTGATACTGACAATTTCAGTAAGAAAGACCAAAATCATGGCCTTTAAAGTTTTAAGGATTAAGATAATTATAAAGAACAGCACTTTAGAACAGTGAGCCATTTCAAATATCTCGGCTGTGCAGTAAGCTATGAATCTGAATATAATATAAGAGAGAAGATACAAAAATTTAGGAATATTTGTGGTATGATTCATAGAAAACTTAGAAATAAAACAAGACACAGCACAAGGATTAAATTTTATAAGACAATTGGAATACCCACGTTGATTTATGAGAGTGAGGTGTCATGACAAAAAAAAGAAAATGGCAAGATTCAGAGTGCTGAAATGCAGTTTCTTCAAAATACTGTAAATTATACATTGCAAGATAGAATAAGGAATGAAGATATCAGAGCAGAACTCGAAGTAAAGGACATAAATGAAATTATTTCAATTTACAGAAGACAATGGTGGGACCATCTGCAAAGGATGAACAGAGGATCGATTGACGAAAGCAGTACTCAACTATAAAGCCAATGGTAGAAGAGACGTGGTCCGTCCGACGATGAGATGGGTGCCAGAACGGGTTTATATAACCTAATCCTTAAAGAGGAAAAGAAGTAGAATATGACTGATACTAATATCAGTCAAGTTTGTTTGTACTTGTATATAGTGTGTACAGAGCTAGGGTTGGTAACGAAAATGGTTACGGTATTTGAGTACGCTTGATACTTTGTACAGAAATGGTTATGGTATTTGAGTACGCTTGATACTTTGTACAGAAATGGTTACGGTATTTGAGTATGCTTGATACTTTGTACAGAAATTCAGCTTGACTTGCTAGAAATGGAGTGGGGAGTCTGGCGACTTGCTACTGGCTCCCTTGCCGCCACCCTCAAGGTCTGAAAGGACTACAAAATTAACAAATAAAATATTAAAGCAGTATAGCTGAATTTTATATATGTTTTTCACAATATATTTTTATAACTTCTTGCAAGTAGCCAGACAAATATTCTGGTTCCCATATCCAGCTGGACAGCACATATAACTAATGTTGAAGTTCTTAAAAAGATGAAGAAAGAAAGGGAAGTTATTAACACGGTGAAGATAAGAAAGCTTCAGTATCTGGGACATCTCATGGGAAATGAACAGAGATTTTACTTATTGCAGTCCATACTACAGGGAAAAGTGCTTGGAAAGAGAGGAGTTGGGCGACCAAGAATCTCATGGCTGAGAAGTTTAAGGATCTGGTTTGGCATGAATACAACTGACTTATTCCGTGCAGCAGTACAGAAAGTTAAAATAGTCTGTATGATATCCAACATTCAAAATGGATAGGAACTATCAGAAGAAGAAGAAGAACATCCAGCCAGACCATGTGAAAGGACGGCAGAGCGTGTCAGAGCATTATGAGCTTCGTTGTGACAGAGAGCATTTATTTATTTACTGATAAACAAATGAATAAATAATAAGTAAGTAAATAAAAAATAATTTATGAGTTTACTATATAGTGGTATTTGAAAACCCAGCAGATGTTTTTTGAAATAACAGCCAGTAACTGCATACATCTGTTGTGAACCATCAGGTCTGCAACAGGAGTAAATCAACGGTCTTTCGCCTAGTTCTAATTGTAGCAGCTTTACTGCTATAACATTAATAATATATTTATTTCAGCATTTTAAAATCGTCTGTCAACAACTTGAAACTGAAAATAGTGCATGGTAATTGTATCTTTTAATTTATTATATTGTCATTGAACCTGATACCCCTATTATATCTGAACCCTAAATGTTTCATACCGGATGAGGTCTTTTAGAGTTTCCCACCACTATCAATTTCTAAATAACAGTAACAATGCCTCGAAGATAGAGAGGACACTGAAAGATCTCGCCCCGTATAGAAAGCTATTAGGGGTTCAGCTATGACAAAACTTGAATTATAAAAACTGTTAACAAAAGTTAACGCAGCTGTGTACAGTAAATAATTTAGAGCTCTATAATTTGTATGATGAACTTGATGTGGTCACCTTTATTAAATTAAAAATATTAGAATGGGCTGGACATATTATATGCACTTGTGAAAACAGAGTTATTAAGAAGATATTTAATTCAAAGACAGAAGGTAAAAGGAAAGTTGGAAGGCAAAACTGAGATTGTGGGACATCAGTACTCTTGGAATTAGAAACTGGAAGAGTGGAGAAGAATGGCGAAATCTTCTGAAGAAGGCCAGGGCCCACAAAGGGCTGTTGAGCCAAGATGATGATGATGATGATGATGATGATGATGGGACAGTATACATCTAATGAAAATTATGCCACTGTTTACAGTGATGTACTTCAGAAAAAAAAAGAAATCTTGGAATTTATAAGAGAAATGACTGTAACTGTTTTCACGTATTAAAAAAAAAAAAGTGAGGATGAACACTGAGAGTTATGGAGAGTATAAGAAGCAAAAGGAAAAAGTGTGAGCATATTATTAGTGATGATAAGGTAACAAAGGAAAGCTAAAGAATAAAGTAAATTTGAAAATAAAAAATGGTGTAGAAAGTAATTATAAGTACAATACTACTGACTCGGAACACTTAAGTTTTTTATTAGTAAAAAAGTAAAATTTTTACCTTATAGCCTGAACCAAATTTTCACTTATTATAAGCTTCGTCAGAGGCTGCCACTGGGAGCACTGTCTGTCTTGTTTTTGGTGACGGCGCCGTCGTTTGAAAGATCAATGTGCGTGTGCAGTGTGATATGTTCGAATAGTACGTGTGATTTGTCGTTTCATTTAGGATGTCGTTCTAATGTGTTTGTATATTTCTAGTTGTTCAAGAGTGTCTACTTTTCGGCCTTTTGTGTGTACATGTAGAATATCCATGTTACTGTTTATGTTTCTGTATGTGTAGTTTGTTTGTGTATATGTGACGAAGCTTATAATAAGCGAAAACTGGTTCAGGCTATAAGGTAAAATTTTACATTTTTACCAATAAAAAACTTAGTGTCCGAGTCAGTAGTATTGTACTTATAATTAGTTAATCAACGGACACGTCATGGACAACAAAATCCAAGGGTGTATAAAGGTTAGGTGGTCATATGGAAGAAGCAGATCTGTCTGGACGCAATGAGGAAATAATCATGCTGGTCACTAGTACAGGGTTCTTTAGTAGTGTAAAGATTTTATGAGGGACTTGTTAATAAAAAATCTTTGTTATCTTGAACACAACTGGGAGACAGTAAGAAGACGGAAAACATGCAGCAGATGATGCACATAAAGTCTTTTAACACTTGGAAACATAATTTATTCACTTAAAAGAAAAAATTATACTGATTTTTATTTTTGCTCTATAAACAGTTAAATCCCATAAAATATTGGTCACAGAGTACAGATATAATACATATAATACAGACAGGTACAGAAAAAACGAAATAAGACATTTGTCGCATGCTTTATTTATGATTAGAGCACAGGAACTTGGTACACTTTTAATCAGGTACATTATGAAATTAGTATTTTTTGTAAACAATTTTACGAACTAAAAAACTACAGAAATTCGAATTAAAACATAACATGCAAATTGTAATAAAACAAAGAATACAGTACTTGATGATTGCTTGAAGATCCACTACTGTTGGTTGCCAATGACGACGTTGAAGAAGTTGTTGATGATGTCCCTCCTACAGGCTGCCCTCTAGTAAGCAGAGACATCCCTATGTTACTCGTTCCATATACTCTATAAACACATACAACAAATACGTCAGTAAACAAATGACTTATTACCGACTTATGCAAGCCAAAACTAATATGAAAAGCTGGCATTCAATATACTCACAACACGCAAACTATATTTGGCAGGAGTTGCCAATAACGATACATTCTTCTGGCATCAATCATGTTTTGTTTTATTATATTTAAACTGTCTGACATTTATTCTAGTGTGTTTGTGTGTGTGCGTGCGTGCGCTGTTATACACCCACACGATTACATGAAATAATCTTACCATTATGCACCCCCTCACCACCCTTATAGAGACATCAACTACTAGTATTTAGTTTTTGATTATGTAAATGGTTAATTTATCAGAAGAATTCTGATTAATAGCATTACGGAAAGGAGAATCAGTATGGTTGGTCATCTGCTACACCGCTCAAGTGGTTCCACCACCTGGACTGAGGGATGTAATGGGGGAGGTAGGCCCAGAGGCATCTCCTTTATCTCCTACAGGCATCTCCTTTTATGGACGAGATAAAAGGAAGAAGAATGTATGTGGTGATTAAGAGACTGTTTACAGAAGGGAAGTACCAACCTCTGGATTGAGGAGAAGAAGTTGTAACTCCTTTGGCAACACCAGAAGCCTACCAACCTCTGGATTGAGGAGAAGAAGTTGTAACTCCTTTGGCAACACCGGAAGCCTACCAACCTCTGGATTGAGGAGAAGAAGTTGTAACTCCTTTGGCAACACCACTTTGCACAAACAAAACAGTTTTATTTTGATTAAAATGATGGACATACACATGTTTCTGTTAAGAAGACTAAGGTAATGGCTTTTGTGATTATAACTTTGAATTCGCTTTCATCAGAGTTAAATGATTAATTAATTAAGCCCAGTGACATATCTAGGAAATGGTCTGGGGGAGTAGGAGTCCAGCCCAATCAGGTTCATACGAAAGACACAAGTTTATACTAATCAAGATTACCATTGTAAAGTGGTTGAAAAACATGTGATAACATCCTGAAATCAGTCCCATTAAAGTAAATGGTAATAACAAAATAAAAATAGATTTCATGTTTTAAACGTAGACCTATTCACAAATTCTGAATAATAAACCTGTTCGTATATATTTTAAAAAGAGTTACTATTAGCACACACAGCTGAAAAAATAATAAAATAGCCTAAAAATTAAGAGAATAATAACATTCATCATTTAATAAAATAGTAACTTTTTGCAACCTCTGGTGGGGGGGGGTCCGGTCCCATTCCCCCCCCCCCATAAATACACCCCTTATTGACCCCACATAAAGCTGGTGAAATTAGTTTATAGTATCATCAGAAACATATTCTGAAGAAAAACCTGAAGTAAAATGCTACTGAAATTCTAACAAGAAGGCTCTTCTCTATCGGTTAAAAGATACGTTTAGCAGTATCCAGACAGAGAAAATAGAATTTTTCTAGACTGTTAAGAAATCTGTTCATTCTAGGCTTAAAAGTGATTAGAATATTTAGTGTGTGTTATATATTCTGTCACCAGCCCCATTTACAGCAACCTTGTGAATGCACCTGGTTATCATACCAATGTAAAAACAACAAACAATTTGTACACCAGACAATTTATTTCAGTTGAAAATTATTTTTTTCCATTTCTGTGCTTGAAATGGATGTAGATGTTAGTAATACAGAATCAAACAGCTAATATTATATTATATTATATTAAAGTTTATTAATATAGTACCAACGCCTTCTTTGGAAGGTGGATGAGTGGGTAGGAGCAGGGCACTCTTTGCCCTTGGGGTCAGAAATGGCCCCAAAAAGTGAATGGATCAGTAGTTGGTCAATGGCATAAAACGCAGAAGGCAACTGCTAATCACTGCATTAAAAGTCTTCAGAAATCCTTCGTGTCAGTAGTATTTCATGAAATCTTTTGTAAAATATTCCTGGAATAGGTCCACAAGTCCACAATCGGATCTCTGGGTGGGTCCGTCTAAAGACAGATTATCTAGACCAAACGTTTTATATGGAGCATTGTTATGTATGGTCGCGAGTCGTGGACAACAGGTATGAACGAAAAAAGGAAACTTCTTGACAGGTTTGAGAGATGGTGTTATCGCAAGATGCTAAAAATAAAATGATCTGACAAAATTACAAATGAAGAGGTGCTGGACAGAATAGGCAATAGGAGGTGTTTGTTGAAAAGCATAATTAGAAGAAAGGCAGAACTTATTGGACATACACAGCGGCATGAAGGACTACTAAAATTGGTAATGGAAGGAACAATAGAATTCTTGGATTTTGTTGTCCATGATGTCTGTTGATTAACTAATTATAAGTATAATACTACTGTCTCGGAACATTAAGTTTTTTATTTAGACAGTGCTCCTAGTGGCACCCTCTTATGAAGCTTATAATAAGTGAAAACTGGTTCAGGCTATAAGGCAAAAATTTTACATTTTTACTAATAAAAAACTTATTGTTCCAAGTTAGTAGTATTATAGTTATAATTAGAACAATAGAAGGTAAAGGATATGAGGGAAGACCTGCAGTATACAAAGCAAATTATGGAGGATGTAAAATGTGTAACTTATGAGGAAATGAAGAGAAAGCACAAGATCGACTGCACAATGAAAGACTGCTGCAAACCAATCTTAGGATTGAAGACATAAGGAGGAGGAGAGTCAAACCACAAAATATTGTGGAAGCTGAACATGTGTCATGTATTTCCCTTTAAATGATATGGGAAAAGTACACGACTACATACAGCTTATTCATAAATCTAACATTAATCATATAACTTGTATAATAAATACAGTACTTAATACTACTGTTGTTCTTATTTGCTAAACTGCTAAATGCCATGTTCTGGACGAGGCCTTTCAGTGTTTCCACCATTTTGAAGTCGTAAACCATGACAAAAACCATGTTTAAGAACCTATATAAACAGTATCTATACCTACATAAGAACAGTAATATACTAATGAATATACAAACAGAATTTAGTAATGAAGAAATATTTTTTTCATATTTTGCAAGAGCGAGATATATGTATTCCATCAGGGGTTAGGTAAGTTGACAAAGCTTGGTATGGGTCAAAAAGGTAATAGAGGGAGGGACAAAGGTTCGTAGCAAATAGTAGGGGCATGGCTTAACAGAGCTGAGTCAATGTGGTATTGACTAGTACAACTGTTTACAAATTGAATTACCATGAAGGCAGATTCATGGGTATATATATATATATGTATATATATATATATATATATATATATATATATGGTACCATCGAGATATGTTTTGTCGTGGTTTAGGACTTGAAAATGGTGGAAACACTGAAAGGTCTCATCCAGAACATGATATTTAGCAGTTTACCAAACAAGCATGACGAAGTTAAGAGTTATAGAGACTGCTAATTCAAATAACAAAGATTAACAAAGTTTATTTAAAAACAAGCAAACATAGACAACACATACTTTTGTTTTATGAAAAAAAGTGTTCAAATTTATAAAAATTATGTTTAGTAATTTGTGTAATGTTAATACTGTTACTAAATAAAATTCACTTAATAAATATTCTTGGATTTTGTTGTCGATGATGTATCCGTTGATCCTTTGATAAGCGAAAACTGGTTCAGGCTATAAGGCAAACATTTTATATTTTTACCAATAAAAAACTAGTGTTCCGAGTCAGTAGTATTATACTTATAATTAGTTAATAACTATCATAACTTTTAACATACACTAAGTCATAGAAAAATTTAAGTATAACATCTGCACAGTATGTCCATTTTCCACTTGTATGACTTGCAGAACATGCTGAAAACTTGTCATACTCATGGGAATGGCTACCATTCTATGCTCACTATGTAATAGGCTACACTATTTTTCAGTATCTTAAGGGATGTGTAAGGGATAATCACCTTTCAACACATATACCGTGATATTTATGAGTTGATAAACATGTTGTCCATAATTGGAACAAGTGAAAAGAAAATGTACATGGAACTCATAAAGCAGATTGCTCAAGAAGGTGTTTATCTCTAAACACACTGATCATCCTGGCAAACATTATTCTGGTTTGCTTTTGCTTTGCACACAAAGACAAATTTTTAACTTACGTTGGCTAATCTCCAAAATCTTATAACTTGTAACAAAGAGAAATGTCATAAATAGACCATGAAAAATATAGCTGAGTTCACTGAATCCTTGAACAGAGAGGAAAAGAATTTTTGGTACCACATAATGCGAATTGGTATTTGTATTTTCTTTGTGTGATTATGAGTCTCACACAGTGGCGTATCTAGAATTTGGTATTGGGGAGTGGGGGGAGCTGGTTGAGTCGGCTTCATACAAAAGAAAAAATAAGTGATAACGCAACAGTAATAAGCAGTAATAACACAACAAAAATACGCATTACTGAAACATTTTTAAGAAGATACTTATTGACTGGATTGATTTTTTTATACTTCAAACGTAAACGCAAATGGTGTGGAATAAACCTATTTATATATTTCAAAAATTCTTACTACTATATTAGCGTGAACAGCTGAAACAAAAAAATAATAAAATATTCTAAACGTTAAGAGAATAACAAAATTCGTCAACTTTTTTAGACATTCTGAGGGGGTCCAGCCCGATCCCCCCCCCCGTAAATACACCCTTGGTCATACATGATAAGAGAGAGACAAAATAAAAATTACAATATTCTTACTGTAGTTTTCAACAGCATAAACCAAAATATAGCGATAAATGATATGCACAGGACAGAAAAGGTAATCAGACTGCTAAAAATGACAAAGATGGAAACAAAGGCAGCAGTTTTGGCATAAGACAGAGTATATGGGGAATTTAACGTAAATAAAGAACAAGGGAGAGATCACTTATCATCAACTGTATTTAATATTGTGACTGAAGAGAATGTAATATCAAACAAACTACAATGGAAATGTCAGTGCAAGTTTACTACATATGTAGATGATTTAGCTTCAATAACAAGAAGCACACAAAAAACCACGAAAATCTCTGCAGAAAGTAGAAAATGAAGCTATGAACCGACGACTAGAAATAAACCAGAATAAGACAAAATACATGAAGATAGATCAGATCACACACGATAGAGAAGAAGTGAAGACAGAAAATTATAAATTTAAGAGGTATTCAATTTTTAAGATATAAAAATTGTTATTTTTACTTCCTTGTTCCATAAGGAAATGGAAGTATGGTGATGGCAAAAAAAATTGTGTTCAAGATAAGGGCTGATTCTGATTGTACTGCCCTCAAAACATGAAGAAAAGTCATTTTCCAAAAAGTGTGTGTGTGTAGAATTTTTTCTATGGCAAACGATAACTACTGCAAATTCAAGCAGAATCAAACAATTTTTTGCATATGTGTCCGAGTTGTACAGGACTCAAGTCCTATTTATTTTGGTGAAGATCAGTTAAGAAGGGGTAGTTTAACCTGCAACGTTTTATGTTTTAACAAGAGTAAAGTACTTAATTTTGATAAATAAAGTATCCTGAAAAGAAGGTCATAATAATCCACTGTAGAAAGGTAGGTGAAATATTTATAAATTAAAAGGATAGTTCAAGAGGGAGGGGGTAATTTTCTATAAATGAAAATGATAGTTGGAGGAGGAGGGGGTAATTTTCTATAAATGAAAATGATGCTTCAAGGAGGAGGGGGTAATTTTTTTATGTGTACTACGTTATCAGCAACAAACAAGTAGCTTGTTGTTAAAATTCCTTCACGGTATGTTTGGCTGTGGTCCAATGTTTTCTGCAAAACTGGACGTTCCAGCAGTGTCATCGACTGCCATCATCAATAAAAATCGAGTGCGCTAACGTGAGGTGGTATACGTTAAGGCTACGTTTAGGAATGCACTGTGGGTAAGCCTGAAGAAATAAGTAGTTTCTATAGAAATATTTCATTTTGAAAATGATTTTAAATATAAATTTTAGAACATGGGAGTCATGTATGGTTCTCAATACCGATATTTAGTTTCTGTAACAATACAATTAATTATGAAAACATTATTTCAAGAGAAAAAAAAAACTATAAAATTATGCTCTGTATGATGTGGTGTGGTTGGCGTGTGGACCCTTGGCTTACCTGCTGCCTCTCCCCCTTTGTAATTCCGCCCGGGCTCGACAGCAGCTAATTGCCTCGTGAGTCATCTCACTGTGCGTCCAGTATGAAACAATTTTTTTTTGCCTCGCCCAATACTGGTAAAATTTTGTCATATTTGAAATCAGCGAAATAATACGATGTTAAAAATTGGGCGTTATAAAGTAACAATGACTGAATAATTACAATGACTTTATTTGTATTATTTAATTTACAATAACTTTACATATTTACAGTGACTTATGCGAGTGATTGTAATAAAGTATTCGTATTTTTCATTTAAATTTATTCTTTGAGCACTATGTACTGAAGATGTGTATTAAAGTAGTTGTTGAAGCTTTTACCTTGAAACACCTTAAAATTTAATATTTTTTAGTTGTGTTTGGTGCATTTTCAGTGAGGTGACTCACGCAGCAATTAGCTGCTGTCGAGCTTGGGCGGAAGTATTACAATGGGGGAGAGGCAGCAGGTAGGCCAAGGGTCCACATGTCAACCACTGTCATACAGTGCATAAATAGGTCTTACACCCGACTAAATCAAAATTATTAAAAACAATACTATTCTGAGGGATTGACATATATTTTAATCCACCTTATAGTGCATAGGGGTAACTTGGCCCATTGACGAGAGGCCCACAGTGGTATGGGGTTGTCAGCAGATGTTAGAATATAAGATGACTCGGAATATTTCAGTGGCAATAACATTAACACATTGAGACCTACGGTACCATTGGACCTAGTACATCCAAGTCAAACAAGCACCAGAATCCTAAGGATGTACCAGGTACATCTGTGAATTTGATGTAGTTTAAATGAAACAAGACGACTCCTATATGTCCACAGGATTGGTTTCCATGTAATGGAATATTTTAGTTCTCTATTTAAACTGTAGAGGACAGCATGAATTGGAACAAACACGGGAGAAAATATTTCTGTTTGTACTATGTACATGTGTTTGATGAGGGCAGCCAATTTTGTTGTTTACCTACAGCTTGTGCATGAGATAGTCGTGTTTTGTTATATTTTTGTTTATTGAAAACGACATTCATATTCAGAAATTAGTGGTAATGTGTGTTGATAGTAACACTGTGATGGGTGAACATGATATAACTAACACTTCCCAGTTTTCAGTTGAAATTATTAAAAAATCAGAAGATGTACAAAGAATACAAGTTATTTTCATATATCAAATTCAAGTCCATAATGTGAGATAGATGAACAACCACTGTTACCCATGTGTGAGAAAGAGAGTCACACTGTTACCCATGTGTGAGAAAGAGAGTCATATCCTAACTTGAATTGATAAGGTGCCTTTTGTTTTTGACTATTTCAGTAAATTTTTTGATAAAACAATATTTAGGTGTAAACAATATAATTTTGTGTATAGTTGTAATCTGTGTTTAAAATTAATGTACTGCACAAGAACTGAGTCGAGCTCAATTTTTTTTTTAAGTGAAAAAGTGTACTTTTCTTAACTTAATAAAAAAAGTAAACAACAAAACACCATAACAAAATATATATCACTTTAAAGTAGAAGAAGTGTACTTCAGTGCACTGTTTACAGAATGAATGTAAGTGAAGAGAAAACATTTTTATTAGCCCTCAAACTTTTACAAAATGCTCAGGACACAGCAGCATGTAGGGTCCCGTAAGTGGGCACGTCTCAATGTGTTAAACACAAGAATACACAGGGTGGCATTGGATCAGGAAACATACATGAGAGAAGTTACAGAAGCTCAGCAAGTATAGGCTGTCAATGATAGAGAAGCGTATGTGCAGTGAAACACGAGAATGGAGTAGTGGGGTGAGTGGATATACCTACCAATATTGTGTACCCCACCGGCACAAATTGAGCTTGTCTAACGTTGACAATCTCTACAAGCTAATGATTGGGAAGACAGTTGAAACTCATTCTGAGTGACACCAGATGTTTTTTTTCCCAACTGATGATGTGACATAGTAGCCTTGTTGGATGACAGTCTAACAACTTTCCATATTGGGGAAAAGAATTGTTGCTAATCACAATGAAATATATGTTAAGAAAACCTTACAAGTAATGAGGTTATGTTATCTGCTAATTTTCACCTGGGCTGAAGGTTTCCCAAGACTGAGTACGATGACGAAGACGAACTCGAAGATGAAGGCGATGAAATAGACGACGTGATCTTACTATTCTGGTTCGCTAATGGCGTGGCCAACCCCTTGTTTGCGCCGGCCAGGATCGGTATACTGTGCGCTACACTCATTAACTGCTGTTGTTGTTGTTGTTGCTGTTGTTGGCCCACGTTATTGTTCACGTGATTAACACTGTTATTGTTATTTTTAACACCTTCTATCGTGTCCATAATTAAGTTTTCACCTCCTTCACCGGCCGGCCTTCGGTTCTGCGAGTTTATATTCTTCACACTGTTTGTTTGCGGTTGTTGAGTCATATAATTAACAGTAAACTTAGTATTATAAGGCAGAGTCTGATATTTGGGATCCGATTTACTTGCACTGAACTCTGGTAATATTTCACTAACATCACACTTGTCGTCTTTCATTTTAAAGCTGTCGTCGATCGGCGAATAATTCTGATTCGTCGTCATGGCCATAATGTTGTTGTTTTTGTGAATACTGGTCGCCATTTTCATGCTGAAATCGTCCTGAGTACTTTGAAACCTTTCGTTATTAAATACCGACTGATCCTGAACACCGGTTTCTGATATGTGAGGTCTTCGATTAATGTACAGATCTTTAGCGTCGACACGTTCGTTTTTCATTTCATTCCGCGTCTGAAGCAGATGCTGTTGCCTCGACTGTAAAATGTTCTGTTTCTGGAAATCATCAGTGTCGGTCATGGGAGTGTTTTTGGAGGTAGCGGAGGGCACGTGATGATAAGGTTCAATGGCAGCTATGTTTCCAGACGTTACCGGCCGTAACAGTTGCTTGTTACCGACGTTAGGAACTGAACTGTGGCTCTGCTGGTACATCTGCGGCTGCTGTTGCTGATGGTGCTGAATCGCTGAAGCGGACAGTGCGTTCCTGTAATACACGGACACAAATTATAACGTGACTTTTAATTTTTATGAAGTTTTTAATTATATTTGTGTTTTATATAGTTTATGAAAATGGAGATTTTATGAAATTCTCCTCTATAAATACAAAGGTACTGGCATTTTGATGCAAGGAGCCAATAAGAACAAAAATAATGATTAGTGATTGAATTCTAGAACAAGTGAGCCACTTTAATTATTTGGGTAATGATATTGGCTATGATAGGAATTATGATATTGCTGTTAAGTTAGGTAGGTTTCAGACGATCTATGGGACAATCAACCATATTTTTAGAAACAAGGTATGTCGAGATACAACATTAAAGTTCTACAAGTTATGGGAGTCCCTGTACTGTCTCATAGGTGTGAATTATGGACAACAAGCAAGAAACAAAGACAGTAAAATAAAGGCCTTGGAAATGGTATTCTTAAGAGAGGTTAAAAGGCATTATAAACTTGACCATATAAGGAATGAGGTCATAAGAGACAATTTCAACATTTTTAACTTGAATGAAAAATTAAAAGCTTAAAAGACTGTCAGATTCCAATTGGCCAAATACAAACCTATTGGACACAGGTGTGTGGACACCCACACCTATACGTGTGAATTATGGACAACAAGCAAGACACAGGACAGTAAAATAAAGGCCTCGGAAATAGTATTCTTAAGAGGAGTTAAAAGGTGTTCTAAACTTGACTGTATAAATAATGAGGCCATAAGAGAAGAGTTACAAGTTACAAGTTTTTAACTTGAATGAAAAATTAAAAGATTACAAAGAATGTTGGAAAGAACACTTAGAAAGAATGTCACATTCCAGACTGGCCAAACAAGTCTGGAAATTCAAACCTATAGGACACAGGTGTGTGGGTAGACCCAGGAAGAGATGGCTGCAGGTTTTTTGAACAGGCGGAACAGGCAGCAACCTGCCTATGCCGTGTTGTGAAGATAAAAATGGATCAACTAAAAAACTTACGAAATAAACAAAGACACAAAATTATACTCCTTTGACATTTCAAACATGTACCCAAACATTCTCATTGACAATACTATAAATATTATAATAAAAAACACGCATAGTGATTTTAAATTATTTTTATGAATTAAAAAAAATTGGAAACTCGTATAAATATATTAGGCTAATAACGAACTATGTACAAGAAAAGGCTTTCAGAAGTATTCAGCCCAATCTCTCAGCATATGAGTACATTTTCTTTATCATAAATATAATTATTTTGAATATTTACATTATTTTTGCAATAGTATTTAAATGTTTAGAATATGGTCACATTCTTTAAAATATTACGTTTTTGCTTAAACCATATATATTTATGGCAACGGGCAAATTTTGGGTAGCTATGAGGGGAAAAGAGATTTGATTGACCTGGCAACACTGCTTTTTCATTTCATCTGTTTTGTTACATGTTGAATCAGTTTTCTGCTCTAGGAGTGCAAGGTATGAGGACGTAAGCTGGGCATCATAGTGCCGTACATGAAGTTCTCAGTAAAAAAAATTACCTTTACCTTAATCATTGTGAGCTTGATCAGGGGTGGCTGCCGCTAGGAGCACTGTAAGTTCTGTTGTTGGACAGCGCCATTGTTTGAATTGGTTGAACGATTATTATTGTTTGTGCAACATCTAATGAGTTCAAACACAGTCTAATTTGTACTACATCTGTTCGTTTAGAATGTTTCATTTGTTTGCTTGACACGCAACATCCAATTCAAACAATCGTGTTAACTCCAATAACGGAACTGGCAGCCCTCAGGTTGCCTTAGCAACAGAAGCTGGCTTGGACAAACTGAGCAAAAGCTGACTCAGGCAAAGCTAAAAAAAAAGTTTAAATGTTAGTGCTTAATGGTGGAAAAGTGTTTACAATTTGCTATTGATGTAGGCTTGTGTGTAAAGTATTCACAATTTCTCGACTTCTGATATTTGGTATATAGCATCACTGTAAATTGTTGTAGACAGTACTGTTCTGTTCTGGAGCAGACCAATAATTTTGAATATCTGGGTTATAATATCAGTGGAACAATAAACCGTATATTTAGAAATAAAGTACATCAAGATACAAAATTAAAGTTCTACAAAGTTACAAAAGTCCCTGTACTGTTCTATGGATGTGAATTATGAACAAACCAAGAAACAAGACAGTAAAAAACAGGCCTCAAAAATGGGATTCTTATGAGGAGTTAAAAGGTGTTCTAAACTTGACCGTATAAGAAATGAGGCCATACAAGAAGAGTTATAAGTTTTTAACTTGAATGAAAAATTAAAAGATTACAAACAGTGGTGGAAAGAACACTTTAAAAGAATGTCAGATTCTGGACTGGCCAAACAAGTCTGGAAATACAAACCTATAGGACACAGGTGTGTGGGTAAACCCAGGAAGAGATGGCTGGAGGAGTTTTGAAGGTGGAACAGGCAACACCTTGCCTATGCTGTGTTGTGAAGATGATGATGATGGGTAGTAATATGTCTTACAAGTGTAAGTTCTACAAGGCTCTCCCCACACTTCTCTATGGGTCTGAGCACTGGACTTTAACGAAATCCCAAACCTGTCATATCCAAGCAGCTGAAATAAGATTTCTCACGCACACGGCAAGATATACTATTCAAGTTCGCAAAAGAAATGTCAATGTATGGCAGGGACTGCACATGAGTATACTTATGATTGGATTTGTAGGACTGTACTTGATAGGATTGCCTAGTATCAGTTAAAATGGTTGGACACCTAAACCAAATGGATGACTGCTGCAACCTCAAACAATTATGGCATTATAAACTGAAATAACAGGGAGGTGTGGGGTGTCTGAAGAAGCGTTGGAGGGACCACCTCTATCTACTTGGACTGGAAGAAACCATTTTGGTTTAAGCCTTGCTGAAGATGATGACCATCACTGTTGTTTTTTTTTTTTAATTTTCTTATCTGCCTTTAATGTTACACACTTTGCTTGCATATATGACAATCCTTCATCACTAATTCAGAAAAATTCTCATAATTTTATTACTGATTTAATGAATCAACTTTTATACAATACACTGCGTTTTTCACTCTGCTATTTTATTGACTCGTCAAAAGTGCTTACAAGTGATTTAGCTTACTGTGAAATCACAAAAAATGGACCGATGATTATATACTGATCCAATGCTGAGTTAAACAGTCAAAAGCACTTTACAGAGTTACTAAAATTGTGAGCACAATAACGGAAGTTGAATATAAACAATTTACCTCAGCTGCTGCTGTTGTTGTGTGGAAGCAGCCTTGTTGCTGGCAGCAGTGATCTGATTGGCCAGTTGCTGGTTCAACAGCCTCTTCCTGTGTAATCGATTCTGAAGCTCTGAGATGCGTTTGTCGATGCTGGTCATCTCTTCTTGCCGCTGTGACAACGCTTCCCGCTGCTGGTTTAACCTGACATTCTGCTGCTCGTTCAACTTATTCCGATACTGTAAACAAACAGGTTTTTGTTTTTTATAAAGAATCTATTAATAAATTATTTTACCTTCAATTATCCGCCTTGTGACTTCTTGTAAATCTCGTCTATAACACGTTTCGGAGACTATGCTACATCATCAGATATTAAAATAAAAAATAAAACTGTATCACTCTTTCAAGATCGTTACATAATAAAAATGTCAAATTTGCATATGAACTGTACGCTAATACGCAAGTTTAATGCACCTTTCGTTGCGCACCCGTTCAAGTTCAATCAAGTTAGCAGATTGAACTTGAATGGGTGCGCACCCAAATTCGCATACAGTTCATATGCAAATTTGACATTTTTTTTATGTAACGATCTCGAAACAGTGATATAGTTTTATTTTTTATTTTAATATCTGATGATGGAGCATAGTCTCGGAAACGCGTCATAGACGAGATTTACAAGAAGTCACAAGGCAGATAATTGAAGGTAAAATAATTTATTAATTCGATCAAGTGACTTGGATACCAGATTAAACATGAATATTAAAAACGAATCTATTGTTAAGCACAGATCTGTAAATTAATGAATTACAAAAGTTACCTGACTAATGAATATCTTATGACTCTGATTTTCGAAGAGTCATAATCTAGTTATACTATTATAGAATAGTTTGTTTAAAACTGAAAAAAAAAATTCAAAATTCTACAGTTTTGAATGACAGACTGAGGAATAACAATAAAGCTCTTTCATGCCAAGAACATGCTGTAGGAAGGGATGATCTTGTATGTTTTCATTATAAAACAAATGACAGCAAAGACAACAGACTTTAATTTGCCACGAAATATTTTATTTATAGACTTTGAAAATGCCTTTGATAATAGAGTTATTACGAACGGCTTTAGGGAGCATATTATTTGAAGAAGGACCCAATACATTTAATAAATTATATTACAAGCCTGTATGCCAACATTAAAGTAGTAATTATCTGTTGGAACATAAGTAATAAACACATTATCATAAACCATAATGTACAGAAGGGTTGTAGTTTGCTGCAATCATATTCATCAACTGCAGCTTATCACTTCAATGAAGCCAACTCATCATGTTGTTTTCACTCTGCTGACAGAAACATATCAGCAAGGTAACAATACTGATGCAAGATAAAAAATTAACCACGATTGATAACAATTGCTTTGAAGCCGGCCGGGGGTAATGGTTTAAATGAAGATACTATAACTGCTGCCAGTGGCATATCTAGAATTTGGCTTTTGGGGTGAGTCCAGGGTCGGGTCAGCTTCATATAAAAGAATAGATAAATTACGACTGAATAACGTTACTATGTTTACAGTAGCTGAAATCAGTCCCATTAAAGTAAATACTAATAACACAATCAAAATACACGTTATTGAAACATTGTTTGCACGATACTTATTGACTGAATTGGTTTTTCTACAGACCTATTTCATTTTTCAAACGTATACGCTAATGCTGCGGCCCTATTGGTTAAAAAAGCGTTACTATTAAATTAGCACAGACAACTGAAAAAATAATAACACAGCCTAAAAATTAAGAGATTAACTAAATTCGTCAACTTTTTTTACCCTCTGGGGGGGGGGGGTCCCATTTGTTCCCCCTGTAAATAAACCCCTGACTGCTTTGATTGTTCAAATCTCCACTATTTTCAAGTGCTACCAGATCCATTTACAAGGTGGTCAGGGAGGACTAAAAGTGTGTACAGAAAATAATGACATGAAGCAGATGGACTGAAAAGGAAAGACATTTTTAGATACTAAGAGAAGTGAAAGACAAAAACGAAGTTGATAAAAGAATAAACCTGCAAGGTGCATTTAAAAAGTAATCCTCAAGAAATATTAAATTTATGTTACAGAAACAGGCATAACATAACAGGAAAAAAGGACAGACAAAGCCTTAGGAACATGAGGTGTTGGGAAAATGTATTCCAGAAGAAGTCAAAATAAGAATAGCGTCCGAGAGTTACTTCAAAATGAAAAGAGTAACAGAAATCAGGAGTAAGTGGTTACATTGACAAGGCATGACCTTTATATGGTGATGATGATGATGATAATGATACTATAATGTGGCAATGTCCTTTTATACAATTTCTATGATTATCAATGGATTCTGTTTGTTGGAGAACATGTATATAAAAGCAAGTTAACATAGACAAAAAATGTAATAAAAATGCTATCTTGTCAAGATAATAAAAAACGTAGGACAACACAATATGCATAAAAGTGACAGCCACGTTTTTATGCATGTGTGTGTGTGTGTGTGTGTGTGTGTGTGTGTGTGTGTGTGTGTGTGCGCGCGCACGCGCACGTGCCCACAGGGAAGAGTGAAAATAATGAATACAAAGCAATGTGACGTATATTAAATGTGTACTTGTTTACGAAAAACGCTGAAAATTTTAATATCGACTTTTGTGCACATACACACATGTCTGATATGCATAATATTAAACAGGTAAATATTTAATAATTTCGTTCTAATCAAATCTGTGTTCATATCACTGAAAACAATTACAAATGTGTATAATTTCAAATATATGAAGTCTCTGTGTTACATAGTTTTAGGACATCTGTACTTTTTAAACTTCAATTCTAATCACATAAAATTTTTTACATGCTAAGTAAGATTTAGATGTATTACCTGCTACGCATTGTATCAGATGTAGTATTAGATATCATGCTAATGTATTTTTTTAATAAGAGAAATTTTCTTATAAGAAAAATAAAGAAAAAATTTTCCATTTTGAATTTCTTTGGAGAAATTTTCTATTACCAGGTGTGGATCCATGGAGGGGGAAATGAGGGAAATTTCCTTCCCCCAAATGGTTACTTCACAGGAAAGATTTGTTGCTTTGTGATTGTGAATAGGATTGAAAACGTATATCACATTATGTAGGTTCACGGATTTACTCTAACTTTACTTCAAATTGTACCTTACCTTTTATTTGATACAAATAAAACCACAACTTTACCACTTTTGAGTTAACTTTACCACTTAACTTTTGTTTGATACATATTAACTTAAATGAGTAGTGTTTATTTTAAACTGCATGTGAATATTATTAAAAGAACAATGTACAAATACAAAAGTGAATTAATACTTATGTAATAATAAATCTAATACTTATGTAGTACTAAATCTATTATGTTGATAATAACAAACTGTGGCCTATTTTATCTTTACTCATTACTATCACTTATATACTTTAGACCTTTAAAGAATGGTGTAACTTTTCAAAAACCTCCCCAAAGTCAACACTTTCCTCTCCCAAAATTGTCTGCTGGATCCGCCCCTGCTATTACAGTAAACAAAACAAAACATTTTGTTAATTAATTATACGAAAAACGTCTGTAAATTTCAATTTAATTGTTAAAATTTTTTAAACTAAAAAAAAAAATTGCTTATCCTTGGAGGTAATATTTTCCAGACTGTAGGGAAATGGGCCAAACCTTCCATTGCACCCATTACAGTCACTTCCAATGATATTGAAACCTGATGTAAGTGTCTGTGATTCAACTTCTGCTAAAAACGTGACAGTTCTTGAGTTAAATTCTTGGATTTCGTTGTCCATGACGTGTCCGTTACTTAACTAAATATCACTATTGTTTGACGACTCGGAACACTAAGTTTTTTATAAGTAAAATCGTAAAGATTTACCTTACAGCCTAAACCGGCTTTCACCTTTAGAAGGCTTCATCAGAGGCTGCCGTAGGTAGAGCTGTCCGTCTTGTTGTTGGCGACGGGATAGTTTTCCGAAAGATCGATGCTGTGTGTGTGTGTGGTGAGATGTGTTCGAATAATGCGTGCGATTTGAATTGTGTCTGTTCGTTTAGGATGTCGTTTTTATTTGTTTTTGTGTGTTTGTATATTTCTAATTGTTCTAGAGTGTCTAGTATTCGGCCTTTTGTGTGTACGTGTAGAATGTTCATGTTATTGTCGATGTTTTTATATGTGTGGTTTGCTTCAATGAGGTGGTTTGCAAAGGTGGATTCTGTAGTGGTGTGGAGTGCTTTTGTGTGTTCAATGTATCTCACAAATGTAACACACAAAAACAAATAAAAACGACATCCTAAACGAACAGACACAATTCAAATCGCACGCATTATTCGAACACATCTCACCACACACACACAGCATCGATCTTTCGGAAAACTATCCTGTCGCCAACAACAAGACGGACAGCGCTACCTACGGCAGCCTCTGATGAAGCCTTCTAAAGGTGAAAGCCGGTTTAGGCTGTAAGGTAAAACTTTACGATTTTACTTATAAAAAACTTAGTGTTCCGAGTCGTCAAACAATAGTGATATTTAGTTCTTGAGTGGTTAGTTGTCCAGACCCAACAAAAGAATTACCCCCAACTGAAAGTCCAACTGTGGTTACTGAGGAGGAGAGAACACGATAACAGTTCATACTCTCTCTCTCTCTCTCTCTCTCTCTCTCTCTCTCTCTCTCTCTCTCTCTCTCCTGTTGCTTTATAAGACACTAGCATGCTTCTAATATTCTCGTCAGTAGTCTTGTTGCAGCCAATTTTCACAGTAAGAAACTGTACAAGAGTGCTGTGCACATGTGTGGGATGAATGGAAACTTTGTTAGCTTCAAAATAAGGTATGTGTGCACTGCCCCCATCTCGAAGCAACCATTTAGTATCTATTGTCAGGTCTATACCAGTGATGATGATGACTCTCTTGCCAGACACTGCTTTCAAAGCAGTTACAGTATCTGAGAACAGCTATGGCTGAGCAGTGATGCCAAATTGGGGTATTTGAACTTTATATTAGGAACAAAAGTTTATACAGTAGAGCATCGATTATTCGAACATCCATTAACTGAACAATCTATTATCTGAACTCAATAAAAAGTACAATTATATTGTACTGTACGGTAATGTGTTGGACACGTGTAGGCGTATTGGATATTTATTGAACATAAAAAATTGTATACTATAAATTATTATAGTACTGTACAGTAATAAATAAACGCTGTAGCTGAAGCAGTACTGTAATAATGTTTGAATCAGACAGTGATAGAACAATTCTTCAAAAAGTGTAAATCCATGATACTGTATGTTTTGTTTTGTTTTTATAAATTTTTAATTAATTTTATAGTACAGTGTTTGTTATTAAACTCCAATTTTGTTTAAATTAACTTTTTGTTTTTATTTATTATACTCAGTTTTAATTCAATGATTTTTAGCCTTAGTCATACATTATAGTACAGTATACAGGTTGCTGTAATGATATAACAGTAGGTTAGAAATGATTTTGTAATAAAAACCTTTGTTTTTGTACAGAGAAATAATGTTTTCAATTTACGATCTATTATCTGAAATATCGATTATCCAAACGGGCCCTAATTCCAAGAGGTTCGGATAATCGATGCTTTACTGTATTTACGATTAAGAATTTTCTAGGGTAGTTTACATGCATTTTAGGAGAAAATCTGGACCTGTTTGCTACAGCAGACTTTTCCATATTTTTTCAACCCTTATATTTCACATGGGACTACTCAAAAACTTGGGAGATGTAAAGAATGTATAAAGTTATGTGTGTAGAATTTCTCAATTTTCTCATTTGTTCTGAAGAGATGGGAGAACCAAATCATCAAGCTAGTCTCACCCCCTCCCTTCAACGAGCAGCTCCACTGGTACTTTATGCCGTAACAATTACACTCTTTACCCAGCGTTTCTTAACCATCAGCAGGGGTGAACCTAGAGGGGGGATATGGGGGAATATCCCCACCGAAATCGGAAAATTTTTTTAAATTTGGAGCAAAAAATTTGAAACTGGTTGTCATTTTTGAAATATAATTAATTGACTTCCAAGTTTTGTCAATTTAAAAAAAAATTACTATTTGGGTCAATGAAAAGTTAAAATAATCTAAAATAACAGGCCTTATGCTCAATAATAAATATAACAGATGTTGAAAGAAATGGTGAAAAATGAAAAGAAGACGACTTGAAACAGAGTAGGATACGGTACGTTTTTCCGCTGGTTACGATAAATAGGGACGTATCTCTTTATATTTTAACTTAACGTTACATGATGATAACTTCAATCACAAAAGCACATAATGTGCATGAGTTTTAATTTCTTAAACATTATTTTTCATAATGGACATGGGTTGTTGTAATAGCTACCTAGCTCTAAGAAACAAAATATTGTAAAATTAAACATACGTTCATTTAAAATTTTTCGTGTCCTTGCACGTGTTAACCCTACAACACACAAACACACATACATTTATATTCAATGGAAAGGTATCCAAGTCAAACTGTATGTTATTAATTGATTTTTATGAAATTAGTGAATTACGGACAATATTTACCCATTAGTTTTAATTTGTTGGCACGATTTTCATTATAATATGAGAAAAAAATACTCTAAGGAAACGATATGTGGTTGAAAAAATCCCCCCCCCCCCGAAATGAAATCCTAGGTTTGCCCCTGACCATCAGACTACTACCTGTGCGGAGTAAGAGAGCCTGACGTAGTACCGGTAATAGTTTGTTTACCATAAGTTCCCTTCTGAGCTTGTCCAACTCCTGGGCCGCAGCCGACGGTGTCGTCTCTCTCGCCGAACCGTTTCTACCTCTCCTGAGTTCCTCCAGCTGGCGAGTGAGCTCTTCCACCTTCGCCACCGCCACCGACAGCTCCTTTTCCTTCTCATTGAACAACGCTCTGATTGAATCCAAATCCGACGCTGCAAGTAAACAAAACACACACTGGTTAAAACATTGTTTGTTATCATCATCACTTTAGTACAAGCTGTGCATAAATACAATTTATTTTGGAACATGACAGATTTTAAACGACACATTTGACTTCTCTACATATAAAAGTACAAGTGTGAAATCTATAATTATCAATGGCGCCTAATGGGAAGACCATTTTACTGACGAGAAAGCATGTGGCCGTGCGATAAGTATGGGGAACATCAGCAGCGCCCGGATGTATAATGTGAAAAATTATTACGACATTACAGGACAATCTACTTGTTTGTTGAATGTTCCAGAGGAATCCGGCTGTCATGCGCTCGCGAGCTCTTCTAGACGTCGCCAGCCACCCGCACTATGTCAAGGACGCAATCAATTGCGTCCTAGTGTAGAGCTGATGTGTAGTGTATGGATGTTTGTACTTGGGCCTCTCCTGTTCTCGCTGTTTCTCAACGACACGCCCCGAGTTCCTGGAGTTAAGTTGTCGCTGTTCGCGGACGACACTGCGGCTTTTGCCTCAGAGCCGAACGCGAGTTATGCGGCAATCAAGCTCCAGCGCCAACTCGACGCGTATGTCGGGTGGACCGATGACTGGAGAGTTGCCGTTAACGCTTCTAAGAGCGCCGCGGTAATATTCTCGCGCAAACGCAAGCGGCCTCGGCCGCTTAAAGTAGGCCCCGTCGAGGTACCCTGGACCAACAGCGTCAAGTACCTCGGGCTCCCGACTCACCTGGCGAACCCATACTCAATATATCCGACAACGCGCTTCGACGCAACTCAGTAGACTCTGGCCCGTCCTATCTAATCCGGCAATGACCCCCCGGCTAGGTAAGCTCATAGTCAACTCGTACGTGTTGCCCGTGATTACCTACGCCTGTCCTGTTTGGGGGTACCTGGCTCGTGGTCATAGAACAGCGCTCCAGCGCGTACTCGACCGGGGACTGAACCTTGCGTGTAAAGTCCCCCGGAGGTACTCTTCTCGTCTTTTGAGGAGAGGACTCGATGTCCGCTCTTTTGATGACACCGTGAGACGCCTGGCGCGTAGATTCTATGTTCGTTGCGACAGAGTGACCCACAATTGCCTCATTGCCGGACTTGGTATACACCCCGCGACCAGGTGAGTCCTGGAAGCGACCTCGTTTATTAGTCCCGGTGGTATAATCCACCAATCGCAGGTCGCTTCAGACCCTCCCATAATTAGGTAAAACATATATAAACAACTCAAACAGACCCAGTGGCAGGAGTCCTTTCTGAGACTCGGGACACTGCACTACTCTTCTGGTGTATGGATTCAGCGACATTCAGTTCAGTTTGAGTTGCAATTTATTGGAATGCGGTTCGTAGTATTTTAGTTAGTTACTGTCGTGTGATTACACAGTGCGGTTCGAGGTACTGTGGTGAAGTGTTATGTGTTTTATAATCGTGCGGGACAATTGTAATAGAATTGTGTTTTATATTAGTGTGTGGACAACAATTGTGGACATTTTATTGTGTGTCGACAACAATTTTTATTTGATTTGTTGTAAGAGACTGTCTTGCTGATTACCAACTGTTTAATTGTGATAATTAAAGCTGGTGATTAGTGACGTAATTGGTGTCTTGTATTTTGTTTTCACTGTACTACTATACGACCGTAGTAACAATATATTACATGTCTTTAATATATGGTTTTATTTTATAATCGTTGTTATATATACGTTGAATATATTATAAAAAAGTTAGAAAATATAATTGAAAACATAAAAAAAATACAATTTATACGTATTTATATATATTTATATATATAAATAAATAATTTACATTCTAAAATAAAATTCACGTTAGAAGAAGAATCTAATAATAAATTAAATTATTTAGACTTAACAATAAAGAAAAATGAAACAAATTTTGAATACGCAATATACAGGAAACCTTCTCAAACTGACTTAGTAATACCAAATACTTCTAATCATCCTCCCCAACACAAAATGGCAGTATTTAATTCCATGATTTACCGAATGCTTAGGATCCCATTACATAACACAGAAAGAAACAAAGAAAGAAAAATTATCCAACAAATAGCAGTTAAAAATGGATACAAAATAAAAACTATTAATAAATTAGAAAATAAAATTAAACATAAAATCACTAATAAAATTCCTAAAAACACTACATTTAAAAATTCATCTATTAATAATAATATAAAATATACAACCTTCACTTATTATGGAAATATAACTCAAAAACTAAATAAAATATATAAAGATACTAATTTAAAAATATCTTATAACACAGATAATATAATTTTTAATAAAATAACACCTAAAACTAAATCCAATACTCACAATAAAAATGGAATATATAAAATAGAATGTCCAGATTGCAATAAATTTTACGTGGGCCAGACGAAGAAAAAACTACGAGATAGATTCGTTCAACACCGCAATGCATATTTAAAACCAAATATTTATAAATCTAATTTAGCCACACATTGTCTAAATAATAACCACCAGTTTCCAAACATTGAAAATATAAAATTAATTTAAAACATACAAAAAGGTCAAAAAATGAATATTTGGGAAAATCTTAACATTTACAAACAGAATAACAATAATTTATTAATTAAAGAACAAACCCAAATAAAAACAAAACAAGACGATCTAAAAAAAAAAAAAAAAAAAAAAAAAAAAAACACCGAGAAAACAGCTGTTGAAGAAAATAAACATTAAAACAATCGTTAACTAATCGACCTAAATCGATTATCAGTTATTTTATTTTACATTAAAATCGATACAAATTCGATTATTCGTTAATTTTATATTAATAGAATTATTTCGATTGTTATTAATTCACTTAGAAACCTCTGATGATACTGATATTTTTCAGTGAAACGTGCGTCAGGTGTTAAAAAGAATATACAATATTATCTACTTGCAGAAGAAACAAATTGAAAACATCACAAATTGTATTTATATATATACGGGAATATTGCAATGAGACAAACATTCACACTACGTGTGAATATATGGGGACATAATTACAATAAGCCTGTGCAAAGGAACTTTTTTTATACTTTAAACATTATTTGTTATCATTACGTACAAATAGTACGTAAATATAATTTATTTTGAAACATGACACATTTTAAACGATAAACTTCACTTCTCTACAAATAAAAAAAACAAGTATGAAATCTATAATTATCAATGGCGCCTAATGGGATGATTATTTTACTGACGAGAAAGTTTGTAGCCTGTGCCGGATTAAGAGGGGGTTAGAGAGGCTAAAGACCCGGTTCCGGGTGTCGGGGGGGGGCCCAAGCCCGACCATTTAAAAATTCTCATTTTCGAACGAATAAATAATATTTTCCGAGCAAACGAAATATTAAAAATATTGCTACAAAAAGCTGAATTAGACTTAAATACAGCAAACAATATGCTATACTCGCTGATTGATTTTATAAAGAATTTAAGAAACGATTTTCCGAAATTAGAGAATGAATAAAAAAAACTCGGTTCTTTTGTGGAACAAGAGTATTATGATGCGAAAAAAAGAAGAGTGACGAGAAAATTGTGACCGTTGATTATTGTAAAAATATCCGCGAAATAAAATAATAGAAAACAGTTTCAGCATCTATTCAATCGGTATAAAATATAAAAAAATATGTTAGTAAAAATACGGTTTAAGAACAATATTTTGTTTGTTATATTTATTAAATGATCGACTGAATAAAGTAAAGTATTGTCCAAAACGCGAAAATTTCATACATGGGCCCCTGCTCTTAAATAGCCCCAGGCTCCCCACAGCCTTAATCGGGCCGTGAATATAGCCGTCCTATCAGTATGGCACACATCAGCAGCGCCCGGATGTAAAAAGTAAAATATATTACATGTCTTCATTATTTGGTTTTATTTTATACAATCGTTGTTGTATATAAGTTACAAAATATAATTAAAAACATATAAAAATACAATTTATACATATTTATATATACGCGTATATTGCAATGAGACAAACATTCACACTACGTGTGAATATATGGGGACACAATTACAATAACCCTGTGCAAAGGAGTGTGAATGTTGTTAAGCCAATCCAATACATGTATTAGAATAAGCAATGCATGTTAACGTAGTTTAAGACAATAAATAATAATCCAAAAAAGAAATAGTGCAGTGTAGTGTTCAAGTGAATAAGTGTTGTGCGCGGCGTGAACAGTAAGCCAATTGACAGATACACTAAGAGTCATTTACATTAGTGTGCAAATTGGAATAACTACTAGTAACTAACACGGATGCGACGCCTGGACATTAACCAGCACAGACAGCATATGAGAAGTTTTGAACGAAACGTCTTGCAAAAAATTTGTGGACCTCTACAATCTGAAGATGGCTATTGGAGGATTCGAATGAAGCACGAACTGGACCAAGTGATTCAATGTGCCATCATAGTCCGGTTTATTAAGAGTAGAAGGCTTGATCGGCTTGGTCACGTAAGGCGAGCGGATGACAGAAGAATGGGTAAGAGAATTGCAGACTGGAGACCGATAGGAAGAATAATCAGAGGTAGACCCAGAAAGAGATGGATGACGTGGTGGACGATTTGAGATGTATGATCTTGAGGGGATGGAGACGGATGTGTAATGAGAGGGCGGAATGGAAGAAAGTCATTGAGCAGGCTAAAACCCACCTTGGGTTGTAACGTCAGGAAAAGAAAGAAGAAGAAGATTAATAACTAATTATTTTAATATTAGATACATTATAATATTATTTATTGCAAAATAATTAGCTATGCGATCACGTGCAGTTGAAACACATGGTTTGGAAAGGTCTAGAAACTGGGAATTCATGTTCAGCAGCACGTGGTCCATTTTCTAGTAAAACATAGAACGTTTTGAATTGTAAGAATGACGTCATGTGCGTAGATCTATATAGATCTAAATCACGGTGAACCGTGAGTTACGCAGTCTTTCATATGTGAGTCTGTTGCAGTATCTAATAAAGAGTGTCTCGTAATCTCTGGGAGTCGGAATGTATGGTCGAAGGAACGGCTGAATTAGACCACGAAGTCTGTTAGCAGTCATTCATTTGGGAGTCTGTTGCAGTATCTAATAAAGAGTGTCTCGTAATCTCTGGGAGTCGGAATGTATGGTCGAAGGAACGGCTGAATTAGACCACGAAGTCTGTTAGCAGTCATTCATTTGGGAGTCTGTTGCAGTATCTAATAAAGAGTCTCTCGTAATCTCTGGGAGTCGGAATGTATGGTCGAAGGAACGGCTGAATTAGACCACGAAGTCTGTTATCAGTCTTTCATATGGGAGTCTGTTGCAGTATCTAATAAAGAGTCTCTCGTAATCTCTGGGAGTCGGAATGTATGGTCGAACGTTGAAGGAACGGCTGAATTAGACCACGAAGTCTGTTAGCAGTCTTTCATATGGGAGTCTGTAATAATGAGTCTCTCGTAATCTCTGGGAGTCGGAATGTATCGTCGAAGGAAAGGCTGAATTAGACCACGAAGTCTGTTAACAGTCTTTCATACGGGAGTCTGTTGCAGTATCTAATAAACAGTCTCTCGTAATCTCAGGGAGTCGGAATGTATGGTCGAAGGAACGGCTGAATTAGACCACTTAGTCTGTTATCAGTCTTTCATATGGGAGTCTGTTGCAGTATCTAATAAAGAGTCTCTCGTAATCTCAGGGAGTCGGAATGTATGGTCGAAGGAACGGCAGAATTAGACCACGAAGTCTGTTAGCAGTATTTCATATGGGAGTCTGTAACAATGAGTCTCTCGTAATCTCTGGGAGTCGGAATGTATGATCGAAGGAACGGCTGAATTAGACCACGAAGTCTGTTAGCAGTCTTTCATACGGGAGTCTGTTGCAGTATCTAATAAAGAGTCTCTCGTAATCTCAGGGAGTCGGAATGTATGGTCGAAAGAACGGCTGAATTAGACCACGAAGTCTGTTAGCAGTATTTCATATGGGAGTCTGTAATAATGAGTCTCTCGTAATCTCTGGGAGTCGGAATGTATGGTCGAACGTTGAAGGAACGGCTGAATTAGACCACGAAGTCTGTTAGCAGTCTTTCATATGGGAGTCTGTAATAATGAGTCTCTCGTAATCTCTGGGAGTCGGAATGTATCGTCGAAGGAAAGGCTGAATTAGACCACGAAGTCTGTTAGCAGTATTTCATATGGGAGTCTGTAATAATGAGTCTCTCGTAATCTCTGGGAGTCGGAATGTATGGTCGAAGGAACGGCTGAATTAGACCACGAAGTCTGTTAGCAGTCTTTCATATGGTAGTCTGTAATAATGAGTCTCTCGTAATCTCTGGAGACGGAATGTATCGTCGAAGGAACGGCTGAATTAGACCACAACGTCTGTTAGCAGTCTTTCATACGGGAGTCTGTTGCAGTATCTAATAAAGAGTCTCTCGTAATCTCTGGGAGTCGGAATGTATGGTCGAAGGAACGGCTGAATTAGACCACGAAGTCAGTTAGCAGTCTTTCATATGGGAGTCTGTTGCAGTATCTAATAAAGAGTCTCTCGTAATCTCTGGGAGTCGGAATGTATGGTCGAAGGAACGGCTGAATTAGACCACGAAGTCTGTTAGCAGTCTTTCATATGGGAGTCTGTTGAAGTATCTAATAAAGAGTCTCTCGTATTCTCTGGGAGTCGGAATGTATCGTCGAAGGAACGGCTGAATTAGTCCACGAAGTCAGGCACGGTGTTCGAGATTAGACCACGAAGTCAGGCATTTTGTTCGAGATTAGACCACGAAGTCAGGCACGGTGTTCGAGATTAGACCACGAAGTCAGGTACGGTGTTCGAGATTAGACCACGAAGTCAGGCACGGTGTTCGAGATTAGACCACGAAGTCAGGCACGGTGTTCGAGATTTTGTCAACGAGGACTGAATCAGGATCAATTTGGACGGACTCAACGCCCACGTGGAAACCCCGAGATCGACATCCCATCTTAAGAGGACAACGCCTTGTGTGGAAGCAGGAGGAGGCCCGCGAGATTGTCCGGACTGATCCAACTTAACCCAGCCAATTCAGGAAGGTAGAATTATAAGCTATCTCTATATAAACTATAAAACAATTAAAGACTTTTAAATTGCTAACTATAAAATATTTCAAATTTATATATCATTATCATAATCATCTTCTAGGATTAAACCAAGGATGGTTTGTTCCGGTCTCAAACAGGCAGAGATTACAGCTGGTCACTTCAGCGCTTCCTCGGACGTCCCACACCTCTCCATCCCCTCGGCTTATAGTTCCACAGTTGTTTGGGGATGCAGCAGTCATCCATTCGGCAAAGATGTTCCCACCAATTCAGCCGATACTGGGAAATCCTGTCGAGTATACTCATAATGTTCAGTTCCTACCGTATATCTGTGTTTCTTCTATGATCATGGAGAGTATACCCTGCCACCTGCCTGAGAAATCTTATTTCACTAGCTTGGATGCTAATGGAAATTTATATATATTTTCGAATTCATAATTTTCACATATAACTATATATCTTTTATACAAAAAAGGAATAACTAATAAATGTATTAAATCAGCGAATGAAAATTTATTTCTCCAAGTGCAGTCAGCTAATAACCTGTTACCTTGCAAATATGTATGTGGGCACACACATACACACACACACACACACACACACACACACACACCACGTTTTACATAACTGTAATGGTATTCAGGAAACAGTAAGTAGGAAAACCCAGAACGCAGTGTAGTCTGTAATAGAGAGCATTTATTACAGTACGAAGTCAGCCGTCCTTGATGTGGGAAGCGGCTCTAATTAACCACTGCCTGCAGTATCTAATTTGACGCAGTGCGGCCACCAAAGGGCGGCGATACACTTACACGATATAGTCCAGTGGACAGTTCGTAAAAAGGGGGGGGGGGTTACCTAACAAAAGGTTATGTAGTTTTTTGATTTTGGGTATGTCCCAAAATATAGTATGTCCCAATAAGTACCTAGGTCCTTATTAAAAATCCAGGTTTTCTAATTTGGCGCGCCTGTGCGCGCATCAGTACGACCACTTTTGTGTCACTTTTTCGGTTTTTGTTCATTTTTGTTCGATAACTCTTTACTAGTGCGTCCTACAAAAAAATACTCACAGTTTGTTGTAGAGCACAAAATTTGCTACAATTTACTCTAATAACATTTTTTTCTAAACCTCCCGAGTTACTGAGATACAGAGCCGCAAAGGTAAAATAAAATTGCAAAAGTTACGAAAAATTCAAAAGAACGTATTTTTGTAAACTATTTATTTCACTGACGTTTGGCAATGACTGCCAAAATAAATAAAAATAAATACTTTACAATTTTGGTTTACTATTTTCAATAATGAACCTTTGTAATCGACCAAGAAAAAAAAAGTTTGACCCCCCTCAAAATTTGAAGTTTTACGATTCAAGATACGTAGAATCCGAAAATCGAATAAAAAAACATGCGTCGTATATTTCACGCATGTCTAAAAATAATAAACCGTTGGGCTTGATTGTTGGGAGAAATCTGAAGGTCATCCATGTTGATGAAACATAGTGGGGGAGACAGCGCTGCCAAGGTCACCTCTCCCTATTGGCCCTCAGTAGTCACAGTTGTTGCAAAGAGTTAAACGCCTTACGTGTTTGTTTCTTGTGCTTGTACAGTGTGAGCGTGCGTTAGTGTGCGTGTTTGTTTCTTGTACAGTGTGAGTTGTGCGTTACAATGGCATCTTCCATGTCAGAGTGTTTTATATGTAAAAAAAGTTTGGACGAAGGAGAGATTTGTTCTAGTGAAAAAAAAAAAGGTATTAACAGACTCCGAGATTCCAGTGTTAAACGGAAAAATCCTGAAAATGAGATCTTACTGCAAAATTTGGAGGAAATATCTGTTCATAAGGCTTGTCGAAAAACGTATAATCATGAAGGAATGATCCTTGCCTATATTCGTCGTGGAGGAGACGCTTCAAAATCGACTCATAAAAAAACTCGATCACAAGGTTTAAGTTTTGATTTTAAAAATAACTGCTTGTTTTGTGGAGAGAAGATTACAGACTAGTTTATTGAGAAACAAAAAAAAATTGCCTCTGTCAAGACGTAATATTGTGTGTAAAGTGGAAAAGATGGATACAGATGAAAGCATACTGAAAGCAGGTAAGAAACGTAGTGATGAATGGGGAGAGAAAGTGGTTGATCGCGTCCAACAAGTGATACAAAATGAAACCGATTTAGTGGCAGTCGATGCACAGTATCACCTCCTCTGTCAGCAAAAGTTCTATACTAGGACAACAACTGGAGCAAAAAGGGGATATCGTCCCGCTACAAATGTTGATGAAGCAATGGAAGTTATTTACACATATCTTGCTGATAATAATGACGAATGTCAGTTTTCTCTTGACCACTTAATTGATCAAATTGAGGGAAAGTATCGACCAGATATGAGAACGGTTAAGAGTCGTCTTAAGGAAAACTATGGAGAGGATATAGTTATAGCTGACTCTCCCAACAAAGGCTGTATTGTCTGTTTTCGAAACACTGGTAAAATACTCTCCGATATGTGGTATCAGAACAGAAGTGCTAATACGCAAGAAGAAAGATTGCGAGTTGTCAAAGCTGCTGGTAAAATTATTTTGGAGGACATCCGCTCTTCAATTTTCAGTACTGCTGAATATCCACCAACAGATAAGTTTTTGGACAATGTAAATTCTGTAATACCAGAGTCATTACTTTCTCTGTTGCATACCATCATTTTGGCTAACAAACGAGGCTCATTAGATTCTTGGGAAAAGAAATGCGCTGCACTGGGACGTGCTATCATAGCTGCCGTGAGACTAAAATCTTTTCTATCCCCGCTTCTGACAGGAATTGGGGTGTTCATTTATAAAAAATTTGCATCAAAACAACTATTAGACTTGTTGTGTAATGGTTCTCATCTACTTATTATGAAGCTGCTAGACTTGAGGCATCTTCCATTCTGGGGGCACCTGAGAACAAAATTACAAGTGAGGGTGGTGCATTTGGTCAGTTCATTTTCGATAATGCTGACTTTAATGTAAACACTCTAGATGGATTGGGTACGTTCCATGCGATGGGAGGGATTATGGCTGCCACACCACGCGATGGAATAAGAAGCAGCAAGGGAATCGTTCCGCGGATCACAAAGTGTTCGGCAACTGATATAATCAGTAAGACAGGCACTGTGCAACTGAAAACCTATCACACACCAAAAAAAGAAGGATTGAAATCTATCGCAATTACTGATATACAATTTGAATGTTCTGATAAAATACTGCCATCTTTCTCTGACGCTGCTTGGATTTACGGAAAGTGGGCGAAAATTCCTTCAGTACCGGGTTGGAATGGCTTTATGGAGCAGGCAACACGTGGTAAACACTATGAAATTTCGAAAATAGTATGTCTCCCATTTATCAATGCTCCACCAAACGATCTTGGCACGGTGTTCACATCTCTCCTTGCAGCCAAAGAAAAATATGAATCCCTAAATTTTAAATCTTGTATCGTCAGTTTTGACCAGCCTTTGTACTGGAAGGCTCTTGATATGGTCATGAATAATCAAGTTCCAGAGTTGAGTAATGTGATTGTTAAGGCTGGGTGGATTCCATTTATTAATGTCGTTTATGGGGGCAGTTGGAACTATAATGGCAGGAACCGGACTTAAAGACCTTTTCTGCGTTATTTATGCTGAAAATAGTGTAGAAAATATGTTATGGGCACGCTTATTCAAGCGCACACCCTCGTTCACGCTGTTTTGAGTAGTTTAGTTTTTGAAAAACTGGAACTCACAAACGAAGAAAGGTGTGAAGTGGAAAACATTATTGCTGACAGGTCTGCCATTCTCAGGGCACATGAAAATTCCAAATTCAATTCAGTCAGAATGTAACTGAAGAAAATGTTTTGCGCAACTGAAAGTAATGGACCCACTTCAAAATTGTGAATTCAATACTTGAGAATGATTACTCTACTAAAGAACTTCATTCAAGCTGAAAGGATGGGTGACTGGAACCTACACCTACAAACTACCAAAGAAATGCTGCCATATTTCCACGCTGCTGGCCACTTCAACTATGCAAGGAGCGCACATCTCTATTATCAAGACATGGCGAACTTAAAAGACAAAATGGAGCCCGAAGATTTCCACAAATTCACCACCAAGGGATATTTCACCATCCGACGCTTAAAAAATTTTGGTCCGGTATCTGGTCCGATATGACCATCGAGCAGACCCTGATGAGATCAATGAAGTGCTAAGGAGGGTTGACTCATGGTCGTGGCATTACAGATAATGTGCTTTCCCGGTGGATCTTGGGGACGGTTCACCTCCTTAACATCTGTGAACAAGTTGATAAGTTCACTGACCTAACCTCTGCAACTACTGAACAACATGTGGATTTAAGGCCTACTCGAGTAACAACAGATAATCAGGACATTGAAAAACTCATTTTATGGTTAAACGAACACCCTCCGTTTACTGAAAGTGAGATGCTAATGTCAATTAGTACAGGTTATTGTTGGAGAAGAGGAAGTGAACTGTCATTTGGCTCGTGAAGTTGGGATTAAAGGAATCAAGAAAATAGTAGGGGAGAATTTCGAAGGTGTCAAGTTGCAAAGGAAGAATAAAGTACTTACTCTTGCAGCATCTAGCGGTGGTATTAAAATAGGTGACGACAAAGTTCCAATAGATCCGCTCACTCTTTTTCAAAGAGCATGCATTGCAAAACATAATGATGAAGAGCTTAAAGAGTACTTCAAATTTGAGCTAGCGCCCTTTCCGATAGCTCTCTTTTCTGACGAAGGGATGCGGAAAGGTACAAAATCAACTCTTTATGGTTCATTCACTCCAGTACAGAACGAAATCGTGTTTGGTAGCAAGAAATGTACAGTTGTTGATGGTGGGTATCTTCTACATAAAGTCGTGTGGAGTAGCACTTCAGTGGTCAACTTTGAGTCTGTGTGTAAAAACTATGTAGAGTATGTGCAAAGTCACTTCGGTTCAAATGCTGTGGTAGTTTTTGATGGATACCCTGATGAATCCATCGTGGGAACGATCCAGCCGAGCTTTACTTCACTCTTCTGCTAAAATCCTGTTCAATAAAACAACTAAAGTGACAATAGCACAAGATAAATTCTTATCGAATGATAGTAACAAAAATCGTTTAATCGCATTGTTGAAGGATGAAATGGCAGAAGTGGGCACTGATGTAGTACAGGCAACAGAGGATACTGAATTCGATAGTGTTACCATCATAGGTGAAGATATAGATCTTTTGGTGTTACTGACAGCATTAGCTTCTTCTCATGATAACATTTACTTTAAAAAAAGTGGAAGAGGAAATGCACCCTGCGTATTTTATTCATTCAAATATGATCCACAAGCAATTCTATTTAAATATCACTATAATATTGACGACTCGGAACACAAAGTTTTTTATAAGTAAAAACGTAAAGTTTTACCTTACAGCCTAAACCGGCTTTAAGGTAAAACTTTACGTTTTTACTTATAAAAAACTTTGCGTTCCGAGTCGTCAATATTATAGTGATATTTAGTTAAGTAACGGACACGTCATGGACAACGAAATCCAAGAATTCAATTCTATTTCTTCATGCATTTAGTGGTGTGACATTACATCGGCCCCATTTGGACATGGAAAAGCCAAATTCTGCAGTGCTCTTCAGAAGCAACCTAATTTAATTGAAGTAGTAAGTGCATTCAGAAAGTCAGAAGCTACTCCTGACCAAATTGGAAAAGCTGGTGAGAAATTTTTCGTAGCCTTGTATGGTGGGGACATAAATGCTCAAACTCTTGACGATCTTCGCTGTCAGCTTTTTGAAAAGTCTGTGACTAAAAGCAAGTTTCACCTTGCCAGACTGCCACCAACGCAAGATGCAGCCTGGTATCACGCATTACGCACATATCATCAAGTGCAAACGTGGATGGGTAGGGAAAAGAACCCTTTGGATTGGGACTGGACGACAGGCAGGGGAGGGATGACTCCAATTAAAACAACAAAAAAAGGCTGCACCAGATTCGTTGCTGCAGACTATTTTTTGCCAATGTAAAAAAATGTGTGTGTTAAGTCCTGCAGCTGCAGAAAGGCTGGTTTGCATTGCTCTATTACTTGTAAAAATTGCTGTGGACAATCATGCCTAAATGTTCCTGAGATCATTACAAACGACGATGACATAGAGGAAGCAGTTTCAACAATTGATCAGATGATCGCCCAAGAAAATGAAGAGATTGAACATTTTACCTTTGTTGTAGAAAGTGATGAAAGTGACACTACAGATAGAACCAAAAGATTAAAAGTCTAACGTATGTATTTTTCTACCAAAATTTTTGTTTGCATGTACGCCTTATTTGTGATAATTTGTATTGTTATTATTTTGCATTATTTGTGTTTTTATACAAGTATCTATCATTTGGATACAAAACTATTTCGTTTTGTCTTTAAATTAAACTAATTTGTTTCTTTTTGTTATTTGTAAATATATTGTTTGAGCCAATTTATATATTTGCCATGTAATGTGGTTTTATTTGTAACGTTTTTATCCACATATCAATCATATGGCTACAAAGTCATATGGCTTACAAAGTGTAACTCATTTTGTCTTTAAGTGAACTAATAAACCGTTAAGATGATGGACAGTGTGTTTTTGCGGTACTTTTCCCTAACTTTTGTAAAATCTTTGTGTTTGAAGCTCTGTATCTCAGTAACTCGGAGGTTTAGAAAAAAATGTTAAAGAAGTAAATTGTAGCAAATTTTGTGCTCTACAAAAACGTGATTGAATATTTTTTTGTAGGACGCACTAGTAAAGAGTTATTGAACAAAAATGAACAAAAACCGAAAAAAGTGACACAAAAGCGGTCGTACTGACGCGCGCACAGGCGCGCCAAATTAGAAAACTTGTATTTTTAATAAGGGCCTAGGTACATACAACATATCCAAAATCCAAAACTACATAACCTTTTATAAGGTAAAATGTACTTGGCCACTGGGCTAATATACGAAGTGAAGAAACAAATTACTGGACACACTCACTGCCAGCTCCTGAAAAAACACTTTATACTTTTTATTCTTGAATTTCTATGTTGAAGCGGTTTCCTGTTTCGGACTTATGCACGTAAATAAATAGTATATACGTAATTCAGTGGCGGAGGGGACGAACGGGACCAGACCAGACCCCCCAGAGGGTCTTAAAGTTGACGAGTTTTGTCAATCTCTTAATTTTTAGGCAGTTTTATTTTATTTTTTCAGCTGTGTACTCTAATATAGTAGTAACCTTTTTTAAACACACACACACACACACACACACACACACACACACACACACACACACACACACACACACACACACACACACACACACACACACACACACACAGGTTTATTACACAGCATTAGGGCAACACGTTGTAGGAAATATGAAACATAGGAAAATAAATTCAGTCAATAACTATCTTTTATATACCTCAATGTCTAATATGTCAGCGAAATAATAACAAAATATGCAGACAAACATGATCAAAGGATTTAGATCCACGATAACCCAATAATGCGACACGTGGTGGAAGAAGCTCCACTCGTCCTGAGGCGACTCAAAAGACAGAAGTGGTAATTGCAATAGAAAGCAATTAATATGTATAGATCCATAAAACACTACGTGAGAGAAAGACAGAATAATCTTGGGATTAGCCACTGGGCTTCACCTCACCACCCGTGAAGGAAACATGAAGGAGAAGCTACTGGAGGAGCTTGCTCAGTTGTAGCATTAAGAGAGCTGTTTTTAGTGGGTTAGAGTCCCACACTACTAGGAACTACAGGGTTCCTAGCCTATTGAGATTTTCACCTACCCTCGTAAAAATGTATCTTTTAACAATGTTTTACTAACGCATATTTTTATTGTGCTATTTCCGTTTACTTTAATGGGACTGATTTCAGGACGTTATCACACGTTTTTAAAGATAGTACTGTTGATTAGTCTTAACTTGTTTTTTTCTTTTGTATGAAGCCGACCCGACCTCGGCCCCCCAAAGGGAAATTCTAGATACTGAATCACTGACGTAATTCCTGTGATTTCAACTGGCAGTCGGTGGCCTTCTCTTGACAAACCAATTTAGTAATTATTTGTATTACTTTAACACGCTGATGAATAACAAAGTATCATTTTAACCAAGAATGGTCTTGCAGTAGAAACCTATAAAGAAAAAAATGTTTTATTTATTCACTCAGAAACGTACAGTATATTTTATTTTAATTTTTTTAATAACTACCACTAAACCCAACCCTTCAAACCCTTGAAACAGATACACACAAAAAATAGAGACAGTAAAAATGTTCATATATCTTGGCTCCCAGGTAAACAGCACTAACCACACCAACACTGAAACAAGAAGAAGTATATATCTCGCAAATAAAACATATTATGGATTAAAAAAGCACCTGGCATCATCTCAAGAAGCACGAATGCAAAATTTACAAAACACTTATCAGGCCGGTGCTGACATATGCTTCAGAACCCGATGACAAAATATAGCGAGAGAGTTCCAAGTTGATGTGAAAGACGGATTCTAAGAACAATATTTAGAGCAGGGGTCTCCAAACTTTTTCACTTGAGGGCCGAATTGAAAAAGGTTGGAAATCAGGCGGGGCACCAACACACACACACACACACACACACACACAGTAAACTTATTTTTTTAAAGTTTAGGAAATAATCAAGTCAATCAAATAGGTATTTAAATAAACATTAAGCAGACTTATCCAAAGAAAACAAATTCATTTATTCAAAATAATGTAAATAAAAGTAAGGAAAAAATAACATTCAAAGATATTTCTTATGTATTATTTTTTGGCTTTTTTATTTAGGTATGGGATGTGTGGAGTTGCTTCTGACATACAATGTCTGTCCATTTTGGGTCAAATTTTGATGTTCCTATCGCTATCGCTGGATTTCAGGTGTTCGTCTGACAAGTTAGCCCTGTACTTTGATTTTATATTTATTTATTGTTTAGTTATTTAGTAAAATGTTATAATATTTGAAGTATTTTGACGATGTATTAAAAAAAAAGCACGTAGAATCGGCCGGATTGCCGCGAGGCGTAGTTGGAGACCCCCTGGTTTAGAGGAGTACAAGATAATGTGGAATGTGGCGCATGCGCTATAATTATGAACTATACCATCTTTACAAAGAGCCGGACATTGTCAGGATAATCAAAATATACAGGCTAAGGTGGGTTGGACACATAGAGAGAACAGAGGAAGGACAGCCTACGAAAAATATTTTCTACCAGAAACCAATGGGTAGTAGAGCAAGGGGAAGACCCCGAAGCAGGTTCAAAGACCATGTAGAGGAGGACCTCGGAAAGCTGAACATAAGAAACTGGAAAGCCAGGGCATGTAATAGGGAGGAATAGAAACGACCCTTGGAGCAGGACAAGACCCACCAAGGGCGGAGGAAGCCTTAGGAACTCTAATCTTAGTACAGTTTCGTAGCGTTGTGTCCGCGTTATCGCGTAATATTCCCGTTTCTACAGCAGACACTCTGTAGGCGCGCGAGTTTGAATAATTCATCCACCGCCCGCATGCTGTTGCTACAAACAACTATAAAAACACACACAACTAAACTAAAAACTATTCTTCAACTCGATATTGTGTGTGCGGAGTCGTTTTAACTTTGTGATCTTCGTGAATACGCAATGACGACGTTTGTCACGCCACTTTGTCTGGCGTCTGAGACTGCCCCCCCCCCCCGTTACGTGGACACCGATCTTAATGGAGTGGTGAAACTAAACCGCCACCAGAGCCAGTAAAACAATCAAAAGTTTTTGTTAATGCAATTTGTATTCAAATCTCATTTTTAATTGACAATTTACAACAGCTGATTCTCAGACTGTGGTCAAAGTGATGTTTTATTATTTCAAATTTCTTTTCAAACATACGCTGGGTTCTTGGTATCAAAAGTGAATATTAAAGAGCTCAATAATTTATGGACCAAAACAAATGAGATGAACACAGAGAGAATGGAGGAAGGACAGCGTACGAAACATATTTTCTACCAGAAACCAGTAGAGGAAGGGGAAGACCCCGAAATGGATTCAAAGATCAGATAGCGGAGGACCTCGGAAAGCAGAACATAAGAACCTGGAAAGCCAGTGCACGGAATAGGGAAGAATGGAGTCGACTCTTGGAGCAGGCCAAGACCCACCAAGGGTTGTGGAGCCACGGCTGATGATGATGATGATGAATTTGTTTAATGGAATGTGTATTTGCACTAGCCCTCTTTTATTTTCATGATATTACGAGACCCAGTAACCTCTACTAGACAAAACTACGCGCTTGTGCGATGTTTCGTCCTTGAGTCACATTTGTTATTTTAAGTATGTATTTTGAATACTCGATGTGGACTGCAGCAGATCGACGTCCAGCCTTCACATTGGTGATTTTATGTAAATATGCGATGATCAATATCTTTATTATACCAGGTGTGCCCCCCTCCAAGCTTGATACCCCTCCAAAACGTGATGAATAACTCCCCCCAAGGAAAGGAATTTAAAATTAAAAGAAAATATCATTGAAATGAGCGTTTTATTACAAATAAGTTATAGCTAAAAATAGTGCATGTCGTTAAAATTAATTGCCGGGCTGTTTGACCGTGGTCCATTGTTTTCAACAAAAACAGACGTTTCGGCAGTGCCGTCGACGTTTATCACAGTACTGTGGTAAAGGTTGGAGAAGTCCTGTGAACACCACTCCTACTTATAAATTCTGTAAGTGCCACGGTACAGTAATAAATCAACCACCAGCCAATCAGAAAGACGAAGAACGTGTATTAGAGTAAAGTAGGACTGGTGTTCACGGGACTTCTCCAGCCTTAACCACAGTACTGTGGTCACTAACGTCTACCACCTGGGCAGCCTTAACCACAGTACTGTGGTCACTAACGTCTACCACCCTGCGTTAGCGAAGCTCGAATTATTACTGACGATGGCACTGCCGAAACGTCTGTTTTTGTTGAAAACAATGGGTCACGGCCAAACATCCCGGGAATGAATTTTAACAACATTGATTCCGGCCTACGAAGTAGCCTATATCAAAAATAGTACAGTTTACAAATAAATTCTCATTTGAAATTAAACAAATGAATAAATTAAAAAATGTAATGAAATTAATACGTGTACGACACTATTTCAAAGCAAAGGAATAAAATATTAACAAAGCGTAAAGAAGAAAAAATGAAAAAATAATGGTTTGATGAAGTCCTGGTTGGTTTGGTTTACATTCAGAAAAGTAACTTCTTTTCCTCCGAGGTAACGCCTATACGGTGAGGTGAAGGTTCGATTTACATGGTGTAGTTGTACCTGGTACAGTACACAATCGATTGGAATCGTGTGCAGCAATTATAGTGCGATGTTGTTTCACTCGCAGCTTACATGAGAATTGAATTAACGGCCTCCACCACGGCGACAAATGTACCACACTCCACAAACAACTGAACGCCGACGGTCAAAATTACAATTGTGTAACCACTTTTATGAAACAAGGATTTTAAATCTTAGGTGTGGAGAATCGCTACTCTCTCTCTCTCTCTCTCTTTCTCTCTCTCCCCTGTCGTAAACTTTCGATGTTCTTTCTGTCGTGTTGTGACCTGTTTTGGATGGAGCGGGGGATTGATACCGTCTGCACTTACTCCACTGCCTCCGACCATCGCATAAAATTTGTTTCTGATACACCAAGACACATTCAGACTTTGAGTCTCGATCACAAAACGGCTGAATCATGTGTTTGCATTATCTATTTGGCAGTGATCTATGTTTTATTGTCATCTTTTTTTTAACTACCTCTGTTTGAGTGTATGTTATTAAAATTTAATTATATTAAAAATGTGTAATTTCGTTTAACAGAAAAAAGTTTTCCAAGGGCCGCCGCTACCATATGTGCACCGCACACGGGCGGCCGTAGACTGCCAAATTCGTCAGCAGATGTTGCAAAATAAATTAAAACAATTAATACCGACTAGGTCTAGGTACATGACATTAACGTTTATTGAGTTGTTCTTGATATTTGTTTTGTTAGCATTGCCGCAGTGTACTGGCATCAGTCTTTGTTTTGACTGCCAAGAAAGCGTATAGGTATTGTTGTGCAACTTTTATATCTGAGTTATAGCTGTGAGAAGCTGCGGTCTCTTTGTGGTTTTGTAGACAGGCGCGTGTATGTCGACGCTGGCAATCTATAAAGTACCTACCCCGTAAAGTGTACGGTACGGTATTTGTTTATATACGGTAAAATAATATTAAATAGTGTGGCAAAGTAGGACTATGAAAAGTATATTCAGGAGGGCGGCCCTGCGTTTTGCCCACGAATTCTCAGAAAGTACGTACCGGTTACATATTATACATGTATCTAGTCACCGGTTGTTTGGGTAAAGATTTAGATAATGAGGAGAATGTTTTACCACTAATTAAGTCAGCTGACTGAAAAAGACGGGATGTATTCAGTGTGCAGTGGATTCGATCGTAGACACAAGAATTAAAGCTAAAAACTAAAAACCATTATTACCTAACGTCACGTCACAATGAAAACAACAAGTATTTTCGCTTTACACTGAGAAATACAATAATTTACAATATTAGTTCTTTTTGACATCGTGATATATCGATACAATCGCATATTCAGAACATCGTCTTAGTTTTTCTTACGTGGTTTTCACAAAAAGTGAATATTGTTTGAAAGGCACATTGGTTCCTATGTGTAATTTTACTTTATATGTTAACCCAACAACGTCAATATTTGACGTCACGTGCTCACTTCAGAGGTATATTATTGTTAGAAACATTTTTCGTATAAATATGACAATGAAAAACGATTTTAATCGCCAGCAAACTATTTTATAACATACACAAATAAGCGTTCACGATTTATGCCAATAATCGCATAATCGAAATATCGAAAATGTGTGCGGGTACGGTTATTGCAAAGTACCGGAAAATGTTTTACCGCTAATTAAATCAGCAGACTGGACAAAGAGAGATGTTATTCAGTGCGCAGTGGGCACAAGAATTAATGGGTCACAGTTTGACACCGTTAGTAAGTTTTAGTAGCGCCCATTTGTTAGCCTCTTTATGACCCGTCTTTGCACAGCACAGAATTGTATCTTCATTATTACTGTCGTCATCACTCTTGATTCTTCTTGTCACTCGCTGCTGGTTCAAGATTTCTCTCCTCCGCAAAGAAACGTTTGTTACCATTTGGAGCGCCTTCTCGTTGGGACAGCGTGTCGACTACTGTTGCGGACACGTAATGCCAGATATTGACTTTCAATCACAGAAGCCATCACAATTAGCTATACAAAGTTCGATATACAAATCCGTTTAAGGTATTCATCAAGTCTTACCATATCTACGTGTTTCCTTATAGCCTACATCTGATTCGTTAATCTGTCTCTAAGAGGCGTATTTACGGGGGGGGGGACGAATGGTAACGGACCCCCCCCCCAGAGGGTCAAAAAAGGTGACACATTTTGTTAATCTCTTAATTTTTAGGCTGTTTTCCTATTTGTATCGGCCACATGCCAATTTCAATTCTTGATTCCTTGTTCTTTTCTTTTTTCTCCAATAGTCTTTCATCCTTTCATCTTCTTCCTGTCTTCAGTCCTCTTTGAACATGCGTTTTTCTCTCTCCTACCCTAGACTCCTACTATTTTTCACACTTCTGCCCGAAAAACTTCCCTTTCAATTGCTTCTTCTGCGTTTATATTATTTTTTTCTAAATCCTTTTTGACTTGTTTAATCCAACCTGATGTTGAGTTCTGTTAAACTCCCACATATAACCCACAGATATTTGAAGATCTGTTTTGTTAACCTATTCTCGTCCATTCTATATAAATGTCCAAAAATACTAGTCTTCTTTTTTTCACTGTTTCTGTTACATTTTCTATACTTTGATATATTTCATCACTGCTTCTTAACTTCCAACCTTCTGAAGTTTTTCGGGGGACTAATATTTTCCTAATAATTTTAGGCTGTTTTATTTTATTTATTTATTTTTCAGCTGTGTACGGTAATATAGTAGTAACTCTTTTTTAAATATACAAACAGGTTTATTATACAGCATTAGGGTAGGGTTATACGTTTGAAATATGAAATCCAGGAAAATCAATTCACTCAATAAAACGCGTATTTTTATTGTGTTATTACCGTTTACTTTAATGGGATTGATTTCAGGACGCCACCGTCCGTTTTTCACCCACTTTAAACATAGTAATGTTGATTAGTCTTAACTTTTTTTCTTTTGTACGAAGCCGACCCGATCGGACGCCCCCCCCATTATAGATACGCCACTGATTTGTCGAGCCTGTGTTCGACTTGTTACGACAAATGAAATGAAACTAACACGAAACGAAAACGAAGACTAAGGAAGCAGTACTTGTTGGATGTGGAAAAAACAGACAAACAACTTTTTAAAAACAAAAAGTTGTTGGAAATAAAGGCCACCTGGACTTATAAAGTATTCCTATAAGGCGATAGAAAAACCGTAAGAGTGACCTACAGTCTCTTGTGAGCAGATAATTCCCAGTATTATGAATGCAATTAATACTGTAAACTTCAAAATCGAAACAAAGATATTGCTACGACAATTAAGTAACGCTTACGACTAGTGCGGATCAAGTGATTGTTGCGGATTAGTGGAAAGCGATTGTTGTGTTAGTTAGCGCGATAATGTAATAAGGTGACATTATTTAGCTTCAATTATTGTATGAGAGTACCTTGTTGATTGGTGTTGGTTGAGAGTGAGTTTGTTGGTGTCTGTACTTTGTTTCCACTGTACAATACGGCGATCCGTGAGACCGCCGTAACAATATTATAATTATTACATCACAAATAAGCCGATCATATAAACTCCAACAAATATTCTGCCACACTTTCACACGAGAGCTGAATTGGCAACAACCCAAACGCAGAAGGAGACTATGCAGACCAAGGGGCGGGGCCTTGAGGATGACTTGCTGAGACGGAACGACACCGGAAACGTTGTAAACCGGAAGCCGATTTTATCTACGGTGATAAAATCAGGAACTGGAGGCATTGGACTGTAGCCGCTGGAAGAGTATGAGATGATACTGTATAGTCATATGAGTTGTCTCTTCACTACGAACTAACTGCCCTCGCTCGTTTCTCATTAAACACACAAAAAAATAAATAAACACGCTTTGCTTTGTATTGTATGTTAAATGAATGTTTACCGAGTGAAGTGAAACAGCTGAACAAACACGGTATATACGGATAACGAGCGCAGTACTTGTGTGTAACAATAGAGAGCGCTCTTCACCAACGTCATGGCACCGTCACTTCATTACAGAATAAGTCCAACTAACTGCTTACTACGTGTGCTGTGCTGTGCTTCAGGCACAAAAATATGCTGCTCACCCCCCCACCCCACCCCCCCGTTTATTGGTGTCATCTTCTCTACAAAACGTTTCACTAAGACCGTCAGTGACAACTATATTAAAAAAGGCCAATCAACCTTCAGCGTCCAAGATCACATTGTATAAAGTTATGATTAGACCGGTGACAACATATGGCAGCGAGATTTGGACTCTGAACAAACAAGCCGCTAACATAGTCAATACCTTTGAAAGAACAATTTTGAGGAGAATATATGGACCGATCCAAGTCAATGGGATACGGAGAATACGTCACAATGAGGAACTATACAAGCTATATAAAGACAATGATCTGGCCACCACCATACGACTGCATAGATTGCAATGGGCAGGACACATCACTAGGATGGAAGGCAACCGAATACCTGGGAAGGTATTGTTTAGTCATATCGAGTATAGACAGCCTGTCGGAAGACACAAGCATCGCTGGATTGACGCAGTGCCCGAGGGAGGCTGATACTTTGCTTAAAATAAAACGATGGACATCGACCGCCAAGGACAGGGTAAAATGGAGGCTGAAGAAGAAGAAGAAGAAGAAGAAGAAGAAGAAGAAGAAGAAGAAGAAGGAGGAGGAGGAGGAGGAGGAGGAGGAGGAGGAGGAGGAGGAGGAGGAGGAGGAGGAGGTGGAGGAGAAGAAGAAGAAGAAGACCACCGTAGGTCAGGGATGTGGGAATTTTCCCCACAGTGGCGAAATTTGAAGGCCTCTGTGGGGAATTGGTGGGGATTTCTTTTCAGGTGACAATGTTCAAACACTCGGAATTACTTGGCAGAAAAATTAAAGACATTCAATCATTTACAGCAGCAGCAGCAGTAGGCTATCTGTTAAACAAATATTGTAGACCTTGACAAGGAATGGAGTGTTCTCAGGAAATACAATGTGTACAGAGGTCCTGGTGAAAATTTATTAAGGTTTTGGACTTTAGTACTTAGTAGTATGTGTGATAAAGAAGAAGAAGAATGAAAACCAAAACCACGGACTTTAAACGTAAATATCCAGTGAGGACTAAGATAGTTATAAACAACAGCACTTTAGAACAAGTGAGCCGTTTCAAATATCTCGGCTGCGCAGTAAGCTGTGAATCTGAATATGATATAAAAGAGAAGATAAATAAATTTAGGAATATTTGTGGTACGATTCATAGAAATCTTAGAAATAAAACAAGATACAGAACAAGGATTAAATTTTATAAGACAATTGCAATACCCACTTTGATTTATGCAAGTGAGGCGTGGGTCATGACAAAAAAGGAAAGCGGCAAAATTCAGGGTGCTAAAATGCAGTTTCTTAGAAATACTTTAAATTATACTAAATATAATTAATTCACTACCGACTCGGAACACAAAGTTTTTACCTTATAGCCTGAACCAGCTCTGAAGAAGCTTTTTAAAAGCGAAAACTGGTTCAGGCTATAAGGAAAAACTTTCACGTTTTTACCCATAAAAAACTTTGTGTTCCGAGTCGGTAAAGAACTAATTATATTTAGTTAAGTAACGGACGGACACGTCGTGGACAACGAAATCCAAGAATTTAAATTATACATTGCAAGACAGAAGAAGGAATAAAGATATCAGAGCAGAACTCGAAGTAAAGGACGTAAATGAAATTATTGCAATTTACAGAAGAGAATGGTGGGATCATCTGCAAAGGATGACAGAGGATCGATTGCCGAAAGCGGCACTGAACTATAAAGCCATTGGTAGAAGAGACGTGGGTCGTCCGAGGATGAGATGGGTTCCGGAACAGGTTTATATAACCTAATCTTTGAAGAGGAGAAGGAGAAGGAGAAGGAGGAAGAGGAGGAGGAGGAGAAGAAGAAGAATGAAAGCAGTGTTTTTTTAATAGCAAGGGAATAACGGCAGTTTCTTCCAAAATTTACCAATGTTAAACAATTAAATCACACTGTGGGCGTAGTACACCTTATCAAATCAAACAGGCACTTGTTAAGCGAGTGACAGGAAAGTTACAACAACAACAAATGCTGGACGACAATCTGGTGATTAACTGCCTGATCGGGACAGTTGTGAAATGTCAGTCAGTTAATGGGTAATGATGGACAATGTGCATGTGGCTGGCGCTGCTCTCCTGTCTGTGATGAATTGCATGTCAATACCGCGCTATGTCCAGTCCATGGCTCTGCAACCCACGCGCCAAATATTTCACACAGACACGAATCGGTACTTTGTTAACAGGAGGCACTGGTTTTTACCAGGGCCAACCTAGGATTTCATTTCGGGGGGAGGGATTTTTTCAACCACATATCGTTTTCTTAGAGTATTGTTTTTCTCGTGTTATAATGAAAATAGTACCAAAAAAATTAAAACTAATAGGCAAATAATAGATGTAATCACTAATTTCATTAAAATAAATTAAAAACATACATCAGAAGGCTTCCAATTTATCTTGCAAGCCTCATAATACCTTTTCGTGGAATATAAATACTTTAAAGAGAACGTCAAAATTAAGAACGTGAAGAAAGTGAGGATTACCAGCACGTATATAACTGCACTTTTGTCACATGTTCATTGTGCAGTCACTGAAACCTTATACACATTTCACTAAATACTTAAGTGTATTAGAAAATAGATCCTCCTTCTTCAGCACTACAGCCCAACGTGAGCCCTGGCTTCCAACACCAGTCTTCTCCAATGTCTCATAACAGTTATCATGTCAGTGTAACCCCTAACGTCCTTTCTTCTGAGACCCTCCAGCAGGGGCGAATCTAGGATTTCATTTCGAGGGGGGGGGGTTTAACCACATACTGGGGTATTGTTTTTTTCAGGTTATAATGAAAATCGTGCCAATAAATTTAAACTAAACAGTAAATAATATCTGTAATTCACTAATTTCATTAAAATAAATTTAAAACATACATCAGATAGGCTTCCAGTTTGTCTTGCAAGCCTCATAATACCTTTCTGTGAAATACAAATACTTTAAAGAGAACGTTAAAGTTAAGAAAGTGAGGGTTACTAGCATGTAGGCTATACAATTGCTGTGGATATTATCCAACAGGGTGGTGGATATAAATTTTACAGCACGTAAAGTAATGTTAATTAATTTTGTTAAAAAATATAATGATTGTCAGTCTTTTTCAATTAATTACATAAAAAAAAAAAAACACGCAACCGGTTTAAAATTTTTGCTCCAATATTTTCGGATTTCGGATATGATATTCCCCATATCATCCCCCTAGGTTCGCCCCTGGTTTTTACACTAACCCTGAGCGCTAGCTTACTTAACTGGCAATCTGTTTATTCATTGTATTCTTCTTCTTATTTTATTTGTGTGAGCGTCCGATTTCAATTATTTCGATTCTCTTATCTATTTCCTCCAACTCTCCCTATTTTTTATCAGGTCTCTTTAATTTCTTCGCTGTTAACTCAAGTGTCTATTCAAGCATTTTAAACAAAGCCTACATTTAAGTTGGCATACTTATTATTCTAAATCTACTCAAAACTAGCTTTCACTGTTATTAGATTATCCTAATTCCGTGTAGATTGATATTAACTGACAAACTCTACACTAACAATTGCTTACTTTGTTGCGGTTAACCCCCCAGCCAAAGGAAATATGTACAGAAAAGAATAAAGGTTAAATATGATAAGTGTAACAACTTATGCAAATTTCAGAAAACATTTTCAATAAAATTAATATTATACAAAAGCGTATGTATATAAAAAAACTAGAAGGTTAAGTTAGATTATTTGAGTAGATATTTCAGCGTTTGGGGACGATTTACAGAAAAACTACAGTTTGTAGAAAATTGTACAAAAGCCGATAGTTTATGTGTAAACATTTAATATTTACTGGGCCCCGTTAGTACCAACAAATTAGTTGCAGAGAGGTAAAAAAATATTGAATATAATTTATAAAATTTTAAAAAAATAGTTATTATAATTTTCTTTGACGTTCGGTCTTAAAATCTAAGCCTGTCTTCAGATATACAACCCACAACAATTAAAGTAATTTGGACCTACAAACACAAAAACACAGCACAGTTACAAATAATATATTCGCTTTCAGCACGGCATGAGTGCAATCCCCGCATACTGCAATCCACATTGTTTTGTTCCTTATTGCGTTAACGTCCTTGATTAGTTTAACCTTATCTCGTAGAATTCATCCGACGTCGAATTCAGTTCACATAGGTTCCATCAAAAATTGCATAAAGTAACTATTTCCTCTTCTTCTTCGTATGTAAACGTATCGATACATTTATATCGTTCGATACACTGCGTTAAAATACATAAACAAGTGTCCAAATTTCTTGAATATTATAAAAACACGCAAAAACATCGCCTAAAGCAGGAATGTGTAACAAAAAAAAGAGAGACCCTCGACTGTATTATGAAAAATAAAATATTACGTATTGTGTCTATTTTCGGTTTAATGGTGTTTTCAAATATTTACATTAGCATCATATTTAATTCGGATCGATATACTTTGTTTCCATGGCAACAATACCAACCACAAACACAAGGTGAATTATATTCCGTTTTTTTGTTCACAATTCACGTTCGGTTGGACGTGAAAACCCCCCGCTGCTGATAAACTTTCTTATTCTTCTTCTTCTTCTTCTTCCCTTCTGGGCCTTGGGTATGGTTCCGGTTTGACAAGTGAAGCGTGAAACTCGAATTTTTTACGATAATAACTTATATATTTTTACAGGACGACAGCGCCGTCTGTGCCAGAATCGAACCGGAACGTCCGTTTACAACAACCAAGCGTATAAGTTTCATACCCATGACGTTTCATAAATTTACATTATGAATACCAAACTCTGAACGTATAAAAATTGCATTAATTTAAATTAAAGAACGTTTTACTTTGAAAAAAAAAAAATTATACGTATTTTATATATCACACCGTTTTATTCGAATGGGTACATAAAGATTTTTTTGTTTATTTCGACGGCATTAAGTTCTGACGTAATTAAATGTCGAGCGCACACAGGGATCGAAGTACTGTAAACAGAAATATTACAAAATTTTAATTAACTGAATTTTTATCACCGGAATAGAATTGAAAGAGCGAGCACTTGAAAACGTTTCACGATATTTTCCTTTAATCTTTTTTTCCTCAACTCATTTAAAAATTGACAATTTAAATGATAATAACGACTTCAAACCTATACAGTATTAAAACACTGTATTCCGTAAACGCACACATACATAAAGTAAGCGAAACATTCAAACAAACCTCTGAAGATACAGAATAATGTCTGTGAAACGTGCGTCAGGTGAAAATAAACCTACTTGCAGTGTATTTATTTGAAGATATTACATACACAAAGTAGTAACTGGAAACGGGGGAGAACATATAATTATATAATAGTAATAATAATAATAATGACGAAGAATAGAGGTGGCGGCGGCAGCAGCACCCCCTGTAAATACGCTCCTGGTAGCAATAACTATAGGCCTAAGGCAGGAACATGAACAGTTGTTCACAAGTCACTGGTACGACTGCTTCGTAAGTTCTGATAGCATTCGGTGAAATGCAGAGCACGCCATAATTAAGTTTTAAACAGAACACACGTCACGTTGACGATTCCCTACAACCCTTTATACCATCAGCATATTTAGTTCCTATGTACATGTTCAAGAATTATTGCTGGAATCAAAACGAAAAAAAAAAGATTAATAAAGAGTCTGTTTATGCCCGAGGTTTCCAGGAGAAACCCAGGAAGAGGACAGCTGCATCAGGAGAGACACTGATCAAGAATGAAGGAGATATGGGAGAGGAGGAAGAGAGAGAAGAAAGGAGGAACCAGTTGAACCAAACGTAGTGAACAGTGGCTCATACGAAGAATAAGAGTGTTTTTCCTTTTGTTAGTACGAAATTATAATATATTAAATAATTAACATAAAATTGAATCTACTGATGAGGAAAGACGTACAGAATGGGTCGCGTTTCTGTCGCCCTATACCATTAAAATTACATTGTATTTACCAACTTTTCTTTATCAAAGAGATCGGATATTTGTCGATTTGAATATCTGAAGTTCGGATAATTGGCGGAGTTTGTATTTAGGCTTCAATTTTAACTGTAATTATTAAAAAAAAAAAACTTCTTCAAAAAGAAAATTGTAACAGCGAACGCATACTAAATTATGCAGGTGAACCCCCCCCCCCCCCGGAAAGGTATTTAAAATTAAAAGAAAATGTCATTGTAACAAGCGTTTTATTACAAATAAACCACAGCTAAAAATAGTATAGTTTGCAAATAAATTCTCATTTGAAATTAAACCAACAAATAAATTTAAAAAAATCGAATTAAATTAATACGTGTAAGACAATACTTCAAAGCAAAGGAACAAAATATCAACAAAGCGTATTTTAAAGAAGACAAAATGAAAAAAACAATGGTTTGGTAAAGTCCTGCTTGCTTTTTCACTAACAAACCATAAACTTTTATAAACAATTAATTTCTTATTACAACGTAGTTATAATTTTTCATACTTTGCCAAAGTTTTTTGTCAACCCATCCCCAAATTTCCATGACGCAGTCTGCAACCCCCCTCTGTGAACACCACTGAATAATAGTTAGCCTAAACTAAAGAAACAATCTTAATTAAAACTGTAAAGGTTGCGTCCGTCATTACTAGAATTTCGCGAGTTTGATTCACTGCACACACAATCGTTCATTATTCGCGAACGGTGTTACGATCGAAATAAATCTCTCCGGCCGCAGCGCACGTATTTTAAGCGGTTAGATAGCCGGAGGGAATCGAACACGAGTGAGTGTACCGGACGACGACGTAATCAATGAACCAGGAACAGGTGTAAGACGAAGTTTGGCAACGTGCACAAGACGAGGGAGGGTGCGTGTGTGTGGCCCTCTGCCCGCCTGTGGAATGCGGTTTTACTTGTTCTTATTGGCGGGAACACCGCGATTTGGCCTTGACTTTGTTTGACTTCTCTCTCTCTCCCTCCACTGCTGGCTCTTCCTTTGCACTGTACAAATTATTATTTGTAGTTCTCCCTGTTAAGGCATTCTGGTCAAAAAATTCGATTTTTATTTTTTTGTTCCAAAATACTGTATGGAATATCTGCTTTTATTTGATATTAATTTTAAATTAATCGGACAACTAGAAATTTGAAATTTTTTTACGATTTTTTTATGTTATGATATCAGTGATAAACTCAGTCCAATCCAAAAGCTGCAGAAGACCCATATAAACTTTCATATTCATCAGGACTTTACTAGGCAATGCACGTAAGTTCATTATGTTGATGATTAATCTTCACTTCCTGTTTTCCGAAAATTTTTATTTTTCACTCATTCGAGCTTATGCATATTTCGGTTTGTTATAGTACACAGAACTATTGGTTTTCGTTCTTATTTCTCTTTGAATTTATACCACACACATATGGATGAGCTTAAACCTATATTTAGAGACCTGGCTAATCCAGAACTTTTAAAAGGTGTCTCCATGGTAAAAATCAAAACCCCAATGAGTCGGTAAACAACATAATTTAGTCCCGCATTCCTAAAAATGTTTTTGTTCTCCTAGAAACATTGAATTTTGCGATTTATGATGCTGTTTCATGCTTTAATAGAGGTTACTTAATCAGGTGTTAGTGTTGAAACAACTAGGCATGTCAGTAGGAAAGAACTGTGCTGAATTATGTTGGGTATTGATATGAAACGAGTGCGGAGAGCTGAACAAGCAACTGCAGAACTACAGAAAGAAGCCAGGCAGAAGAGAGCAATGGCAACAAAAAGGAAGCTGGAAGAAGAATTTAAAGCTGCAGAAGACCCATATAAACTTTCATATTCATCAGGACTTTACTAGGCAATGCACGTAAGTTCATTATGTTGATGATTAATCTTCACTTCCTGTTTTCCGAAAATTTTTATTTTTCACACAAAAATCACAATCTCTGAACTACTAGAGATACAGAGCTCACATTCTCTCTACGTGTCTAGAGCAAAAGGGTACAACTTTTAACACAGGGATGTTTTGATACAATGTGCCTATCACGGGAAAAAATTATAATATGCGTTTTTTTGAGGTGTTAAACATTGCATTGGATTAAAATTTTTAAAATGGCTCAACGTAAGCATATCCAAAAACCCCTGTGTTAAAGTTTCTACTGAGTGCCAGTCAATCAATGGTAAAAGTTTCAAACAGCTCAGTTAATTAGTGTTTGAGAAAACGGGTCATGAAATCTAGTAAATAAAACATGGGCGTGAGAGCTTACAAACGCCCCTTAATGACAAGAAAGGCCACTGTAGATCTATTTTTAAGCCAGTTGTATGTGTTACAACAGAAACAGTAAAATAAACTGTAGAAATAAAAGGAACACAATATTCATAAATTAATAAAATGTTTTGAGTTTTCTTAATAATAACAATCATTCATTCATTTGGTAAACAAAGTACGTATTTTGGCTCAAGATTTTGAAGACGTAGAGTACATGACTAGAAAACTGATACAAGAATATCAGAAAAGATGGGGGGGGGAGGCTAAAGGTAAATACGATTAAAACAAAATACATTGGAAATATGTGACCTTCATCACGACTTGGTATTGGAGGAAGACATAGGGAAGATTTTATGTACAGAGGAATACAAGTATTTAGGGATGAACACTGCGGCCAGTGGGAAGCAAGACAAAGAAATCCAATCCAGAATTAATTTGGGAAAGATGGCTACATCTACATTAAATGTAATTCTGTGGGATATGAAAATTATAGCAGAAACTAACACTAAAATATTTAAAACCATTGTTAGAAGTATCATGACTTACGGCTCAGAAGTTTGGACTACCAACAAACACACAAGAACAAAATTAATGACAGCAGAGATGGACTTTTGGAGGCGTTCGGCAAGAGTATCCAGACGTGAGAAAATTAGAAATGAGGTTATTAAGGACAGAATGAATGTGAAAAATTCAATTGTTGATTTTATCCAAACAAAAAAATTACAATGGTATGGACACACGAAAAGAATGGCACAGGAAAGATTGCCAAGGAGCGTTATGGAATGGACTCCACCAGGAGAAGGAAAAGAGGAAGACCACCTACCACCTGGATACATGAAATTCAGACTGTATCGAGGGAACGAGAAATTGAAGATCTTTGGCTGGCCAAGTAGCAGTGGAAGATGAGAAGTCAATCACTTCTATAATCTGTGGTTCCGGAAAATGTGTAAACATTGTACAGCCGGAATAATAATAAAAGTACGCATTTGCAGCCTTACGCTGACGATGTTGTGATAGTAGCCAGATCAAGACAACGGCTAGTTGAGGTATATAACGAGCTGAATCAAAAATCCGCTGGAATTGGATTCAATGTAAATATCAGCAAAACTAAATACATGATCTCTGCATCAGAAAGGAGAAGACACCTATATAACTTACGCACAGAGGATAATTCATTTGATACAGTTAATAAGTTCAGATATCTAAGTTCAGATGATAGGTAGGCTAATGAATGGTTCATAAACACAGGATACAGGGCATAGGGCAGGAAATAGGGCATATTTTCCCAACAGCAGACTACTGAGAAGCAAACTCATTAGTTGTAACACAAAAATAAAAATATATAAGACACTTATCAGACCAGTTGTCACTTACGGAGGCAAAACATAAAAATACGACAACTGATATGGACACTGATATAAAACGAACAAGAAACATTAAGGTTTGAAAGAAAGATCGTAAGACGTGTTTATGCCCCGATTAAAGAAGATGACGAGTGGAGAATAACAAATAACTGGAAGGTGGACGAGGTAACCTCTATATTGAATCATGAGGACATTGAGGACGTCTTGATTCATAAGTGCTCAACGAATAGAATGGTTAGGTAGGATGATCAGCGTATGACAAAGAAAATCTTGAGGGCGCAAGTGTGTAAAAGCAGAAAGAGGCCTCGACCTAGGTTAAGATGGTTGGATGATGTACTAGAAGAACTCATAAGAATGGATGTGAGGGGTTGCACTGAGAAATAAAAAAAAGGAAGGCATTCTCCGTAGTTTTAAATAAGAAGCAGGCGAGAAAATCGATTCAGTCTGACAAGTGACAACTATTAATTTCAAAACTTTGCCGCCGACTTCGCGCGCGTAGTTTCCAAAAATTGTTTGCAACTGTAAAAAAAATATACCGTATATATAAAAAGAGGCGACACTTTTTATGCCGAACTTCTAACTTCTAAACTCGTACCAAACACACGGCTACTAATACTTACCTGGGCCCGGTAATAACCGGCGACGTCATGGCACCGACTCCCATCGATAGCTTTGAGGCGACACTTTTTATGCCGAACTTCTAACTTCTAAACTCGTACTAAACACACACACCGCTACTAAAACTTACCTGGGCCCGGTAATAACCGGCGACGTCGTGGCACCGAGGCCCATCAATAGCTTTGACGGGACACACATAAGACGCGTTTATTTATATACAGACAGAGTGAGCCTTAAGCTGCTTGAGAAAAGATGCATTTTGTCATAAGTTCTAGTGATGAAAAATGTTATGCGGTTTGTTTAGGAATTGGACACAGGTTTAAATCCTTTGTGTTGACGTTAACGCCAAAAGTTGATGACGTCTTTATACGCGTCAGTAGAATACGAACAATACAGAAATAATTAATACGCACTTAATGTGTATTAATATTTATGGAATATTATAATTTTATTTTATTTATATATTATATATTCTTCTTAACAGGTCTTTGAATTCCAGGTTCCAATATTCTTTTCAGTATTGTGTTTAACTGGACTAATTTCTCGAATAGTACCCAGCCGGAGATCCGAACAGGTAGCCGTTTTACCTCCGAAATATTGTACAAGAGAAGCATCCATCATAGAGCTGCTGATACTAGGGATATCTTAAACAGGTATTTAATGCAGTGGTTTCCTCTTGTCTTCTGCATCCTATGTCGTTGACGTATACCCGTTCCTGCGCCTTTAGAAGTGATTTCTCACCCCTAGGACAATAGGGTGCCCTGTTCTCTACCAGCTCATCTGCCCTCCATTGGCACTTGATGGAAAGGATCACCTTATCTCGGGTGATATTCGGCCCCTGTGTTCCTTAGCAGCTTGATATACAGACGTTGCCCCCTCTCTACGCCGGGGAGGTGAACATCAGGATTTTCCCTTCATCAGGTCTAGGACCACAGTGGCATTTTAGAAGATAACGAATGAGGAAGTCTATAGAAGAGCTCAAGAAGACAAGAGCTTTCTACGAAATTTAAAAGGCAGAAGAGCTAAGTTTATAGGGCATATACTACGACACAATGGGTTGGTTAAGAGAATAATAGAATGAACAGTTGACGGGAAGAATCACAGAGGACGACCCCGTTTAGACTACATGAAACAGCTTATGGTCGATATGAACTGCACATCATATTGTGAGTTGAAAAGAAAAGCAGAGAAGCGTGAAGAATGGCCAACCAGCCTATGGGCTGCTAACCTAGAAGACAGAGAGAGATATTCTTCTTCTTCACCTCAAGGAGTACGCGCTTTCCCTGTTCGGTCTTCACAGAGTATCTCTCCATCTCACTCTTGCTCTTCCTACATCTCTTGTACCAAAGGGGGTCTATATTGAAACGCAACCTTAGGTAGTCGTCCATCCTCCACCCAGTCCAGATGATGTAACCATTCCCTGCGATATGTCTGGATCTTATCATTTACGGAGAATACCTGTAGCTCTTCTCTAATATCCACATTGGGCCAACGATCCTGTCTCGTGCCCAATTCTTTGTTCTTCTCGGAAACTTCATTTTCGAAGTTTGAATCTGGTTTTTAATCTTCTTTGTAGGAGAACCCATGTTTCAAATCCGCGTAGTAAAACAGGCACTGCCATTGTTTTATAAAATTTAAGCCTTGTCTTTGTCTTCAACGTTCTATGTATGACACTACATCATCGGAAGTCTCGATATTTTTGTGTTCCAATCATTTTAGTCGATATTGGGCAATCCTATCGAGTATAGTCATAATATTTAGTTTCTGTAATATACATATGAATATTAAACACCGGTAGTGATATCTCGGCTTGTGTCATTCCCAGTAGTGATAGTGCAGACCCAGGTAATTGAAGTGAGAGACTTGTTCCAAAACTGTTCCCTCAAGAACAATTTTTGATCTGACTGGAAATCCCCCCCCCAAAAAAAAAACATGATTTTTCTTTTCTGCTTAGATATTTGAAAATCTTATTGTTTACAAATATGATTTAAACGATGTAAAGAATAATGCAACTCATCTGTATTAGGACTGCATCGTCAGCATACAATAAAATATCCAAAACTTATTATTATATATTATGCGGCTAATTTTACATCTGCAGACATCTCCTGAGGGGATCATGGGATGAATCTCTCCTCCCAAAAAATCTGTTAAAAAGTGTCAGTGAAATTCCATAAACACTAAACAGTTTCGTCTGTTATATATTATGCGGCTAATTTTACATCCGGAGACATCCCCTGAGGGGATCATGTGACGAATCTCTCCTCCCAAAAATCTGTTAAAAGTTTCAGTGAAATTTCATAAACAGTAAACAGTTTCGTCTGTTATATATTATGCGGCTAATTTTACATCTGCAGACATCTCCTGAGGGGATCATGGGATGAATCTCTCCTCCCAAAAAATCTGTTAAAAAGTGTCAGTGAAATTCCATAAACACTAAACAGTTTCGTCTGTTATATATTATGCGGCTAATTTTACATCCGGAGACATCCCCTGAGGGGATCATGTGACGAATCTCTCCTCCCAAAAATCTGTTAAAAGTTTCAGTGAAATTTCATAAACAGTAAACAGTTTCGTCTGTTATATATTATGCGGCTAATTTTACATCTGCAGACATCCCCTGAGGGGATCATGGGATGAATCTCTCCTCCCAAAAAATCTGTTAAAAAGTTTCAGTGAAATTCTGTAAACGCTAAACAGTTGCGTCTGTTTAATAAGGCTTATAAATAATTACCGAGGAAGAAACTTAAATATCTCATTTGTACTGAGTAAAATGAGTTGTCCAACCTTAGAGCTAGTCTCGACCCCCTTCCCCCATGGAACAACTCCTAATTACGCATTGCGTTTCAGACACAGTTAGCAGACGCCTTGAGGTGTCGGTGTTGCTCCCCGCGAAGTAGGCCTATAGGGCCTCCGTGCCAATGGGAAGGGTAACGTGTCAGTTCTAGGATGGGAGATCCTGAAGAGACTCTGAGGGGAATCAGGTTTCTGGAAGGGAAACTCAACTCCACTTCTGGGTGCTAACCAGACGTATTGCACACGAGGCAGCTCTAGGATCGCCCGAGGGCGTTTGACTCGAAACGGGGGTGGAAGTTTTCAAGTATCTCCAGCCAGACATATGAAAAATTTCAACTAAATTCCATAATCACTTGACGCAGGTCCGTTTCTGAACCAGTTCCGTATCGTTACTCCATTACAGAACGTTCTACACGTTTCTCGGCAAAGCACAGATGTGCGTACGTGACACTTAACGTGCGTCAACAATCGAGGCTGTCCCAGCAGAGCACAGATGTGCGTACGTGACACTTAACGTGCGTCAACAATCGAGGCTGTCCCAGCAGAGCACAGATGTGCGTACGTGACACTTAACATGCGTCAACAATCGAGGCTGTCCCAGCAGAGCACAGGTGTGCGTACGTGACACTTAACATGCGTCAACAATCGAGGCTGTCCCAGCAGAGCACAGATGTGCGTACGTGACACTTAACGTGCGTCAACAATCGAGGCTGTCCCAGCAGAGCACAGATGTGCGTACGTGACACTTAACGTGCGTCAACAATCGAGGCTGTCCCAGCAGAGCACAGATGTGCGTACGTGACACTTAACGTGCGTCAACAATCGAGGCTGTCCCAGCAGAGCACAGATGTGCGTACGTGACACTTAACGTGCGTCAACAATCGAGGCTGTCCCAGCAGAGCACAGATGTGCGTACGTGACACTTAACATGCGTCAACAATCGAGGCTGTCCCAGCAGAGCACAGATGTGCGTACGTGACACTTAACGTGCGTCAACAATCGAGGCTGTCCCAGCAGAGCACAGATGTGCGTACGTGACACTTAACGTGCGTCAACAATCTAGGCTGTCCCAGCAGAGCACAGATGTGCGTACGTGACACTTAACGTGCGTCAACAATCGAGGCTGTCCCAGCAGAGCACAGATGTGCGTACGTGACACTTAACGTGCGTCAACAATCGAGGCTGTCCCAGCAGAGCACAGATGTGCGTACGTGACACTTAACATGCGTCAACAATCGAGGCTGTCCCAGCAGAGCACAGATGTGCGTACGTGACACTTAACATGCGTCAACAATCGAGGCTGTCCCAGCAGAGCACAGATGTGCGTACGTGACACTTAACATGCGTCAACAATCGAGGCTGTCCCAGCAGAGCACAGATGTGCGTACGTGACACTTAACATGCGTCAACAATCGAGGCTGTCCCAGCAGAGCACAGATGTGCGTACGTGACACTTAAAATGCGTCAACAATCGAGGCTGTCCCAGCAGAGCACAGATGTGCGTACGTGACACTTAACATGCGTCAACAATCGAGGCTGTCCCAGCAGAGCACAGATGTGCATACGTGACACTTAACATGCGTCAACAATCGAGGCTGTCCCAGCAGAGCACAGATGTGCGTACGTGACACTTAACATGCGTCAACAATCGAGGCTGTCCCAGCAGAGCACAGATGTGCGTACGTGACACTTAACGTGCGTCAACAATCGAGGCTGTCCCAGCAGAGCACAGATGTGCGTACGTGACACTTAACATGCGTCAACAATCGAGGCTGTCCCAACAGAGCACAGATGTGCGTACGTGACACTTAACATGCGTCAACAATCGAGGCTGTCCCAGCAGAGCACAGATGTGCGTACGTGACACTTAACGTGCGTCAACAATCGAGGCTGTCCCAGCAGAGCACAGATGTGCGTACGTGACACTTAACATGCGTCAACAATCGAGGCTGTCCCAGCAGAGCACAGATGTGCGTACGTGACACTTAACGTGCGTCAACAATCGAGGCTGTCCCAGCAGAGCACAGATGTGCGTACGTGACACTTAACATGCGTCAACAATCGAGGCTGTCCCAGCAGAGCACAGATGTGCGTACGTGACACTTAACATGCGTCAACAATCGAGGCTGTCCCAGCAGAGCACAGATGTGCGTACGTGACACTTAACATGCGTTAAGAATCGAGGCTGTTCCAGAATTCACTGGTCACGCACCGTGCTCAAGGTCGCAATCAATTACGGTCTAGTGTTTTCGATTAGTGTTTGACGCGTATTATGGATTATTCTGGAACACTTGTGCTATCTATTTAAACAACGACGGCTGCCGCTTAGAGGAAAGTTTAAGTGGCGATTTATTCAAGTGAGGTTCGAAGTATTGTGTGCGAAGTGTCATTGTGTTATAATTGTGCGGGACTCTATTAGCTGACATTACTATTGCGTGTGGACAAATTTTGCACCGATAATTCTACAAGTTGATTATAAACTGTATTTGTGGTTAATTAAAGGCTGATGATCCTCTGGTAGGGAAAGGAAGAAGTCGCAGCTGTGGTAGAAAGACACTGGAACAAATATCACGGGGTGCAAATATTAAACGATGTGTTGTGCAATGAAAACAACAGAAGGCAGGAAAGAAACAGATTGGGGGAATTTTGGTGTTCTCGTATGCCAGTGAATTATTCATTATATTATAGTCTCCAAGTCACGTGTATAAGTATTTAATTGTAGTACAGTATTTGTAAACACTTGGTTACTCACCGTCCTGTGACTTCTTTAAAACTTCCAATAACAACGCGTTTCAAAGATAAGTCCTCATCATCAGGTTATAAAAACATCAATCCTTCTGGAGAAGTCGTCAAAAAATCAACAATTTTTACCACGATCGCATGCAGTGGTGCGTAGCAGGTCGCGACGTGGTGAGTAACCAAGTGTTTATAATTAAATACAGTCAATTATGATGGTCTTACATGAAGGATGTCAGTAGAATTGAGTCCGGCTAATTTATTAACAAATAAATAAATTAAAAAATAGTTTAAAAATTTGTTTTTACAATATTGCTTTACAATATAAAACATTTACAAGAATGTTCATCATCATCATGTCCACAACACGGTAGAGGCAAGGTGCTGCCAGTTCCGCCCTCACAGCCAACTCTACCCACACTCCTGTGTTCTATAGGTTTGTTTTCCAGACTTTTCCGGCCAGTCTTGAATCTGACATTCTTTCTATGTGTTTTTTCCACCTTTGTTTGTTAATTTTTCATTCAAGTTAAAAGCTTATAACTCTTCTCTCATTCTTTATACAGTAAAGTTTAGAACATCTTTAAACTCATCTAAGAATATTTTAACTGTTTCAAGAATATTAATTTAGATATTTCGGTTTTTACTGACAAGAAATAACCGGTCGTTAAGACGGTGTTCGGACCTGTTCTGCGGAAATTATGCTACAGGGCTGATTATGCTAGTGAACCTTTTCTCGACCCTTAACGATGGTAAAATTTTCTACTCAAACGATATTTGTGCCCTGATTTCGACTCGGTACGCGGACGAATGAGCGGGGGGGTTTTCGTTTCATTACGAATCTCAACCAATTAAACTCGCACGCTTCTGCAATAAGAATCCCGCAGCACGCTTTAACTGGCAGGCGAGATGAAGTGGTTGAGATGTGAACGGTGGGTATCATTACGCGACCGCTGCTGTATCGCTCGCTCGATGTGTGTCTCTCAATTAATTCCCTCGTTTCCTATTATTAATGAATGATTCATCACAGATTGCGTGCGCATAGCCCAATCGGAATCACTAATAAACCCACCTCCATGTACGGTACTGCCAACATGTATAATACAGTATCGATGCTTATGTTATTGTAAAAGCGAGAGACCTATCTATTGAAACACTATTGGCTATCAGAACATGCAAATATCTACGATCAATAGTAACAGATAAGGCTGATTATGAAGAAGATATAAAAATGCGTCCGGGGGGGAAGGGAGGGAACGAGGTATAAGAAAAGCTAAGGTAATAAATCTATAAAGAGATTACATCCTGTTATCTGCCAGCTCCAAGAGAGTGAACATACTAATATATGTATGGTATCAAGAGCTGGTGTCAACCGTTGCCTCACGCAGAATGTTACGAGTAATGTACTGGAGTGTAGTGCTGCCTTTGTGTGTTCAATGTATCTTTGTTTGAAGCTACGTCCTGTCTGGCCTATGTAGAATTTGTTGCAATCCACCTCCACCACCACTCCACTACAGTACACCACCTTTGGTGATTCTGTACTCCATTACAGAATCCACCTTTGCAAACCACCTGATTGTAGCAAACCAAACATACAAAAACATCAACAATAACATGGACATTATACACGTACACACAAAAGGCCGAAAACTAGACACTCTAGAACAACTGGAAATATACAAACAGTCGAAAACACATGAAACGACATCCTAAATGAACAGACACAATTCAAATCACACGCATTATTCGAACATATCACACCCCACACACACAACATCGATTTTACAATAGTCGATACCGTCGCCAACAACAAGATGGACAGTGCTCCCAACGGCAGCCTGTGAAGAAGTGTTTTAAAAGCGAAAACCGGTTCAGACTATAAGGTAAAACTTTTACGTTTTTACCTATACAAAACTTTGTGTTCCGAGTCGGTAGTGAATTAATTATATTTAGTTAAGTAACGGACACGTCATGGACAACAAAATCCAGAGTTGATTAAACTTTTCCATGAACTTGACATAAGGCTGGATGCATTCTCTACTGCCATTTTCTTTTTTTAAATTTTTATTGGCTATCCGAGGACCACATGCCAATTTCAATTCTATATTCTTTGTTGTTTTCTTTTTCTCCAATATTCTTTCATCTTTTCACTGTATATCTTCTTCCTGTCTTCAGTCCACTTTGAAGCAGCATTTTTCTCTCTCCTACACTGGACTCCTTCCATTTTTAATACTTTTGCCCGAAAAACTTCTCTTTCAATTGCTTCTCCTACGTGTATATTATTTTTTTCTAAATCCGTTTTGACTTCTTTAATCCAACTTGATGTTGACTTCTTTCCCCACAGATATTTGAAGATCTGTTTTGTTAATCTATTCTCGTCCATTCTATATAAATCTCCAAAAAATAATAGTCTTCTTTTTCTCATTGTTTCTGTTATATTTTCTATACTTTGCTATATTTCATCATTAGTTCTTAATTTCCAACCTTCTGAAGTTTTTCGTGGGCCTAATATTTTCCTAATAATTCGTCTTTCCAATATTTCTAGTTTGTCTAAATTATAATTCAGTGCTAGACATTCACTTGCATATAGGGATTCTGGCTTCACTACTGTACTGTAATGCCTTATTTTCGCATTTTTAGATATCCACTTTTTATTGTAAATATCTTTAGTTATACCATATGCCCTTTCCATCTTATGAATCCTTTCCTCTATAGCAGAATTTTCTAAACCATTCTCTTGAATTATTTCCTGAGCTACTTAAATTTTTGAACCCTCTCTATTTGACCAATATGTGTTCGTACATTTTTAATGTTCATGAGAAAGGCTATTGCCGGATAAGAATAGTGATTTGGCCCAAAGAATCATTTGAAAAATTTGTGTGATCGTTATGTCAGTATGATTGAAAAAAAAGGTTTGACACTATTTTTCCACCCTTCCACCCCTAAGACCCCATTTTTCATTTTTTTTTCATTAACCATAAAGCGAATTTTCTATAGAAAAATCAAGAGTATAGGGTAAGTGAAGTTCTTTCAACCGAATTTTTTCCATTTTTTTTCAACCCCCTTTCACATCTAAAAATCTTTTTTAAATATTCAAAATTTTTTTTACAAAAAAACTAAGACAGAGGCGGACGTAAAATTTTAATCACAAATGGTTTTTGATTCAAGAAATGTACCCAATTTTTTTCAGCTCTTTAAAAGTGGTGGAAGGGACTCAAAAGTCGAAAAAACCGTTGTTTTCCCTATTTGTAAGCCTTTTTGTCATTATATGATACATATACGATACATTTTTCTTTGAAAAAGTTTATGTTTATATCTTGGTTATTTTATTTAACCTATATTAGGCATTATCTACACATAAAATCAAATAAAAGTTTAAAGAATCTAATTAATTTTATATAATTACGTATTTTATATACTATTTTACTACGTATAAGCTTGCTTGAAAAATAACATAACCTATCTAACTGTTTAATTGACAACATTTATAAAAATAAATATTAAATAAACTTTGGTTTTTCTAATCTGATGATTCATAATGTTAATTAATAACAAAACAATATTTTAAATTGTAATTTTCATTATTTTTATACACAAAACTTTAACTTGTTTTGTTTGACAAAAAATTATGTTGGTACAGAATGTCTTCAGGAATACTGTAAAACTGTAAAGAAAAAGTGTAGACTATGCTTCATCGTCACTATCTTTACTGTCGCTTACAACGGGTATAATTTCTTCATTTTCGTTATGGCCAAAGATATGTGTTAATAATTCTGCTGGCCGTATAATATTTGTCATATATCTTGCATATGAAAGATAATAAATAATAGCTGCTATACGACAACAACATCCCACTGTCCTTAAACCATTTGCACAATAACATGTGTATCGCTTTATGCCATCAATGCAGTTTAAGTCTGGTTCATACTCTATGTAACACTTAATAAGTTTTTTTTTTTTAATTCTGTGACGCGATTTGACATCAAATCTCAATATATTCTTAGATATTTTAAGGTAACTGCCTGTGATTTCATCTTGATCATTCATAATTTCAGCTAAGTAGCAAAGTGCTTGTAATAACTGGTAGCTTCCAGTAAACAATATCTTAAGCTCATTTATTGTCAGTTCAGGAAAGTTTATAACAGAAGTAGAAGAAACCTGCTGAAAATCTTTTTTTTTCTGTTCCACGCTTTTTCTTCTATTTCTACAGCCAATGTATTTTCAGTATACATTTTTGATTTCATTTAACTGACAATATTTTCGTTCAGTCCAATATCAGAATTCAACCGTTTTCCTAAAGTATTAATCAAAAAACACACTACGCGTATCTTGCATAAGCCTTTAATAATTGGGAGAGTACGATTGTATATCTCGTTATGTAGGAATTTGTACTTTTTACCTATAATGCCATGTACAGCTTCTTCTATGACTCAACAAATTTTTGTGACAAAGCGAGATGAATTAGCTTCTTTAGTTGTTAGCTGAGGTCTCTTTACCATCAACGCTGGCATAAGAACTTTAAAAACCGTTTGCCTCAAGATCTTAAACTACATCATGAAATCCCCAAAGGTCAAGCACAAAAATATCGCCTTTTTTCAAAATACTTTTTAAGCCATCAGGTTTCTTCCAATATAGATTTTTAATATATTAGCATCATTTTAGTTAGCATAGTATAGTCCAGTAACATCCAAAAATGGCCATCAGTTAAAGCAATAGTAAATGTTTGGACAGGTGGGTTTTTTTTTTGCCCTGAGTAACCTTTTCTTTGGTATTCACTATTTTTACTTTTTTGGTGATAGAGGTATGTTCCGTATATATAAGAACTAGCTGATCATGAACACCATATAACTTTCGCACTACATCTGAAGTATGCTTGCATATCATATCCTCTCTAGAGCAAGTTGTAATACCAAACTTTTTTCGTAAAACGTCTTTTTCAAAGGCTGATGTAACTGATTTTACACAATTTGAAATCGCCTGATGGTCTTTAACTTCTAAAATTGCATTTATAAAATTATCTGAGCTTCCTGTTTTAGCTTCAATAAAAATATAACAACAGCTTGTAAGGGATCTCGATTACAAGATTTTCTTAAACTAGGTGGCGTCTGAGTTATCTTATGAACTTTTTCCCAATCATAACCAGTAAAAATTCTTAATCGTTCTTCTAACAAACATAGACTGCCAATCTTATCATGAATTCTCTGGGTAGAAGCTACTGACAATTTATCCAAAAATAACGATAATTCGGTAACTTCTATATTACTTGTGTTAGAATATACAAAATTGCTGTAAATACTTACAAGCTCGTTACCAATAAATCTTTTTTTAATAATATGTTTCAGGCAACAGCGATTATTTTTAGAAATAATCCCAAGAGCAGAAAAAGCCTGTAATGTGGCTTCAATAGGAATTACAATCTAAATACAACTATTATATTCACGACTCGGAACACAAAGTTTTTATAAGTAAAAACATAAAGTTTTACCTTACAACCTGAACCGGTTTTCACCTTTAAAAGGCTTCTTCAGAGGTTGCCGCCGGTAGCGCTGTTCGTCCTGTTGTGGCGGAATCGAATTTCGAAAGATCGATGTTGTGTGTGTGGGGTGAGATGTGTTCGAATAATGCGTGCGATTTGAATTGTGACTGTTCGTTTAGGATGTCGTTTTTATTTGTTTTCGTGTGTTTGTATATTTCCAATTGTTCTAGAGTGTCTAGTTTTCGGCCTTTTGTGTGTACGTGTAGAATGTTCGTGAATAACATGATAAATAAAGTACTAGACGAACATGATAAAATATTTTCTGATGTTTCAAACCTGTCATATGCCGGCATATGAAATTATATTTGAAAAATTACTATACTGCATTGACTGGACAAACCAAAAATTTGCCATGTTTTTTGTAATTTTCACTATATTTTCTAATAAATCTTAACACAAAAGATGAAAAAATACAAAAAATATATCAATTTTTTTATTTTTCTAGTCTGCGCCTACATTACTATGCAGTATGGTAATTTTTCATATACAATTTTTCTCCGTGTATAATTATGTCTCAAATGTATTTTTAAAATAACGCGCCGCCAACTCTAGTAACTAATATTACTTGAATCCAGCTTTAGAACTAGATACTTCGACATATCGACTGTGGCCGCCATTTTGGCTCCCGGCTGAAACAACCCTGGTTACAACAAATAACCGCAGAAATATTGTAGACAGAGAAGAAGCTCATAGGAACTTTGTAACTGAAATTAAGAGGTCCTGAGAAAGAGAAAGAAAGCAAACCGATATTTTATGTCTTAGTCACATTTGTCCTGCAAGACATAAAGTTCCTCTTCTACGATGCAATTAGAAAAAGGGATTACCTGTCTGTCTGTATATTTCGGCCTTTCACTATCTGCGGTAGCTCTTGTACTCTATAACTGAATAAAAACCAACCCTCACCACATTACATATATTTCACGAGATTTATTACATAAATACTATGCGCGTATCTACCATATACCTATACATAGAACACCCGTTAAATAATATGCGCTTCATTCATTCCTAAGCGCTTACTGGAGATGGCGCACTTGTGTTGCTGCGGATTGCGTGCGTAAAGGAGAGTGGTGGCAAAGGTGCGGAACTGCCATGTTTGGCTCGTTGTTTGGCAAAGGTGCCTAAGGCATGTTCGGCGGAACTGCCATTGTTTGGCTCGTTCTCAAAGCCTGTACGAGTAATAAAACTGAGTGGAAAATTCTCATATGTTTATTTAATTGATTAAAATATGCAAAAGAAGACAGTTTATATCATGTGGTTTTATTTAGATAAGGTTTGGTGTTTCTGTGTGTAGGTTTCTGTGCAGTAGAACAATGCGTAAAATATGTAATTATATGAAACTAAATAGATTTTGTTGAACTTTTATTTGTAGAAACGTTGAATATAGATTAACTAAAGTAACCAAGATATAAAAATAAACTTTATCACAGAAAAATGTATCATATAATGACAAAAAGGCTTACAAATAGGAAAAACAACGGTTTTTTCGACTTTTAAAGGGCTGAAAAAAATGGGTACATTTCTTGAATCAAAAACCATTTGTGATTAAAATTTTACGTCCGCCTCTATCTTAGCTTTTTGTAAAAAAAATTTTGAATATAAAAAATTTTTTTTTAGATGCGAAAGGAGGGTTGAAAAAAATTGGAAAAAATTGGGTTGAAAGAACTTTACTTACACTATACTCTTGATTTTTTATAGAAGAATTTGCTTTATGGTTGATGAAGGAAAAAATAAATATCAAAAATGAGGTCTTAGGAGCGGTTCCCCCTAACGAGAGATGGAGGGGGTGGAAAAATAGTGTCAAACCTTTTTTTTTTCAATCATACTGACACAATGATCACACAAATTTTCCAAATGATTCTTTGGGCCAAATCACCATTCTTATCCGGCAATAGCCTTTGTTTTTTCTGCAGAAATTCTTAAGCCTGTTCTACTGGCTATGTCCTCTAAAAAATTAACTTGTGTTACTGCAGATGTCAGATGTTCAGAGAGTATAGCAAAGTTATCTGCGAATGCCAAATCTCTACTGCCATTTTATTAAAGGTTAATATTCTCATATAACATAATTCAACTGGAATAAGGTACCAGAAATCCGATGGTCAGAATTCTAAGTTAATCATAACAAAACAATAACAATAACAAATATAAACCAAGAATAACCTACATCATCATAAAGTTTTCTATACACATGACACAAAACGAAACAGATTACTTAAAACATAAAGTTTATATCTGTATTAAAAATCATATTCTACTAAAAGATTAACTTTGTATTTAAAAAAAAATCCATGATCGAAAATGTATTCACAAAAGTATAGTAAGGCGTTCAAATACTGTCAAATATTTCAATAGATTTGTATCAGGTGAGAACATCCAGAATTTACACTGTTATTGACAGTATTTTCATTCAAACGTCAGTAGCAATTATTTGTTTTGTGAACAAAGTTTCAATACATAATGGCTCAGATTAATGTTACTTTATAATTACTGATGAAGTATTTTCTGCAACCTACACTTTGGAAACTGAACGTCTAGATTATATTTTTTAATAATATAGTGAAAACAGTAATAAAAATCTGACTTCACATTTATGCTGTGTAATACATGTTTTAATGATAAAAAATGCATCCTTTGGTTATTATTTAAAAACACCAGCCAAGTGCTGAACAGTTATTTTTACATAATCATAGATTAATTAATGGTATTTGGTAGTTACTAGGCTATGGTTCAAGAATTACAAATGAACTATTATTATTACTACTATAGTCATTATTATTATTTTTTTAGCCATTAAAACTAATAAAGGATAGTATTTTAAAGCACTGATAACATACTGTATACTGACATTGCAACAAATATAAACACTGTATGTATAATGTATACAATACAGTTTGGTTTTAGTAACACCATATTTAATATTATTAACACCACCGTATCTATTCTTCATAAATAAAGTCTCATCAGTGCCTCAAAAAGGCAAAAACAAAATAAAATGTATGTATATGCCAAGAGCAACAATCAACCCATTGTACTTAACAATGACATACGATACTGTATATACACAATATTTGTATTTACATTGTTGTTGTAACACATTTTTCTGTACATTATACTAAAACATATATTATGCATAAAAAAATTAAGCTCATCAATTTAAAAACATTAATAAATTTTTATTAGTAATTAGTTTGTATGGTATCTTTAATTACCAGTATTTGTAAAGTCTCTAACCTTCAAAACAAGTTCCCACTTAGTTTCATGATTTTTGTTCAGAAACATACAAATTGTGAAATCAGTTATTAATTACAAGTATATTTGCTTATTATGTGACATTCCCATGCTTCACCAGATTCAAATCCAATCACTTTATTATTGTGAATGTTAGAAGAGTGAACTCATCTGTTTTCTCTAACACATTGTTAATAAAAACATGGCAAAATTTAAATAATATAGGAATAAATGGAGGTTCTTTATTACTACTATGACAGATTTTTGAATTCCAAATGTTGATAAGACTCACAGCATGGCTGAAGATGTATGAAGAGTTAGCAGCTATAGTTAAGGTGGAACAAACCTTGAACAGTTTAGACCTTGAAGTCGATGGTGATTATCAACTTAAATACTACATTTCTGTCAGAAATCAAAATTCATACCTTACAAAGGCATTCATATTGTTGTTTATTAATAATCATATGTTGATGTTTATGTCAGTTTTTTGTAACCTTTCATCTAGGTTCCTTCACAAACTTTTTCAATATTTTGAAGTGTTTATGAGAACATATACTACAACAATAAAATTACAAGTTAAAAACAAAAACAAAAAATCAAATTTAATACACTAAAACTTATAACACAATAATATAATCTTAAAATCAGTCAAAAATAAGTAGGTTGTATTCTTTGTAAAACAAATATATTCTTATATTGGTAATATATTCTTTTGTAAACAAATACCGTTTTTTTTTAACATTTGTACATTCTCTAAATAAAGGCATTGAAACTGAAACTTAAGAAAAAACTGAAGTCAAAGAAATGACTTATTAAATTGTATCTGCATATTAAAATGTTTATTGTGTTTTATGTATTATGTTTTATTATTAAAATTTTATGACACTTTTCTTAAAACTCTGCAAGTATCACTTACCTGGGCAAATCTGCAATTAAGTATCAGACCTACTATCTGGGTGTGTGTATCTTTATAAAAGGTTAACATGTGCATGCAATTTTGAAAAAAAAAAATAAGGTTAGGGTATGTACTAGTTGTTGTTGGTAGACACTCCAGAGATCTTAAGGAATTAAAATTCTAATTTATAAGACTAAATAAAATTTGTTTATTAATATTATTTTAATCATCGCAACATGTGTTTCACTGGTAGATTCAGTATCTTCAGAGGTTACAAAGGAATTCATAATATCAAAAGCTTGCAGAAGTAATATACTTACAACATATGTAATAATATTAAATAAATTTACCTACAGTAAATTTAGTATTTAAATTTAATTGGTGTGTCTGTTACAAATGTACATAATGGATATTTTTTGTATGTATATTATTAATTATCTGTCAGAATTCTTAGTTATTGATTGATTTATACAGTTTTTAAGTTTAAATAAAATAAAATAAAAAGAAGTCTTTATATGCGTGTTTACACTCAAACTTTGTTTTAACAAATTATACATTCAGAAGAAAATACACCTAACAACTTGCCATCTATTGTTGGTTACCAACAATTTTTATATAACAATTGATTTTCTAAGTCAATCTATTAAGAACTATGCCCTCTTATAAATGGTTATATGGCCCTATTGTACTGTTAAATTTGCGTGTATGTGTGCTTGGAAATGCCTGTATTTTATGAATGTTAATTACAGTAGTTCCAATATAGAATAGTTTAATTAAATTAATATCATAACACTATATTTCAAACAAATTGTTTTTTTAACATTTGTCTTCTTCTTCTTTTTATCTGGTGTTACAGATTTTGGTGGGCTTTAGCCTCCCAACAATACTCCTCCATACTTCCCCATTCTCCCCCCTTCCTCTCAACCCACTGATTCCCATGCCATCTTCTATTACTCCATCCAACCATCTTATCCTTGGCCTGCCTCTATGCCTAGTAGTATGTATCTTCCCTTCAGCATTCTTTCCACATGCCCAAGCCAACGCAATATCTGTGATTTGGCGAATTTCACCACCATGTCTTTTCCACGCACGAGAGCCTGTAGTTCATTGTTGTTGCGTATTCTCCAACTGCCTTCTTCTCTTACTGGGCCATAAATTGAATGCAATATTTTGTGCTCAAATGATTTTAAAGCCGTTTTGTCATTCTCTGTCAAAGTCCACACTTCGGATCCATATGTAACAACTGGTCACACCAGAGAATAATACACTTTAAGTTTTATACCTCTCGTAACAAGATTGTTTTTTAAGATGTTAATATTTGCAAAGTAGGGTATATTTCCTGCTTGTACCCTTTCTCTTATACATGTCCTAATGTTATTATCATATGTTGATACCAAGACATCTAGATAACTAAAGCAGGACACTCCTTTGAAACACTTCCCATTCAAAATATTTAGAATTAATATTAGGCAATTACCTGTATTAACTTCCGTCTTGTGACTTATTTGGTTTTTTCTTAAAACGACGCGTTTCGAGAATAAATTCTCATCATCAGGTTTCAATACTATAAAAACATCAAATTCACCTAAAAGGGGTTGTCAACTAGTTAAAACATACAAACACAAAAACACCACACATAATTTAACACCGACACAGTCATGGGACAGCGACGGCACCACTATGCATTTAGGTGCATACAAAAAACCAGAAATATATAAATCCAATTTAGCCACACATGCAATAAACACAGGGCATGAATTCCCAGACATAACCAATGTAACACTAATAAAACATATACCACACAAAGGCACCATAATGAACATTTGGGAAAATTTACAAATATAAAAACATAAAACAGAAAACAAACTAATACCTGAACAAATACAAATCAATACAAAACATGACACAATATTCAAAACACTCAACATTGAAAATACACAAAAAACTAACACATACACCACAATCACACACAATAAAACCAATTTGAAATACCAGAAGCCAACAGGAAGCCACAATAATAATAGTCAACCAACAACACATATGTACTTCACCAGACAAAAAAACCGGAAGGCTGAGGATGGGTACAAGATAGTACCCGAAACATGTTCCTAATAAGGAAAAAAAAAGGTATATCTTGAAGTAAATTTATTTATAAATATTAAATGTATTATATACATCAAGAAACGGACTGTAGCAGAAAGTGATTGAATATATATATATATATATATATATATATATATATATATATATAATTATATCTAATTACAGTACTTTATATATTTTGAAGTACACCAGTGATAAAGGCTTTGAATTTGTAACAGGCCTCCACGTAGTAGTAACGTGCACATCACACTGTAATGTACTTATTGATAATTTCATAATTAACTATAATGAATCCATTTATAATTACATAATTAATTATAATGAATCCATTTGAGTGTTGTGGTATATTTTTTTTTTTAATTTCCCTACTGTCTAAAGCATTTGTGTCTATTTTTACAGTTAATTTCATGAGTAAAGAATGAACATGATCATGGTCAAGTGAAATTCAAATTACATAATTTTCAATCAATATTATATAAAAATCTAACACACACACACATTGGTTTAGTACTGCCTAGTGCAAATTCCTTAAAATATTCTCTGTATGGAACTTATTCACCATTTCATAATTTCAGACATTATGAACATAAAACAATATTAATTTTCCAAACTGTATAGTAAACAAACAGTAACATGTCCAGTTGTAACACACGAATTTGTACCGTTTAATATAATAAATATAGATTGATTTTATTGTTAATGCAAGTACCAAATGTTTTGTAACCATACAATTTTCAGAATCAACATCAGTTTATCAGAGGCTTAATATATTAGCTAATGGAATGTATAATTTGTATTAGTGTGCTAAGTCTCTGATAATACTGACATTGATTATATGATTTGTATATCAGGTTACATAAATTATATAAAATGGAAGATCTAAGTAGGAATGTACCACTCAGCTGAGGAAATGGAGCTAAGGGTAAATGAGTAGAAAACTAAATATATGATAATGAAACATGGGTACTGACACAGGGTGACCTGTTTTGGCTTGCATATTTTGAAAGGAAAGTACTTAGGAAAATTTATGAACCCATTAGGGGAGGTGGAGAGTGAAGAATAAGGTACAACAGAGAGGTCTATGAGTTATATATATTTTATAATGATTTTATCTCAAGATGTTTTCTCCTTATTTGGAACATGTTTCGGGAAGCATTGTGTTCCCATCTTCCCGAAACATGTTCCAAATAAGGAGAAAACATTAGGTAAAATCATTATAAAATATATATTATATACATCAAGAAACAGACTGGAGCAAAAAGTGATTGAATATATATATATATATATATATATATATATATATATATATATATCTCACCTGATATTGTGACATCAATTAGGATAGCTAGGCTGAGATTGTACGGAACATGTACAGAGGATGAATGAGGAGGATGTTCTTAAGAGGATTATGAAATGCACACCAGAAGGAAAGTGAGGACGTGGAAGCCCTGGACTATTACATCTTTTCCTATTATATGTCTGCGTTATCAAATTAATTAAATGCATTAGTTCTGAAAAAAAAAAACTTACCAGAAATGATTATATTCTAAATATAATAAAGATATTTAATTTACTTTGTTAAAATAATGGTAAGACAACAAGAAAGAAATAACTTACTTTTGTGAATAATTTTTGAAAAACTATAGCCTATACACATGGAACACTTTGATTTTCATTATTTTCTTTATTTGAGTCACTCCCGTTTTAAAAAGCTTTGTATAAATATCATTTTTAACCTCGTTTTCTTTACAATTCATTTATTTATTTTTGTTATAATATATTTGTTATTTTTAATTTATTCATTTGTTATTTATATGCACCTATTTGATAAATAAAGTCTGAGGTTTGATGCACACTAAAGTACTATTGCCATTTGCATATTCTATAGGCTCTACAGTACTATAGAATGCTGCACGACTGGTATCAAACCTCAGACCTTACGTATCACAGTTTTATGTAATAACACAGATATAAATAATTCTAGTGATTGCAATTTTACTTATCTATCTATTATCATGTTTAAACGCATAAATATATTAGAATCTATAATTATATATTTGTGTACCACACACACACACACACACACATTTGCAATTCATAAGTAATTATCTGGCTTATATTATACTTATAATAAACGGTAACCACTACTATTATGATAATTATTATTACAATAAATATTATGGTGTCACTAATTAGCCATGAGAGATGAAACATAAAAAATACGTACACTATATGAGATGCTTCATATGCTGGCTGTAATGCGTTTCATTTTTTTTACCGACCTAATCAGTTAAGCAGCTGATAGATGCGTTACCTGATTAAGCGTTCTCTGCATTTACCCTTCTTCTTGGTCATAAGGTAAGCGTCGTTAACTTTATCGTTTCAAATATTTTTAAATTTATAATTTTAAAATGAACACACACACATTGGCAACATACTCTAAAACATTTTATTTAACTAGTTTTTGTATTATGTAATTCATAGCACGATTTATTTGTGTTAAACAAGCCTGTTTGTTTAAATAATATTCGAGTACAGTATATTAAGCAACCCGAAATAGGTTTTCTTGTGTTACGCTTTTATTAAAGAAAATTTAACGATTACCAATTAAACTTATTTAACCTGGTTTACAAACGCGTCAGTGCAATAATTTCATACATAAAAAACGCTTGATAGGTATTCTCGTAAATAAATTTGAATTCAATAGTTTGTTTAAATCTAAAAAGTTACAAAATATTGCGCCATGTTTAATGAAAAAATTTTGAGTGACGCCAAACCCGATTAGTGTTTTTCTGAGTTTGTTTTTTAAGTAAAGACACTTTCACGATTATCTTTCGTAAATGATAATCGTGTAATAGCTAATATTATTCATTCGTTATTATATGAAAATTTTAATTTTAGCTTAAAAATTGTAGCCTACGTACATAAAATCTGGTTGTTATATATAACTATTAGAATGAAAGTACAATTTCTATTAACGTTTTGATACGGTTTTATAAACTTATGAAACAGTTTTCTTATGAACGCAGTCATTTCTATTTTTTTACTTATAAGGTCTACATAATAAATGATACTGCTTAAGGTAGTTTCTATAAACTAGTTTGCTTCTATCAGTCCGTTTAATTTGTACTTAGAGTCTACTGTGATTCATTTCTACTAATATTCAGCTTTTATATTAATTAAAATTATGGTTTTCAACGTTAAGTCAGTGTTTATGGTGGTTATATTACATAATTCTCATACACAAAATTAACAGATATTCCGATTTATAACAAGATATACAAGTACATTAATGGACAATGATATTTTTGTTTCAATCGTTTCGTTGAAATGAACCCGTGACGTCACCTAACATTTGGCCAATCACATTACGGCAATGGCTCACGCCAGACACACACACCAGAATCTGCTGTTTTGAATGTACCGAATTTTGTACATTTTAAAAATTTACGTTTATTGATGTAATTTTATATTAATTTATACGTTATATGTATTACTGACATAATATATTATGTTATTTTACGATGACAATGGAAATCGCACAGATTAGTTATTCAATAAATGTCGTAGTCACATATTTAAGTATTTGATTTATTACGCTTTTTTTAAACATAATAGGTTTGGAATATTTTTGTAATCAGTTTATATTAGTTACGAACTTATGTAGCGTATGTATGTTCTTATATAACTTACCTGTTAGTTTACAAAATAAAAAGAAAAACACACTCAAAACACATAAGACGGTCACTGTGTGCGTGTGTGTATTTGTGTTTAACGGAACTTATCTATTTTGTTAGCTTATACATTTTCTTCCTGTTGCAGATTTCTCTGTTTTGAGAGACAATTATGCAGTCCAAGAGAGAGGAGAGGAAGCGTTACTGATGATGTCTGTCAGAGTTACTGATGTAGATAAAACGGTCTAACCTCAGCGTTTGGTTCGTTACTTCTGTTTGATTATTTGTATTCTCTATATCATTTGGTTTTTTATACAAATTTTCTATACAAGGCAATTGTAGGAAGTTCTTGTTTTCACAGTGTTTTTTTTTTGTACAGTTACTGAAGTAAACTGTGATCAAAAACTTAAATTAACAATTTGAAGATTTTAAACAAAACAAAATTTTAGAACTATTAGATTTGTTTGAGTAAAATTATTTTCAAAATTTAAAATTTTTTTAATTACAAAATTTTGTTTGCTAATAATATGGTAGTAACTTTATTTATGAACTTCTATATATTTTTTGTAGAATACAGGTTCTTTTATTGAGATTTATAAAAGTCTGAGGTTTGCTACTGTTCCTGCCTACATTTTGTATATAAATTTTTATCTCTTTGGAATAACCAAAGATTAAATTATAAAACTTTAGGATGTCATATGAACAGACAACAATACAAGCGAATCTAGTCATAGTTTTTGTACCTTAAACTTATGCAATTTCTTCTTAATGAAATGCAATATTTAGAAAAATCTTTTATGGAATAGAATGCTATTTAAGACAAACTTTTGTTGAAATGTGAAATTAATTGTTTACCTTATTTTTTTCTCTCAGGTTTCTATTGTGTATTTAGCTATAGTTAAAATAGTCTATCCAGCAAAACATAGCCAAGCTAATTTTATATGATCATGTTTATTAGATTCCCAAGACTAATAAAGATAATACATCTGATGGAATCCCACACCAAACTTTTATTGACCTCAGTTGTTGTATACATTATTATCAACAGTTACATGTCTTTGTACTTATTCTTGTTTTGTCTTCATACCCAACACGTTTAATCTCAGTTTCTTCTTCTTCTCTAATTCCTATTATTCATGTACCCGGTAACTTAATTAAGTCCAACTTTAATTTCATAACTTCTTTAAATGAGTTCCAATATATTGTCATTTTACAAAACTTATATAAACAGTTCATAGAAATTCTGTTGTCTTGTTTTGCCTTACCAATGTCTACCTGCACTTCCAAGGTTAAGATTTTGAACTCAGCTAGTTTTGAAGTAAAGTACACTTGGAAACCAGTCACACACACATAAAAGAAGTTTTAATCTACTTTATCAAAATTAATACTAATTGTTTAATAATTTTTATTTATTTTATGTTGTTATCACACCAAAGTTTATAACTCTTGTTTAGGGTACAGGTTTTCTAAACGATGAACTTTGTAATTTCACATTACCTATTCATGCCCTGGTACCTATTTACCCCTGGTAAAATCTCTGCATATTTCCATGGTATGTATGCACACATAGGGACTATAACAGGTATATAATGACTACAGTTTAATGTTAGGTCTGTGTAGCTTAGTAGACAGTTTACTAGTTATGATGCTATAGCCACAGTGTTGCCACTGCCTTATGGATAGTGAGTGATCATCATCCATGGCTTGTGGAAGAGATCAAACCCGTGTAACTGGCATAACACTCCAACATCCTGACCACTAAACTATACAACAATATGTTTTATTTTTTTAACTGAATACAATTAGACATGAATTTGTATTCAAAATCATGAAAAATTAATTTTTCTGACGTTCGCTAAAAAACTATATTAATTTTGATCAGTAAACTCATATCCTTTATTTACTTGTTTATTTTATTCAAAAATATTAAAATAACAAAATGTGTAGTATATGAAAAATATAATGCATATTATTTATAAAAATCATGACCAATAATTTTTGTTTTTATAATTACACTCTTTTGAGTTTTGTTAGTTTTATTAGCAGCCATCTGAACACCAACGTTGTCACTACTTATTGCCACACTGCTAAATACTTAGTTCTTGACAAGGCTTTTCGGTGTCGCCACCATCTTCAGGTCTTAAATGACCTGAGACACCGAAAGGCCTCATCAAGAACAAAGCATTTAGCAGTGTGGCAATAAATAGTGACACTCTTTTGAGTTATGTATTAATAGTAATCATGTATACAATTTGGCCAACTGTATATACGGTCACTTAATAAATTTGATTTATCACTTTTATGTCAGAATAAGTGTTTTTTGTAGGCCTACATGTGTGAATGTAAATTTACTGTGGTGTTGCATGATCTCATGTTGCTTTTGTAGTAGTAGTAGTTGTGGGATTTGTAGTAGCATAGCTTATATAGCAGTAGAACTGTGTAGTTTTATGTACATAGTTGTTCAGATATGAACGAACAAAGTGATAAATCAAATGTATGATATCTATTGTAATATTATATAATATGATCAGTTTATTAGTCACTAGCCTAGATTACATTTGGTTGTTTGGCACAATGGTCAGTGTATGTCTGGAGTGCTGCACTGGTAACATGGGATCGATTCTCTCACATTTTGCTGTCACTGTTAGTTAGATACTATTGGTGATTAATGGTCTTCTTCTTCTGATAGTTCCTATCTGTTTCGGATGTTGGATACCATACAGACTATTTTAACTTTCTGTACTGCTGCACGGAATAAGTCACTTGTGTTCATGCCACACCGGGTCCTTAAATTTCTCAGCCATGATATTCTCGGTCGCCCAACTCCTCCCTTTCCAAGTACTTTTCCCTGTAGTATGGACTGCAATAAGTAAAATCTCTGTTCATTTCTCAAGAGATGCCCCAGATACTGGTGCTTTCTTATCTTCACTGTGTTAATAACTTTCCTTTCTTTCTTGACCTTTCTAAGAACTTCAACATTAGTTATATGTGCTGTCCATGAAATGCTCAGTATTCTACAGTGCATTGATGTTAGATCATTTCATTTCTTGAGGCACTGGTAAACTAGGATATTATATTCTTAACAAGTAAAAACTAGTTAGTGACTTAATGGAACTATAATTAAATTGTAAAACATTGTACCTGTTTGAGAAACTATGTGTACATATACCTTGGTTATAGGTAGGGACATTGCCTACACTTGTTTTTATATTTATTGTTTATAAAAATTGTTTATTTGTAAATAAATTATTTTATGTTGCAACTTTATTTAGAGTCAAACCACATAACATAAAGCTTCAGTCAATGTGTCGACACTGGTGCGTGGGTGTCTTTACAGAGGCTACTGGTTCAGCAAAAATCTTAATTCTCTATACTAGCATTAAAGCAGCAGTTGTTATTTCTTTCTTATTCTTTTAAATACAGTTGTCTTCAAGCTTTTCTAAACACCAATACTGGTTCCTTAAAATTTAATTTTTTATTTCACTCTGTACAACTCAAAAAGAAATACCCAAATAAGGTATTGATATTTATAGAAAATCTTAGAATTGAGCCCAGTTAGGTTTAACCTGTATTCTACTGACTAGATGGACATTTTTCAAAAAGAAATACACATTTCTACCAAATGCAAAGAAAACTACACATCAGTAACTTTGACTGACAAAATAAGGGAAAATTTAATTTATAATGAACAAATAAGTGTACCATAGTGAAAAAATTTGGTGAATTAAGTGTGAAACGTATAGTTAGCACTGTAGTATTGTTAAGTTAAACATAGTGTTAAAGTGCAACAATTAAAGGACATTGTGTGTAATTAACATACAGCAATGGCAACAGTGAACCAATGTAGCAATAAGTTCAAGAGAAAAGCTTTTCCTGTCTCATCAATAATAACAATAACGCAATGACACTTCAAAAAAGAGAAGTGTTTTTAACAACAGCTAATGTGTGTTATAGCAATAGTAGGTAGAAAAAAAGAAGATTTCCCTATTTCAACAAAATGTAACTACAATGAAGATGTGACTATAAAGCTGATACAAAGAGTTCTCTATTTCAGCATGACCTGTAATGAAGACACGAGTTCAAGAAAGACAACTTTGCCATCACTTGAAGAAACTTTATTTCCCGTAGCATCAGTGAGATGAGGAAAGTAGATTCCTACATGTCACAGTGGTCACAATAAAGTAATATTAATTCAAGACAATAGTGTTTATATTATTAGGTATAGTGTACTGTGAGTGTATCGTAGTCTTTTAAGTAGAAGAAACAATACTTTTCAGCTTCAGCAAGAGCCATAGTGAAGAAGTGAGTTCAAGACTTGCCACTTCCAGACAAGACATGAAAATACATATGAGCAGTGAGGCAGAGAAAGAAGAGTCCTACACTTCGAGGATAGTCACAATGGAGCAGTGTAGTGTAGTGTGAACTGTAGTGTAGCGTGTTGTACGTAGAAGAAGGAAGATATCTCCACTTCAGCAGTAGCCACAGCGAAGATGTTAGTTCAAGAAAGAAGTCGTGTGCCTTTCAGAAAAAACACTACATTGTATGGCAGCAGTGAGATGAAGAATGAAGAGTCCTAGACTTCAAGGATAGTCACAATGGAGCACTGTAGTGCAGTGTGAAGTGTAGTGTAGTGTTCTGGAAGTAGAAGAAAGAAGATGTCTCCACTTCAGCACAAGCCACAGCAAAGATGTGAGTTCGAGAAAGAAGACTTGGGCCTTTCAGAAGAGACACTACATTTTATGGCAGCAGCGAGATGAAGAGTGAAGAGTCCTAAAGTTCAAGGATAGTACAAAGGAGCAGTGTAGTGCAGTGTGAGTGTATGTAGTGTGCTGGAAGTAAAAGAAAGTAGTTATCTCCACTTCAGCACAAGTCACAGCGAAGATGTGAGTTAAGAAAAAAGTCTTGCATCTTTTAGAAGAGATATTACTTTATATCGCAGCAGCGAGATGAAGAATGAAGAGTCCTATACTTCAAGGATAGTCACAATGGAGCAGTGTTGTGTAGTGTGAAGTGTGGTGTAGTGTTCTGGAAGTAGAAGAAAGAAGATGTCTCCACTTCAGCAGTAGCCACAGCAAAGACGTGAGTTCGAGAAAGAAGACTTGGACCTTTCAGAAGAGACACTACATTTTATGGCAGCAGCGAGATGAAGAGTGAAGAGTCCTAAAGTTCAAGGATAGTACAAAGGAGCAGTGTAGTGCAGTGTGAGTGTATGTAGTGTGCTGGAAGTAAAAGAAAGTAGTTATCTCCACTTCAGCACAAGTCACAGCGAAGATGTGAGTTAAGAAAAAAGTCTTGCATCTTTTAGAAGAGATATTACTTTATATCGCAGCAGCGAGATGAAGAATGAAGAGTCCTATACTTCAAGGATAGTCACAATGGAGCAGTGTTGTGTAGTGTGAAGTGTGGTGTAGTGTTCTGGAAGTAGAAGAAAGAAGATGTCTCCACTTCAGCAGTAGCCACAGCAAAGACGTGAGTTCGAGAAAGAAGACTTGGACCTTTCAGAAGAGACACTACATTTTATGGCAGCAGCGAGATGAAGAGTGAAGAGTCCTAAAGTTCAAGGATAGTACAAAGGAGCAGTGTAGTGCAGTGTGAGTGTATGTAGTGTGCTGGAAGTAAAAGAAAGTAGTTATCTCCACTTCAGCACAAGTCACAGCGAAGATGTGAGTTAAGAAAAAAGTCTTGCATCTTTTAGAAGAGATATTACTTTATATCGCAGCAGCGAGATGAAGAATGAAGAGTCCTATACTTCAAGGATAGTCACAATGGAGCAGTGTTGTGTAGTGTGAAGTGTGGTGTAGTGTTCTGGAAGTAGAAGAAAGAAGATGTCTCCACTTCAGCAGTAGCCACAGCAAAGACGTGAGTTCGAGAAAGAAGACTTGGGCCTTTCAGAAGAGACACTACATTTTATGGCAGCAGCGAGATGAAGAATGAAGAGTCCTAAAGTTCAAGGATAGTACAAAGGAGCAGTGTAGTGCAGTGTGAGTGTATGTAGTGTGCTGGAAGTAAAAGAAAGTAGTTATCTCCACTTCAGCACAAGTCACAGCGAAGATGTGAGTTAAGAAAAAAGTCTTGCATCTTTTAGAAGAGATATTACTTTATATCGCAGCAGCGAGATGAAGAATGAAGAGTCCTATACTTCAAGGATAGTCACAATGGAGCAGTGTTGTGTAGTGTGAAGTGTGGTGTAGTGTTCTGGAAGTAGAAGAAAGAAGATGTCTCCACTTCAGCAGTAGCCACAGCAAAGATGTGAGTTCGAGAAAGAAGACTTGGACCTTTCAGAAGAGACACTACATTTTATGGCAGCAGCGAGATGAAGAATGAAGAGTCCTATACTTCAAGGATAGTCACAATGGAGCAGTGTTGTGTAGTGTGAAGTGTGGTGTAGTGTGTTGTATGTAGAAGAAGGAAGATATGTCCACTTCAGCAGAAGCCACAGCAAAGATGTGAGTCAAGAAAGAAGTCTTGCGCCTTTCAGAAGAGACACTACAGTATATGGCAGCAGTGAGACGAGGAATGAAGAGTCCTATACTTCAAGGATAGCCACAATGGAGCAGTGTTGTGTAGTGTGAAGTGTGGTGTAGTGTGTTGTATATTGAAGAGAGAAGATATCTCCACTTCAGCAGTAGCCACAGCGAAGATGTGAGTCAAGTTAGAAGTTTTCCACTTTCAGAAGAGACATTACACTATATATATTTCATCAAGGGTGTTTGTGAAGGCTTCTTCCAATTCACCATAAGCACTGGTTTCTAACTCATCTCTTGAAGGAAGAATTTTTCATCATACTGCAGCCTTGTGGTGATTAGAAGTACATCCTACACACTCACAGTAAATTACAAGAATGCAGCAATGTTGTCATTAAGATTGAAGGGGTCGTAGGCCCATTAGTACTGTATTTAAGGGTTATTTGTGCCAACAGTACTGTTATTAGTCAACTTTTGTTGTTTGAACCTAAATCAACTGTTGTTACTCTGTGTATGTGTGTGTTTAGTTCAACAAATCAGTAACGTTTTGTGGTATATGTTCAATAGTGAAGTGATCTCTACTGTGCAGAGTCTGGGCTAAGTGTGCGTCAGTGGTAGGTCAGGCGACAAGTGAACAGTGTTTTATTTCCAGTGATTTTGATGAAGTCAGATGTGCTTCAGTGAGTGAAGCGTACCTTTTTTGTCATAATTGTTTTTGTAGTTTTCAGTGTCTAGCAGCAGCTTCCCACTGTCATCAGGAGGCTTTTGACTAAACCACACATTTAAAGGAAGGTAAGTTATTACTTTGAATTTAATTTTGAAATATTTATTAAAATTTGGAACTGTTAAAAAAATGCTTTGGTGTCGTTATAGTGAATTTAGAAATTATTTATATTAATTATGAGAATGGCATAATAAAAATTAAGAAGTTATAATAACTTTTTAAATATATCTTGAAATATATTTATAACATTTAAAATAATGTGCGACAAATATAAGAACATGAACGCCTATAGATGTAAAAACCATGGCAGAACTTGAACATGTGTTTTTTGTAAAACAATTTCAAAAATTGTTTACAAGTTGGTAACGTTTGCACAATTTTAGTTAGGCCTACCTATATTTTAAAATAACCACTAGGATTATGTTTATTAATTGTTATATACACAAAACAATTATTAGGGCCTACTATTATTTTAATAAAAATGTTAATTTGATTGTCTTGTAGGGAAGTATTATATAATTATAGCATTTTCTCAACAGAACCAAGATTTATTTAATAATACTCTCTAATGTCTTAATGAAATAAATTGTAAAAACTGAATTATTCTTTAAAACAGATGAGCATCTGAAGACACAGAAAAAGCTTCTTAATGTTATATTTTTGATATTGTATATAAAAATAATTATTTTTTCAATTATAACACACACACACACACACACACACACACACACACACACACACACACACACACACACACACACACACACAATATATAAGCAAAACTGTACCAATGCATGGTTTATGTTTTCATATCTATACATAAACTTATTTTAAGGCAATTTAGTAGTGAATATGTCCCCTGGATATGTTACTAGCATATCGCAAGATGTATGGGTATTGATGGGTATACATTTGTTGAATCGAATCTGCAAAGACTCTGGATTGCAAATAGCCACACTTACGCTTAAACTTACACTTACACTTTGTAAGTCCAAGGTGATGGCTTTTGGTGGAACTGATCCCGTACGGACAAAAATTATTATAGGTGGTACTGTCCTGGAACAAGTCGGGCTACACTGTGTCTTATAATGGAAGCAACGACGTTGTGAATAAGTTGAATAAGTTCAACCTTATGTGCGGGACCATTAGGCGAACCCTTAAGTCAGGAAGTAAAGGAACACGCCTACAATTCTACAAGGCGATGGCTCTTCCCACACTTCTTTATGGGTCTGATAATTAGACTTTAACGAAAGGCCAGGCCAGTCGCATCCAAGCGACTGTAATGAGATTTCTCAGTCATGTGGCAAGGTATACTCTCCATGATCATAGAGGAAACACATATATACGGCAGGAACTGAATATGATGAGTATACTCGACAGGATCGCCCAGTATTGGCTGAATTGGTGGCAACATCTTTGCCGAATGGATGACTGCCGCATCCCCAAACAACTCTGGAAATATAAGCCGAGGGGACGGAGAGGTGTGGGACGTCCGAGGGAGCGCTGAAGTGACCAGCTCTAATCTGTGCCTTTTTGAGACCGGAATAAACCATCCTTGGTTTAATCCGTGAAGAAGATGATGATATATATATATTTATTTATATGTGCATACACAGAATGTGTTCTAGTGTATACACATTAAAATACAAATATTCTTTTTCTATTTGTAGGGTCGCAGGAATACAGTATTACCAAGAGGTCAGGTTTCCACATCATGTCAGCATGTATGCAGTAAGAACTCAGCAGCAGTGGAAGGACGGCTTTGCAGTCATCAATATGCTCCGGATTGCGGCAGGATCATTAAGAGAAGGTAAATATCTATGTTCAGAGATATTCTTTTACAGAAAATATTAAAATTTTCGGTAATAATTTTCTTGAGTAATCAAAACACCACTAGAATTACTACAAAAAAAATATCGGCATCGTGAACCATACATGACTTCCATGTTCTAAGATTTATATTTAATATCATTTTCGAAATGAAATATTTCCAAGAAACTACTTCTTTCTTCAGCCTTAACCATAGTACTGTGGTCACTAACGTGTACCACCTCACGTTAGCGCCCTCGATTTTCACTGATGATGGCAGTCGATGGCACTGCTGAAATGTCTGGTTGTGCAGAAAACATTGGGCAGAGGCAAAACAGCCCGGGAAGGAATTTTAACAACAAACTACTTCTTTTTTGCCGATAACGTAGGACACAAAAAATTATCCCCTCCCCCTTCAACTATCATTTTCATTTATAGATATTTCATCTACCTTTCTACAGTGGATTGATTATTATGACCTTATTTTCAGGATACTTTATTTATCAAATTTAAGTACTTTACTCTTGTTGGTGTAAAATTTGTATGCAGGTAAAACACACATAAAATGTTTGCAGGTAAACTACCGCTTGCCCTCAACCGATCGTCACCAAAATCAATAGGCCTTGAGTCCTCTACAATTCAGGCACATATGCAACAAATTATTTGATTCTGTATGAATTTGCGGCAGTTATCGTTCGCCATAGAAAAAATTCTACACACAGGCACACGGACACACAGACAGACACACAGACACTTTTCAGAATGTCTTTTCTTCATGTTTTGAAGAAAAACAACACTTATTGGTTTGCAGTTCTTTTCTACTGTATTATTATGTATTGGTTTGAGTAATTTAATACTGTATTATTATACAATCGACGTATTTTTCCTTATTTAAAACATGTTTTGAGCATCATTAAGCAACATGCACGTTGGTTTTTCTGTCTGACATGGCTGACAGAACAGTGCTTAAAAATGCTTGAAACAAGTAAGAAGAACATTTTATAGCGAACACAATATTTTCCTACTTAGTTTTTTAAAAATAATTTTGGGTTTTGGAAACCTGACGGGGCCATCGTATCAGACTATCTGCTTACTACGTTAACAACCTTCGAAAGGGTCGCCTATTGTTTATTTTCATTGGACCTAAGCAAGTCGTCTATTCATACATGTTTAAGGAAATCCCCAACCAACGTGGACCTGTCTGGTTTCTTAAAGGCCATTTCATTTAGTCGGTGTACAGTGTTCTGTTAGCATTGAAGCTGCAGTGTGGAATCCAGTGCCACTGCATAAAATTTTAAGCGGTAAACTGAACAGCGAGATGGATTTCAACAGTATAGATTAATTGAAAAATTACATACTAAAGAGAGCCCTTAAAAACTGCGCTGAAGACTAGAAACTTATGAAAAAAAATCAACTAACTGTGTAAAGTGTGAAAGAAACATGCACTTAATTACGGGAAAAATGGAAACTTGATTTACGGATGAGGGGCAAAAACTGTAGAGTGAAAAAAGATGTACGGAACAGTACAGTACAGTGTGGTATGTGTTTTATTACACAAAGGCACCATAATGGACATTTGGGAAAACTTGTACAAATATACAAACACAAAATACAAAACAAACTAATACCTGAACAATTACAAATCAATACAAAACATGATACAAATTTCAAAGCACTCAACAGCGAAAATACACAAAATACTAATATATACAATCACACACAGTAATAATTTAAAAAACCAAAAAACAATGGGAAGCCATAACAACAGCCAACTAGCGCACAGGTACTCCACAAGATTCAAAATTAGGAAGGCTGATGATGGGAACACAAAGGGTCCCGAAACCTGTTCCAAATAAGGGAAAAATAACATCTTGAGGTAAAGTAAATATAAATTTTAAATATATTATAGGGCTATACATGAAGAAATAAACCGTAGCAAAAAGTGTTTGAATATATATATATATCTTGTCGTTTTTATATTTATAAAATTGTATGTATTTGTTCTTGTGTGTTTCAGAGCCTCAAGGTAAGTGCGGTTAATGTACGACGGAGTGGCAGTTTGCAGTCGTCACTGGTGAGTCAAATTTCATTTCGTTAACAGTGCCAACTAAATTTTATAAACAGCTGACATGCTCACAGTGTTCCCCCTGGTTAGGTCGCGTCGGTTCGGTACTGTTTCCAATAATCTCATCATCGCGCAATAACATTTAACATTTTTTTTTCGTTGGGAGATAAAACATTAGTTTTAAGAGTTGTTTTGTTGTTGCAGGTCTTCAAGATCTTCATCAGGAGAAGCCCACACTCTATTTTACAGTTTGTGTATTAGTTGTTAATGTAGGTTTTATCTCCATTAGGTATTTATAAGGAAGTGGGTGTGTCAGTCTGTATAATATGTTGTTTCACTTCAAAACATAATTAAAATAAATTTATTTGGTACTGTGTAAGCCGAGTACTTGGAATATTCAAAAGTTTTGAAAATCTAAATAAATTGTGTTTATATTTCGAAACACATTTTTTGGTAAACATTTTATTTCCAAATACTCTTTAGTTTTTAAGAATATCTTCAAGAAAGAAGAAAACGCACCTCCTCCTCCTGTTTTCTCCATTCGTCAAAGATGCTATCTCTCCTTGGGGGGTGGGGGGTATGATTAATTAATCATAACAGGTTGACTATGAGCCTGCAGTCCTTGGCTGCCGACTTGTAGTCACCCGAAGAAGAACAACAGTTCGTTTCTTTCTGTAAACCACCTTTCCCCCCTTTCCCCTCGTCTTATGACTCCCGTCCTTCCGCCACTTCATTGATCCATTTTGTTTCCCCAATTGCCCTTCTGCTTCCATCCGCATAAATCCTTATTAGAGGCCTTCCTTCAACACCCGTTCTCCTCATACGTATACCATGTCCGACATGAACCTGAGTCTATTGACTTTGATTTCATTTACAATATCTATATTTTTACATGAAGATTTAAGTTCTTCTTCATTTGTTCTTATCTTTCGTTTCTCACCCACTCTCACAGCACCCAGAATCTGGAGCAAAATATTCCATTTATTTAAGACTCCTCAAATTATTTCAACAAGTTACATGTTTCAATCCCGTACATAATTTACTGCTCTAACAATAGTTCAATGCCAGTCTACCTTTAATTTCAAATTCTTACTCAATTCTTTCTTTTTTTTTGGCTATTTAATTACGGCTGGCGCCACCTCTCGCATCCTAGCTTCCACTGGCGCCGGTCTAAAGAATCCTGTTCTGTAAGCCCTCTTCCATTCATTGCATCTTCGAGGTCCATTTTCCATTAATGTTTAGGTCTTCCATTTTTTCTTCTATAGGTTCCATTCCCACACCTTCCTTGGCCATCTCTCATCCAACATTCTTTTTAGGTGTCCGAATCAATTCAGTCTTCTTGCTTCTATTGTTTCTATGATGTCAAGGTCGATTCCCATCACTTGTCTTATCTCTACATTTCTCACTCTATCTAGTCTTGTTAGTCTACAGCACCTCCGCCAGTAATCCATCTCCATAGCTCTTATTATGGATTTATTTCTTTTATTAATTTCACACAGTTCTGCTCCATATAGGCCTATGCCTTCGACTTTAGTTTCATATATTCTGATTTTATTGTTTTTTTTTTGTTATTCGTGGACTCCAAAGCAGACTGTTTAATTGTTTTATTGCTGTCTTAGCTTGTCCCATTCTTACTTTTGTTTCTTGTAAGTAAAAGTACTCAATTCTCTTGTTTTAAATAAGAGTCTGTTATGTACACTTATTTTTGTCCTTATTTCTTCTTCTACAAGAATTACAATTAAGTAAACTTGTACAGTATTTTTATATGGTTAAATATTGACATTGGGTTTGTTTACATCACTACACACTCGCGTCGGCGTTAGGTCTTACAATTATTTTCAGGTAGGTCCTCGTCGGAGAGATTCTTCAGAATTTTTTATTGACTTTTCTCTTTCAGGTTCATCTTTGTACTGTATACAGCGTGACATTTTGCTAGTGAGGTTCTATTAATCTGGAGGTACCATTTTTAGACTAACCTAGCCCATGAAAATGTCCGACCTCCTGACGGTTGAAGGCCACACTTGCCGCTGTCACGCTGGTCACACACACCACACAATAACAATACACACCTTACACAACCCCTCAGCATTGCACTGCGCTGAGGGGACTTCAAGTCCTCAAACACGTATCTGAGGCAAAACCATTTTTTTAGTCGTAAATGTGTTTGCAATTCGCGGTCAATAGCTTTTGGTTAGGCTCTTATTAGTTTGTAAGTGTGGTTTTTTTCAGATGCTGGGGCTTTTTTCCTATGTATATGTATAAATGTAATGTTATTATTGTTATTAGTATTATGTTTTTTGTGAATTTTAATGTGTGTATAGTTGTATCGTTTTGTACATGAAAAACTCTCCAAACTTTTTTTAATATTTTTTTGAAATTTTAAACCACAAACCTTGATATCGTCTAATCGCTTAACACCGACTTTTTGCAAAAAACCTCTTCCGTAAATATTTCTTTCGAATTTCAAAACGACTTGGATGCCATGGAGTAGGTTCTATATTGAGCTTCTTTCAAAATAGAAGATAGAAGAAAGAAGATCAATTACTGAACAAGCAAGTACTTAACTACAATGACGTATGGAATCAAAGTAAGCTAATAATTTTTTGTGTTCTTTGGGTTGTATATACGATATAGTTAGTTTATCATTTATTCTTTATCTGTTTGTACTTAAGTCAATATGACATATGCTTTTTACGAGGGTAGGGTGAACAGTTCCGGGCGCTGACACAGGTATAGCGCTACTATGCTCGTTATTTGATCGTGATATATGATTTCATCCTTTGTGCGCTGAATTTAGATATTTAAATTCAATGAGTTGTTTAGTATTATCTGTATAATATTTACCGTATTCCTTCCGTCGTGTGACTTCGTGTTGCGTTCGATTGATTTACGCGTTTCGAAGCATATGTTTCGTCTTCAGAAATAAAAAATCACTCAAAGTGAGGATGTTAAATATTAAAACTGCAAATATTGAAAACAATTTCACACATATCCGCGTTGCATGAGTGCACACTCGAGTGGGACCGATCGGACACTGTTCTACATAGGCTATATATGTTCTATATACAGACAGTGTCCGATCGGTCCCACTCGAGTGTGCACTAGTGTAACGCGGATATGTGTGGAATTGTTTTCAATATTTGCAGTTTTAATATTTAACTGCAATCTTAATAATCACTTTGAGTGATTTTTATTCTGAAGACGAAACATATGTTTTGAAACGCGTAAATCAATCGAACGCAACACGAAGTCACACGACGGAAGAAATACGTTAATATTATATATATTTTGTAATAAGTGACTTGGATACCATCAAACATGTTTTTCATGTTTAGTATTAGTTTGGCAGTACGTCACAGTAATCGCCTCAAGCGATGTTTTCTAACAGTGACCAGTTTCGAAATTCGTGGCGTCATTATTGTCTGACGCGGCGGTGGTTAAAATCGAAGAATTGATGAAGTTTGAATTGCTTCCTCGCCCACCATACTCGCCCGAGTTAATCCCGATCAACTTCTACATCTTCCCTAACATCAAAAAACATGGCTCGGTGGAAAACATTTACTGGCTACAATCAAGTCAGTGATGCAGTATAAGGCTGCTTTGAGGTCATCGATGACAAATTGGCTTATTAGTCTGGCATAACCGGTTAGAACATCATATTGGGAAAAGGGAAGAGAGCTAAATGGAGATTATTTTGAGAAATAACCGTAAATTAATTGGAGAAAGTGTTGCTTTCTTATTCAGGCCCGGGACTTTTCACCCTACCCTAGTAATATAATAAACAAACAACCAGAGAAACTTCTCTTTTGAATGGTTTTCTGCTTGTTTTTCCTGATTTTTTTTTTGTAAATTTTGCTTTGTTCAGTTGTATTAAAAGTATGTACCGGGCTGTCTAGCCGTGGTCCATGGTTTTCAGACAAACCAAACGTTTCGACAGCACCACTGGCTGCCATCGTCAGTGGAATTCTAGGAATTCGAGTCTACCCGAACGCGGGTTGTTACCACGTCAGGCCCACAGTTTGAGCCTTCACCACAGTACTGTGGGCTTGACGTTTAACAACCCGCGTTCAGGTAGACTCGAATTTCTGGAATTCCAGTGATGATGGCAGCCAGTAGTCCTGTCGAAACGTTTGGTTTGTCTGTAAACCTTGGACCACGGCCAAACAGCCCGGTACATACTTTTAATACAACTGACAACGGCCGTGAAAGACTTAGAACAATATTTCCTTTGTTCATGTAATAATACAGTGGGAAAGTTAATTAATTTTTATAAATTCAACTTAATGTCGTGGGTGTGAACTATTGTTAATTAGATAAATACATTGCAACAGGAATGTTATTAGGCAAGTTTATAAAACACTTAGACTTTACAACATTCCTTTTACAATAACTGAAAAAGCGGGTTCTTCATTGGTATAGGATTGTCACCACCCTATATCAAGCCTCTCCCGCGTAGAAAATCAAAAGAGGTCCCTATCGTGGCTGTTACTTTGGCGCAGTGATAGGGCTTGAATGAACTAAACGCAGCCTGGTGACGTTAGCCGCCGCAGTTCTGATGCCTGTTTCAGATTGTTTTCAGTTCACTGGGACTGTTATCCTGATGGACGACGCACTTCTCTTAAGTACTCATCAGAGATCATTGGAACTTTTAACAACTGTCTTTGGAAACGAAAAAATATACGTAGTAAAACAATAGTTTTTAAGCCCACCTGAACGAGTAGACAATCTGTTACCAATTATCAAGGACTACAAACAACTCCGACATATCTACGAGGGTTATTCAGAAAGTAGGGTCTGTTTTTAACTATTGCCGCGGTATCGATGCCGTCACGGTGTTGGACATGCGTGACCAGTTTGTTGATTCGTTGGCAGATGGTTGGGGCCGAAGCCCCACATTTCTTCCACCACCCATCGAGCTCGTAAGTCACGGAGACTTATTGCCCAAGGCTTCTGTCACCGGGGTATCCCTATCCAGGTCCTCCTTATTCTATTTGTCCAGACCAGTGTCGATCCACCGACAATCTTTTTTCTGTCCCCCCCCCCGATATTGGGGTAGGCGACCCTATTCCTTTTTACTCTTCATGTTCATCTAACTCTCTGCCCTCTTTGGCTCGTCCAACTTAACGGGCAGTTCTTGCAAACACTTGGAAAAACTCCTTGTTTCAGCAAACAATTTCATGTTTATCCTCGTTGGGATGTTCACGCCAGAGCGCCACCAACTCGTTCCTCTCTTCAGCGAAGGCTGGACATTCTGCCAGGACATGCCACGCAGTTTCTTCTACACTCACTCCACAGGTAGTACACCAAGGCTCATCCGATAATCTAAATGATGCCAACCTAGCCTTAAAATTTCCGTGACCAGAAAGAAACTCCGTGGCATAATAATTCGAGTTCAAAGGTAGATCAACTCGCTCCCACATGTTCGGGATAAACGAGAAGGTGGTTCATCCTTTCTCACTTGTTTCTTTCCCATCTTCTTTGCCATACTTCCAGAGCTTCCCTTCTTCTATTTGCCTTTGAGACATCTCTTCTCATTCCACTTTCCAAATCTTGTCTGTTATTCACTCTTTCTGTTATTAGTAAATCAAAAGAAAGATAGATTCGTTGGCAAGCCAACAACACTATTTGTAAACAACTGTGCACTGAGTAAGCTTCGTTGGACGTGTTTATAATGTTCGAGAAATTCAAGACGCCCGCCGCGTGTGAAAGTATGTATGTGATTTGGTTCTTGAATGAGAAAGACATTAAAACAATTAAAAATCACCGTCAGATTTTCGATATTTATGGACAAGAAGCAGTAAGCGATTCAACGGTACGAGTAAGATGGATACGACTTTTTTGCTTAGTCTGATCCAGAGTAAGCGACGTAGGATGCTTACCCGGGACATTGCGATAAATCGTGGCACCGCACACACGCACACTGCCGCTGCAACGTAGGATCTGGTCACAAAGTTTGGGTGCCAACAATTTGATCATCCGCCTTACAATCCAGACCTTACATCAAGAGAATATCAGCTTTTCAAGCATGCGGAAAGCTTCCTTGGTGGCCAACGATGTCAAACAAGCTGTTAACGCATGGTTCAAATCACACAGGCGGGAAGTTTCTACGACGATGGTATACAACGTCTGGTGCCTCGCTATGCAAAGTGTTTCAAAAATGTCAAAAACTATACGTAAAAGTAGTTTAAGGTGTGTACTTCGAATAGCAATATAAATATTTTGTAAGTATATTCTTAGTTTTCTTTAATACCCTATCGGAACTTACTTTCTGAATAGTCCTCGTATATTTCTATGCCATTCTTGTTGTATCCTTTACGCATCCGACATAATAGTCATTGAGTGCGCTGTACTGTTGTCATCATGCCAAAGATGTGATTCGTCAATGCAATATTAATTAAAGTCGCCAGGACAACACTGAAGTGCAAAGACTAAATAGCATTAGCCAGTAGATTTATTATTGAATTTCAGGTAAGAGAATATAAGAGTACCATAATAATATTTTAAATAAATTAATCATAGAGATGACTCATTGGATTGATTCTTCCATATTCTATATTCTTTAATCTTTGGTATAAAATATGTTTATTGCAGTCGTCTACAGATTGCTGTACTCACGTTAGCGCACTCGATTTTCACTTGTGATTGGCAGTCGATGGCGCTACCGAAACGTCTGGTTTTGCAGAAAAAATTGGACCACGGCCAAACAGCCCGGGAAGGAATTTTAACAACAAACTACTTCTTTGTTGCCGATAACGTAGTATACATATAAAAAATTATCCCCTCACCCTTCAACTATCATTTTCATTTATAGAAAATTACCCCCTCCTCCTTTAAGTAACCTTTTCATTTATAGATATTTCATCTACCTTTCTACAGTGGATTATTATGACCTTCAGGATAATTTATTCATCAAATTTAAGTACTTTACTCTTGTTAAAACATAAAACGTTGCTGGTGAAACTACCCCTTTCCCTTAACCGATCTTCACCAAAATCAATAGGCCTTGAGTCCTCTACAATTCGGGCACGTATGCAAAAAATTATTTGATTTTGTTTGAATTTGCGGCAGTTATCGTTCGCCATAGAACAGATTCTACACACAGACACTCTACACACAGAATCTCTCTCTCTCTCTCTCTCTCTCTCTCTCTCTCTCTCTCTCTCTCTCTCTCTCTCTCTCTCTCTCGCTCTCTCTCTACTTTGTTCATGGGTTTTTGCATTTTTTTATTGATTTATCAATCCTATATTTTTGCGTGTGCCTTATAATGCAAGCAACGACGTTGTGAATACGGTGCATAAGTTCAACCTTATGTGCGGGACCATTAGGCGAACTCTTAAGTCAGCAAGTAAGAAACACGCCCACATGGTTATGGCTCTTCCCACGCTTCTTTATGGGTCCGAGAATTCTGAGACTTTAACGAAAGGCCAGCCCAGTCGCATCCAAGCGGCTAAAATGAGATTTCTCAGGCACGTGGCAGGGTATACTGTCCATGATCATAGAAGAAACACAGACATACGGCAGGAACTGAATATTATGAGTATACTCGACAGGATCGCCCAGTATCGGCTGAATTGGTGGGAACATCTTTGCCGAATGGATGACTGCCGCATCTCCAAACAACTATGGAACTATAAGCTAGGTGTGGGACGTCCGAGGAAGCGCTGGCGTGACCAGCTGTAATATTTGCCTGTTTGAGGCCAGAACAAACCATCATTGGTTTAATCCGTGAAGATGATGATGATGATGATGACGACTTTTATATATTCTCTGTTTTCCTTTTCTTGTTTTTACTTATTAGATTTATACTTATTGAATAAATATTTTCTTTCTGGCTGGCTGGCCTTTCGCGCCCTTAATATAAATTAATCATTTAACAAACAAAACACACACAAACGTTCCCGCTTGTGAATATTGTCTCAATAATTGAGGAAATCCTCAACACTCGTAGAGACAAGGAGAAATTAATTACCCAGTTAACGCCGCGGCATCGATTACCGCATTACATTACAGCTACAGCGCACAGTGTGTGGAAGCAGCAGCTGTTCGGTGTAACAGCTTCATTAACGGGTTAAACCATCTTGTGTGTACTCCGCCGTCGCCATGTGCATACGACTGGAAATATTGTACCTAATTAATGATTTAAATAACAACATATACATGATATAAATAAATGCAACAGCTACAAATACTTAGGAATAAACTTTAGTAAAGAAGGAACAGGTGATGGTGAAATAAAATCAAGAATAAACAAAGCAAAACAAGACATGTATAGCCGTTGGATCACTTCGCCTTACTTCGAGTTGGGTTGTTTCGTGGTTTTCGCAAAAAAAAACCGAGTTTCACATTACAGACGTATTGGTTTCCATGTGTAATTTCAGTTTTCATGTTAACCTAACAACACTAACTTTTTAAGTCACAGGCAAGCGACGGTGATATGTTACTGCTACAATAGGCCATTGAATGGGATTCTATGGAGCACAGAAATTGGATAAAAGTAAGTTGATGTGCGGATCCAAAATATGGAGAATAAAAGAACGGGTAAAAACAAAGAAGCTACAGAAATGGATGCATTGGGACGAGCTGCTAGAACTTCCAAGGTTAGAGCGTATACGAAATGAAACGATTAAAGAAGAAATGGGCGTACAAAAGACAATCATCAACTGCATTGAATAAAAATAACTAATCTGGTACGGACACGTACAAAGAATGGGACAAGAGCGCGACTACCAAAGACAACAATGAGGTGGATACATAGACAGCACAGAAAGACAGGAAGACCCAAGATAACATGGATAGAGGGCATAAGAAGATCAACGAGCGATAGAGGACTAAACGATTAAAACTGCAACGACAGGCAACAATGGAGGTCGGGCATCGGACAACGTCGTAGGACGTTTTGACCCCGCCAAAAAAAAAAAAAATAAATAAATACACGAAAACTTGAATCTACTTTTCAGTCAACCTAGATTTGGTACTTTTCAGTCAGTTGTGCCCAGTATGAAGAATAGGCGTTTCTAAGTATACGATGTCATACAGCCCTGGTGTGTTCGCCCGTCACGCGGACAAATGGTATAGCTTCCTCGGTCAGAAGGATAACAATCGGCGTCAAAAGAACTGTTATCCTTCGTAATTTATACTTTTCTCGATATAAAAATAAATAGATTTCAAATGATACGTGGTACTATAGACAGAAGATTTGGAAATTAGACAAGGAAAGACACCAAGATAAAATTCTATAAAGCGATGGGAACACCTGTTTTAACTTATGGAAGTGAAACTTGGACGATGACGAGAAATGATGAACGAAGAATACAAATAAGTGAAATAAAATTCTTGAGGAAAACCAAAGATTGCACCCTGAGAGATCAAATACGAAATGAAGATATAAGAACTGAGCTAAATGTATATTCTATGGTCAGCAGAATAACAGAAAGACAAATAAAATGGATGCAGCATATCTAGAGAATGGAAGGCATGTAAAACAAGTAATACGATACAGACCTCAGGGAAGACGTGATATAGGTAGACGAAGGAAGAGACGGCTTCAGTGAAGTGGGAACAGGCTGTAAGCCTGTAACTTGACGTGGAGAAGAAGAGAAGATTAGTGTTTTTATATAGCACTAGGATAGTTACGATATTGACACGTTTCCCCCACAACATTAAACAACGGCAATACCGACAGCAGAATGACGACAACACGATGAGTCTAAGTCATCAAAGAAATACTGCAGAACAGACATGTCCGAGCTGGAGCACCCTAGCCATGCCCGGCTCTAGTAAAAGGGCGGAGTATTAAACGTGGCAACACTGGAACCAGCTGATATTTGAGGCCAACTAGACGATCTCTTAATTTATGTATATCAATAATCAAATCGCGTCATTTTTTAATTGCCGGTTAACAGCAGTTTTATACTTCTTTACTTTTTACAAATTAAAAGTGTATTATGTAAAATACTGTTATATTATTTAAGGAATATAATAATTTACTCATTCCTATGATACGAATTCAATAATTCGAACAAAATTAATTCATTAGGCCTAACACTAATTCACTTTCTTGAACTTAAAACGTATAGTACCTAGTGCGCATAGACCTATAATTTAGATTTAGCTATAAATAGGGCTACTCATGATTTTAGCAATGCTATGAAATTAAATCAAAGTATAACACGTTCACTTTAACTATTTTATTACACTATGCTTATAGGCCTCAGATGCAACGTTGCCACGTTTAATATTCCGGCCTTCTACTAGAGGCGGCCATGGTTTAAGTCATCGAAGAAATACTGCAGAACAGACATGTCCGAGGTGGAACAGCCTAGCACATCTTTCTATGGAATTTATAATACTCAAATTGTTAATTTCATTTTTCAGTATTGATTACATTTTTAAATAGTGCTAACTGTTAATTTCAACTTCAAGTAGAAACTGTTGTTCTTCGTAGTTGGTGTTGGAGCAGTGGGGTGGGGTGGAAGGGCAGGGGATGGAATAGGAGAGGGGAGAAAGTGTCACGTTTTTCAACTTACAAATCTGGTCACCGTACCCTATAATCCACTTTAGTATCACAACCCAAGTACTATAAAATAAACAGTTGTTGCATATAATACTGCAATTAAAGTACTAACATGTAAAAACAGTACGTTTAATTCCAAATAAATATTATTATAAT
>CM068368.1:895099931-895239931 GCA_034769895.1 Magicicada septendecula
CCTGTTTGAGAACCGGAACAAACCATCCTTGGTTTAATCCTTGAAGATGTTGATGATGATGTAGATGATGATGATGATGATGATGATGATGATGATGATGATGATGATGATGATGATGATGATGATGATTTGTAATGGTGTATGTCTCTCAGTCTCTCTGCATCTAGGTGCATGTCTCACGGTAATTTTTGAACACATTAAACTTTTTTTTTAATTTAAACTTTGTCGTGCTTACTTGTCGGCCTAGGTCCTGTCATGCTCGGGATACGAAGACCTTTCAGTGTCTGCACCATTATCAAGTTCTAAACCACGACAATCAAATATACCACTGGAGCCGCCGGGTTTCTATACGTGTGAACCCGCCTTCATGGGTGGTCAAGTCGTAAACAACTCTACTTGTCCGGCTCAGGACAAGTCCTGACAGGTCAGGTCAGGCTTGTACAGCTCAGGTCCGTTAAGCCAAAAGGGTGTGAAATCAAAGACTGAGACATGATGTGGCCAGAATGTTGCAACTTTAAATTGAAGTTACAAATGTTATTAAGTAGACGTCTAAACAATGTTGGTAGCACCTTAAGGCATGAATGAAAAGAATTAAACCACGTATATGTATATTACTTTTCACAGTGTAGGCCTACTACTTAAAATCTAAATATAATTCAGACTGGTCTGGCTGGAGAGATATATGGTATCGGTATCAATGGCTAACTGATAAATAATCTTTGATATTATTACAACCCTTCGTATTTGACTCTTAGTCATTATTCAGTTCTATTATCATTCTTTTACTCACAAGGTGAGCTACTTTACTTCCTCTTATGTAACTTTATTATTATTTAATTAACAAAATTAAACTCCCTTCACCTCATATTTGAATACATTGTTTTATAAAATTAACATGTTTATGATATACTTATAACATAACCTTCTTCACATTACTTGTCTCTTTATACATTATTTATTCATAAAAAATATAAATTCGATATATTCAGTGTTTTATCTTTAATCAGTAATTATAATGCCTTGGCATACCCTTCTTTCAATGTTAGGTTATCAATTCTTATTCCTACTTGCTTAATCTTACTTTACATTTTCAATTATCATTGGTTATCAATTATTTAATTTAATACATATAATTATGATCATTATTCTTCAATTTATTTATTATAATAACTATTCTCATTTCATTTCTCAGCTAGTATGCTTGTCATACTATTGACTGTATGTTATTTTCAAGTATAAATCATTTTACATTTTATTTATTTTTGATATTTTCATTGTTATATTCTATCTGTTTTCACTTAACTAACCTTTTGGGTAACTTAGTATTTGTCAAAGTCATAGTCTGTTTGTCAATTTATTTAATGTGTGTCTTATAATGCTGCTTGTAGACTTCCTATTGTTCATGATTTGTTACTAATATTCTCCATGTGTTTATAGCTCATAGATTTATTTAATATAATTCTATTTTTATGTTTTTAATAGTTTCCATTAATCCAAAATCTTTAACTAATTTTATATTTTTCATGAGTATATCTGTACGGAACATTTTGTGATGTTACAATATGCAGATTGTACAGTTCTGACAGCTGAGTGCCTTGAAGGTCTACTATAGCGATTAATTAATAGTGTTGTGAAAGCCAGTTGACGTTAAACGTTGGTAAAACAAAGTTGTTGATTATATCCAAAACACGGCGGTCGGGTAATGTTAAGGATGACAAAACACAAAGTGTAGAATGGTATAAGAACTTCACGTAGTTCCTATTCAAGACAATGAGGATGATTTGCATAGAGTTATGCTTCATTTACAAGAACTGGCAAGAAAGTACTCACTGACAATTTCAGTACGAAAGACCAAAACCATGGCCGGTTGAGGTAAATATCCAGTGAGGACTAAGATAGTTGTAAACAACAGCACTTTAGAACAAGTGAGCCGTTTCAAATATACCGGCTGTGCAGTAAGCTATGAATCTGAATATGATATAAGAGAGAACATAAATAAATTTAAGAATATTTGTGGTACGATTCATAGAAGTCTTAGAAATAAAACAAGACACAGCACAATGATTAAATTTTATAAGACAATTGCAATACCCACGTTGATTTATGCGAGTGAGTGGGTCATCACAAAAAAGAAAGCTGCAAGATTCAGAGTGCTGAAATGCAGTTTCTTCGAAATACTTTAAATTATACATTATAAGAGATAGAATAAGGAATGAAGATATCAGAGTAGAACTCGAAGCAAAGGACATAAATGAAATATTTCAATTTATAGTAGACAATGGTGGGATCATCTGCAAAGGATAACATAGGATCGATTGGTGAAAGCGGCACTGAACTATACAGCCATTGGTAGAAGAGACGTAGGTCGTCCGAGGATAAGGAACAGGTTTATATAACCTAATCCTTGAGGAGAAAAAGAAGAAAAAAGTATAAGTATCTGGGTACTTTAGTTACTGGAAACGTGACTATACAGAAGATATAAAAACAAAAGGAGGACAGGCGAGGAGCTTCTTCAGTAGCATAAGGGGACTGGTGTGCAGCCGAGACAGACACTAGTGTGAATCTCAGAATGGGATTATTGGGGTGTTTTGTGTCTGCAGCGGTTCTTATTGTTAGGAAGGCTTGACTTTAAAGAAAACCACCAAGAAGAAACTAGAGGTGTTTGAAATGTGAGCCTGCAGAAGGATCTTGAGAATTAGTCGGAGGGATAAAGTCTCAGACGACGAGGTACTGTGAAGAATGAGGAAGATAATGGAAGTAATGAATCTTATAAAAGATATATTTGAATATATCCATTGAAACTACTTCTTTGTTGTCGATAACGTAGTACACATATAAAAAATTCTCCCCTCCCCCTTCAAGTATCATTTTCATTTATAGAAAACTACCTCCTCACATTCAACTACCCTTTTCATTTATAGATATTTCATCTACCTTTCTTCAGTGGATTATTATGACCTTCTTTTCAGGATACTTTATTTATCAAAATTAAGTACTTTACTCCTGTTAAAACGTAAAACGTTGCAGGTAAACTAACCCTTCCCCTTAACCGTTCTTTGTCAAAATTAATAGGCATCGAGTCCTCTACAATTGGAGCATATATGCAAACAATTATTTGATTCTGTTTGATTTTGCGGAAGTTATTGTTCGCCATAGAAAAAATTCTACACATAGACGCATAGTAATTTCCGGAAAATGACTTTTCTTCATGTTTTGAGGGTAGTACAATCAGGATCAGCTCTTATCTCGAACACGATATTTTTTCGCGATCACCATAATTCCATTTCCTTACGAAACATGGAAGTAAAATTGGTCGGATCAAGGAGTGCGCACCAGATCATAAGGTCCACAGCCTGAAGAAGAAGAAGCAGAAGCAGAAGCAGAAGCAGAAGCAGAAGCAGAAGCAGAAGAAGAAGAAGAAGAAGAAGAAGAAGAAGAAGAAGAAGAAGAAGAAGAAGAAGAAGAAGAAGAAGAAGAAGAAGAAGAAGAAGAAGAAGAAGAAGAAGAAGAAGAAGAAGAAGAAGAACTTAATAATATAAAGAAACATACAGGACAGAAGCGTATTTCCTAGCCGCATAACGTAAGAGCGTGGTTCCAGTTTACCTCAATCGATTTACTTTGAGCAGCTGCATCGAACATTCGGACTGCCGTGATGATTGCCAGAGGAAGCAGCACTTAAAGAAGACCTGTACTAAACAACAGTGGCACAACAATTACATTACGAAATTTTAGACGAGTCTCTTTGGTAATAGTTCCGATGAACACCCTTGTCTGAAAAAGCCACGAAACCTAAAAAACGGGTTTTTTGTGTTTCTACGTAAACTACAGGTCAAGCCTAGGTGCGAAAACGAAAAACTTGAACTTTTTATTTGCAAGTTGCGAAAAAAAATGCAAACTTACTTATAGTAATACAACACTGAAACACAATAACGTACCTTACATAGTGTAGTCTATTATTCATATTAGATGCAGAATAACGTTACAGTTAATAAATATTTACTCTCGTAGTCTTCATGCTGTTTGTAAACGCAAGTACCACATGAAAAGTCGGTTGTGCAGAACATCACATCAAATTTTCTGTTACTTACTGAGGTAGTAAAAATACTGACTCAAGCACAAGTATACCTTCATTTGCTAGTGCGCAGAGATTAGATGTTAGACAAATGATATATGTAACGTATGAATATACTGTATATATATATATACATACACACACCACTTGGAGTCGCAGAGTTATTAATGACTTGAGAATTGTGTAATAAGGTCTGAGGGGAGAAGCCCCGAAGACGGGCGGTCTAGGCATAGTCTTTTCATGCGCACGAAGCGCGCGTGAATAGACTCTGTGAGGCCCGCCGACGGGCCGAGCGGCACCGGTTGGACATTACAGCATTGAGTTCTGTTTCAAAAGAGTGATGTATAATTTTGTTTATACGTAGGTTTCATGTAAAATACGAAATAACGCATTTTTACGTTATTTAGCCCACAAAATAAATTTTTGCGAATTTTTTGTTTTTTTTTGCGGATTATTCGCTTCCGCACCTATTTTTGGTCTGTAGTTTATGTAAAACCTGCAAAAACATCAGTTTTTGCAGGTTTCGTGGCTTTTAACTATTACCGTCTCTTTCTTTCTTTCCCTCGATAAGACTCTAATAATTGTGCCACATATTGACTGAAACGTAGCAAACTTGTGATCTACATCATAATCCAGAAAAATATAGTTTCTACAGTCAATAATAATACAAGGCATAAGAAGTCGGGGCAGAAGACGTATTTCCTGATTGCATAAGCTAAGAGAACGGTTTCTGCTGTGCAGCCAAGACCTTAGTCTGATTCTCAGAATTAGATTGTTGAGGTCTTATGTTTTCTCAACGCGATTTTTATAGTTTGGAGGACTGGACTTTAAAGAAAATTACGGAGGAGAAACTAAAGCCGTTTGATATGTAAGGCTACATAAAGGATCTTGACAAGTGGTTGGAGGTTTAGAGTTACAAACGACGTAGTACAGAGAAGAATGAGGAAAAAAAATAGAAGTAATGTATGATATAAAAGTATAGAAACTCCACTATCTAGGGTATGTAATTGTTGCAGCTATTCGGCATCCCTGCCGAATGCAGCAACGGTTAACATTAATTTAAATAAAAATAAGTTTAAATAGTGGCGCGACTGATAATTATCCGTGCATCGGTCAGTCCTTCCCTGACGTCACGCCCCCTTTCCTTTCTAACGAACTCGTTTCGCCGTTCGCCCGGCTAGCTGATTTCAGTCGACCACCTGACCGGACCGTGTGCAGAGTCACCAGCGGTCGCCTCAATGGGCACTTTTCGTTGGCAGCCGCGTCTACCAGGCATAAAGGTTGGTTCCACGACCGGGTCCACGTATACCAGAGAATACTGACTCGCTACAGTATTTCTTCGGCCTACCTTTGAGAATACACACGACAGCACTCCGTGGGAGCAGCGGAGAAACACGTGCCCACAACGGGTTCACGCACGGCATGACCGGCGACACCAGGCTGCGAGAGGACACACCTCCGATTTCCAAGTAACATTATTAGTTACCATGCAGCAGGAGCTTGGAGTCTGCCAGATTGCTAGTTGAAAAGAAAATGACTAAATTCCTTACTTTGTGTGATGCGAACTTACATCTTTTAAAATAACTTTGTAATATACGAAGGTGTTAAAATTTCATGAACAGATTATAGCTTGTGCGCTACGCGCAACAATATTGTAAACTAGTATTGATTTATGCAGTTATTGATTTATGTAGTTATGGATTTATACAGCAATTGATTTGATCAGTAATTGATTTTTTCTAGTAATCGATTTATCCATTATTTAATTTATTCGGTAATTGATTTTTGCTCCGCTGGCTGACTCATAATTTATAAAAGTAAGAGGCTGATTTTCGTTGTGTAATAAATATATTCACGTCGACTCTGCTCACTAGTTAATGGTACTGACTGTTTTCTGACGCACATCCCCCCTTGTATTTAAGTTATATATTACGACTATTTTAATGTATTTTGTGTTACGTTCATTTGGGCTCAGCACGGCAGCGCGTAACATAATTTGAGGAGAAAAATTATCAACTTTTACAGTTTTTATACTGAGAAAAATATAGAGCAAAAGAAGTCGGGGGGCAGAAGGTGCATTTCCTGGTTGCAAAATCTAAGGTTGTAGCTCCTCAGTCGATTTATTCAGAGCAGTTGCGTCCAAAATCCGGATTGCCGTGACGGATGCCCTCAACCTTCTCAGACGAGACAGTACTTAAAGAAGAAGATCTGTACAACACTCTTCTATGTGTACTTAATAAAATAAAGTGCTGCTCCCTTTTCAAACTTGTAAAACACAAATTAATTGCACACCTCTTATAAAGCAGGAACGATAAAACAGCAGCTAGAAACTATTATCACGCCCAGTAAAATTGATAAAGTAGCGCTCAGGTATCTATGTGTGTGAGAGAGAGAGAGAGAATCTTACCGTGCAGTCATGAATAACAATGATGGTGCGAGAGAGAGAGAGGGTGGCCAGCTTTACGCGCGCGTGCGGCAATAAGTCAATTAAATTGAAAAACTTTATACTCCTCTCTCCCGCCCCCTCCTTACACTTGTAGCGGCGCACCAAACTCTGTAACAAGTACTGTACTGTATATACCACAGCTGGGGCGGTTTCTTTGTAAGTTAATTTTTTTCACACGTAACACTTAAATCTCTTCTTCTGTACACACACGATAAACGTTAGTGATAAATAGAGCTAGGAATTTTAAGTGCAAAATTTTGGTAAAAAATGTGCAAAAAAGGTGCTTTAATTTAACTGAAAAAGGTGCAAATTTCAAATGTAAATATTCTTACAAACAGTACCAAAACCAATTACATCACGTATAAGGACTCAAAATTCACTCATGTATTAAAAAGTCTGCCTAAAACAAGTCCCAGAACACAATTTTATTAAGGTCACAAGTCCAGAAAAAGTACCCCATCTAGTGACAATTGGGGAAGTTGGGAGAGGAAGTCCTGTAATTTCAACATACTTTTGTATCCTAGCAGGAGCGTTTTTCAGGAATTTCTTAATACAAGACAGAAATTCATTTGCATATGAATATTCATCTTCTAGTGCCTCACAAACACGATGCAGGTCACATGTTTTGGATTAGAGTACATAGGTTTCAAGTTAGCAATAGCCAATAACATGTAAGGAGCTTGGTCCGTAAGTACTAGCCACACTCGATCATATTCTATTCCTTCAGGCCACAACACAATACATGCGTTGTTGAAACTTCGCATCACACGGGCATTGTCTGTTTTGTTCAGAAAGTATGTTTTCAACAGCATGGGTTTTACTTACTGTCCATTTAAGGGTGCTACTAAAATGTTTAGAACATATCTCATCTGCTATCAGTGGTTTCATCTAGTGTAAAATATAGTAGATGCGGAGATGCCGCACACGTTCGGTGTTCCTTGTTTAATTATTATAGGAATAAAATGCGGCAAAGGAGCCAAAAAAAGGTAAAAAGCGCAAAAAGGTGATGACATTCAGAAAAGGTGAAAAAAGGTGCTTGCATTGAAAAAAGGTGCAAAAAGGTGCAACCAAAACACAGTTAGGAGTGTTTATTTAATGTGTTCTTTGCAAGACAAGCTAATTTGTGCATTTTAATAACGAAACAAAAATTAAGGTGCAGCACCTAAAATTTCCTAGCTCTAGTGATAAAACGTCTTCGGCAAACAAAATCGTTTACGCTCTGTTTAAGACGTACCGACTGCCGTGCAGGGCACGAAGTTGTTAACACAAATAGTGTTAGTCAAATAGTTTTGTATTGTGCGTGTCACTACTGTTTTATATTGTTTATATAAAAAAAATCCCTGTTATAAGCAACTAGAAATACAAACAATTCTCCTCTCAACAAGTAGATTATTCAGAACGTCGTTAAAAAAAGAGACACGCGTCGAACAGCAGCTACACCACGATAACAAGAAAATTAACTATTGTTTTTTGTATAGAACCCGGATTGAGAATTTAAATTTCACTTAAAGTTTTCTCTGATAAAAACGCAATATAAAGCTATGACGATTACTCTTTCGGATAATCACATACCAAAACTGAAGTCAACTTTCAGAAATAAATCAGGAGTAGTTTTTCAGTTTTCTTTAGATCAACTTAAAGGTGGAAAGGATAAAAAAAATACTCTTGTCGAGTAGAGAGAATAATAAACTTTAAAGCATAATGAAGATGGTAAGGGAGTTAGAATAGAATTGTATTATAATCAGATTAAATAGTCTCATAAAGATGGTTTATAACACGACTTATTAAAGTTTGGAGAAGAAATTCCTCTTCTTAACAAAATAGTTCCATTCGCTAGAAAAGCAGCTCCAATTATTAAAAAAGACGTTCCAACTGTTCAAAATATATTGGACTGGTTAAATAAAGAATGAGGAGATGTAAAAGGATCTGGTTTTGATTTGAATAATTAGTAATACTTTGGTCACTATAGACTCATTTTCAGGGGGGCCTAAAAGGCCAGGCCAGTCACATCCAAGCGGCTGAAATGAGATTTCTCAGGCATGTGGCAGGGTATACTCTCCATGAACATAGAAGAAACACGTATACGGCAGGAACTGAATATTATGAGTATACTCGACAGGGTCGCCCAGTATCGGCAACATTTTTACTGAATGGATGACTGCCGCATCCCCAAACAACTATGGAACTATAAGCCGAGGGGACGGAGAGGTGTGGGACGTCCGAGGAAGCGCTGGAGTGACCAGCTCTAATCTTTGCCTATTTGAGACCGGAACAGACCATCCTTGCTTTAATCTATGATGATGATGATGATGATGATGATGAGACGATGACTTGGAAAGTAGGATGAGATAAAGGAAGTGAGCTCGAGAAACCCAAAAGAGGGACAGTAACGTGACAGACTGACGTGAACGTTAGGCGTCGGACAACGACGTCGGAAAATTAGTAAATGAAAAAACACAAGCACATCCACATATAAATCGCTGGCTGTTTCATATCTGTTATGCACTGCTGTGAGTGTCTGCACGTCTAGAGTTAAAGAAGTAAGACACCGCAACACACACACACACACACACACACACACACACACACACATAGTTCGCGCATACTTGCTGCTGTGGCGGTATGCCCATGACAGCAATAGTTGCCGGGAATTGTTGCCGCGGCTACATTGCATGTTTCACACCATCTCTCTCTGTCGCGCATGCAACACGAGTGTGAGACTTAACAAACGGCTCGCGCCCATGGAATAGTCAATGCATTTTAGAACTATTCCTCTTTGTACAGATGCACACGTATACGTATGCTTTAGTGTAGTATGCGGCGGTGAAGGCTAGAAATTAGTACATACTTTTTCAGTGGCATAAACCTCGCACCCAGATGCCTTTGTCCTGGTCGAATACTATACTGTCCATATACAATCCTAAAAGCTAAGAATCACTGGCACATTACTATCATTATTATTATTAGTAGAAGTAGTAGTCTATAATTATTATTATTAATTATGGCAAAGAGTATCCAGACGTGAGAAAATTAGAAATGAAATCATTGAGGACAGAATGAATGTGAAAAATTCAATTGTTGATTTTATCAACAACAACAAAATACAATCCCGTGTCGAGTTGCTAGTCTCCCATCGGGCCCCTCCCCAGATGGGAGATTGGGGAATGCTCACCAGATATGGTGGGTATCGGGGAAATAAAATACCCGGGGCGGACCAAAACTAGCAGCTGCTGCCTTGTAGTTGGATATTGGTTTATCAAAAGCTAAAGGAAGTAAACCTTGATTAAAAATTGCCTGGTCCTCTAGGTAGGGAGGTTAATGCAATGGGCCAACTCCCCATTCATTGGGAAAAAAAGAAAATGTTAAAAAACCAAATAGATTGCAGCCGGATGGATTCAATAAAGGTGAAGGAAGAAGGAAAAGAGGAATACCACCTGTCACCTGGATAGAAGAATTGCAGACTAAATTGAGGGAACGAGAAATTGAAGACGATCTTTGGGTGGACAAACAGCAGTGGAAGATGAGTATTCAATCACTTCTGTAATCTTTGGTTCCGGTAAATGTGTAAACAATGTACAGCCGGAATAATAATAATTATTATTATTCGGGGATAAAGTGGTCGAGGCAAAGCTAGCGGTGAAGTACCTTGAAGTGATGACTGACACCAAGTTGAGCTTTTTTGAGCAGGTGGACAAAGCGGCGAAGGGAGCTATGACGCTTAGTCGGCTCATGGGCAACATCGGCGGCCCGAAGTCAACTAGACGACTTTTGATGGCAGTTGTTCAGTCAGTCCTACTGTATGGAGCGGCGGTTTGAGAGCAGACTACCTGAATCGTAAGAGTTACAGGAAGATACTAGCCCATATCTTAAGACGAAGCGGTCTTCGAGTTGCATCGGCCTACCGAGCCAGCTGTCTTGTTCGTTGCCGGAGTGATGCTGATTTGACTTCTTCTCGCCAAGGAACGTAAGATTGTCTTTCAGAGGAAGAAGGAGGTAGGTGGTGAAACTGCACACCGAGAGAAACGCAGCCAGATACTGGAGATCTAGCAGAAAGCTTACGAGCAAAAAGAGCGAGGTCGCTGGACAAGAAGGTGCAGCCGTGGGGGGGGCGGAGAGGAAGCATGGGGAGATCGACTATTACCTCACACAGCTTCTGACTGGACAAAGGTATTTTCGATCTTAGATGAAGAAAGTTGGAAAGGCCGAGTAACCAGAGTGCCTGTACTGCCCGGGAGCTACGGACGATATCATCCATACATTCTTCGTCCGCGACAGATGGAAGCAACATAGAAGATCGTTGCAAAACGATATTAGGCAGGAGATATCCTCGGATAACATCGTTGAAACAATGCTTCAAGGTGAGGACAGCTGGAACTGTGTGGCACACTTCACAGAAGAGATTCTACGGGCGAAGAAAGTAGCTTTGGACAAGAAAGTAGCTTTGTTTAGGAGGCTAACAAGTCAAATGTGAGCCCTAGGGCTGAGGAGCAATAGGCCTAGCCTGAAGTAGTGTGTCTAACAGTTCTCGGCTAGTGTTCAAGAAGAGGAAAGGGAGGTAGTTTTTTAGTGGGTCGGGTATAATACTCAAACCCACAGACCCCGGAAGTGTGGACCATTATGAATGGATGACTGCCGCATCTCCAGACATCTACGGAACTATAAACAGAAAGGTCGGAGAGGTGTGGGGTGTCCGAAGAATCGCTGGAGTGACCAATCTTGCGACCGAAACAAACCATTTTTGGTTTAATTCTCGCTGAAGATGATGATTATGATGATGATAACGACGATACTAGCTTTACAGATTAACAATTCAAAAAAAAAAAATTACAGTTAAAAGAAAGAATAGAACAAAGTTGCTCCTGGAACAAGTTAGAAATTTTGAATTCGGACTAAGTTAGCAATTAGCTATTCTGTCTGACTCGGAAAACAGGTTGCAGATGGGTATATATTTATTAAATCGAATCTGCAAAGATTATGGATTACAAATATCCACACTTAAGACCAAGGTGATGGCTTTTCGTGGAACTGATCCCGTACGGGCAAACGTTGTTATAGATGGTACTGTCCTGGAACAAGTCAACAATTTTGAATACCTGGGCTGCAGTGTGTCTTATAATGCAAGCAGCGACGTTGTGAATAAGTTGCACAAGTTCAACCTTATGTGGGAGACCATTAGGTGAACCCTTATGTCAGCAAGTAAAGGAAGACGGCTGAAATTCTACAAGGTGATGACCCTCCCCACACTTCTTTATGGGTATGAGAATTGGACTTTAACGAAAGGCCACGCCAGTCGCATCCAAACGGCTGAAATGAGATTTCTCAGGCACGTGGCAGGGTATACTCTCCATGATCATCGAAGAAACACAGATATACGGCAGGAACTGAATATTATGAGTATACTCGACAGGATCGCCCAGTATCGGCTGAATTGATGGGAACATCTTTGCCGAGTGGATGACTATCGCATCCCCAAATAACTATAGAATTATAAGCCGAGGTGACGGAGAGGTGTGGGACGTCCGAGGAAGCCCTGGAGTGACCATCTCTAGACTTTGTCTGTTTGAGACCGTAACAAACAATCCTTGGTTTAATCCTTGAAGATTATGATAACGATGATGAGAAAGAACAGAAGGGCAGTGAAGTGATGTATACCTCTCTCTCTCTCTCTCACCTTGACCCAGTGACCACAATACGGGGCGGTGATAATGTAAAACTACAAAACGCAACGGTCTCTGGTAACACAATAACTTTTCAACTCAGCACACATCCACACAGCTGTCAAGTTCACACGGACGAGTGTATAATTAAAAATAAATATTTTATTAGAGAAACTAGTCGATAGGTGGAGAAAAAAACCCGTTTCCATAGTTAATTAACGTACATAATTTACCGCTCGCTCACACCGTGATGAATGTTACTGGCTCGCTTTGTTCACACACACACACACACACAGGGGAAACGCTGTACAGCCACAGTATGCAAAATTAGACTCTGTATTAGAGTGAAGTGATTATAAACTCTTACGGTCATAGCTGTAACAGTAGTAAGATTATATTAACCGGGCTACACCAGGCCGTGGTCCATTTTTGACGTTTTCACTAATAAAATAATATAATCACAATATTAATTGACGACTCGTTGGGCACTTGGTGAAACATATAAAAACTAAGGTTTTTAAAACATATATATAAACTCTTGTTGCATTTCACAGTTTTTATTTGACTCTGACAGCTGTTTCAACTTCTTAAGCTATTTTCAAAGAGATCAGTGAACAACTAAACAGAGGATGTAAGGGTGGTGAACTTCTGTTCAGGGCGTGTATACGATCATGTGTGGGGTGTTAAGATGGAGGGGGATTGTAGGAGCTAAGGAAAGGTCAAGTGTCTGTAAAAACTAAATATAATCTCAATGCAAAATATAAAAATTAACTAAACTAAACAACAGCTTTTAATCAAAATAACAGCTTTCATCTCTTTTGTTAAAAGCTGTTATTTAGTTTAGTTAATTTTTATATTTTGCATTCAGATTATATTTAGTTTTTACAGATACTTGACCTTCCCTTGGCTCCTACAACCCCCTCCATCTTCACATCCCACACATGTCAGGATACACGCCCTAAACAGATGGGCACCACCCTTACATCCTCTGTTTAGTTGTTCACTGATTTCTTTGACAATGGCTTAAGAAGCCGAAACAGCTGTCAGAGTAGAATAAAAACTGTGAAAAGTACCAAGTGTTTATATATTTTTTTAAACCCTTTGTATTAATATGTTTCACCAAGTGCCCAACGAGTCATCAATTAATATCGTGAATATGTTACTTTATTAGAGAAAACGTCAAAATTGGACCACGGCCTGGTGTAGCCCTGTTCACATGTCTTACTACTATGACAGCTACAACCTTAAGAGTTTATAATCACTTCACTCTAATATAGAGTCTAATTGTGCATACTGTAGTTGTACAGCGTCCCTTACGCGCGCGCGCGCGCGCGTGTTGTGTGAACAAAGCGAGCCGGTAACATTCATCACGGCGTGAGCTAGCGGTAAATTATGTACGTTAATTAACTATGGAAACGGGTTTTTTTCTCCACCTATCGACTAGTTTCTCTAATAAAATATTTATTTTTAATTGTACACACGTCCGTGTGAACTTGACAGCTGTATGGATGTGTGTTGAGTTGAAAAGTTATTGTGTTACTAGAGACCGTTGCGTTTTGTAGTTTTACATTATCACCGACCCGTATTGAGGTCACTGGGTCAATATGATATACAGGGAGATACCGGGATATACATCACTTCGCTTCTGTTCTTTCTCGTCAGCATCACCATCTACAAGGATTAAACCAAGGAGGGTTGTTCCGGTCTAAAAACAGGCAGAGCTTAGTGTTGATCGCTCCAGCGCTTCCTCGGACGTCCCACACCTCTCCGTCCCCTCGGCTTTTAGTTCCATACTTGTTTGGGAATCCGGCAGTCATCCATTCGATGTTGCCACCAATTCAGCCGATTCTGGGCAATCTTGTCGAGTATACTCATTCAGTCCTGCCGTATATCTGAGTTTCTTCTATGGCTATACAGAGTATACCCTGCCACGTGCCTGAGAAATCTCATTTCAGCCGCTTGGATGCGACTGGCCTGGCCTTTCGTTAAAGTACAATTCTCAGACCCATAAAGAAGTGTGGGCAGGGCCATCACCTTGTGCAATTTTACGCGTGTTCCTTTACTAGCTGACTTAAGGGTTCGCCTAACGGTCCCGCACATAAGGTTGAGCTTATGCAACTTATTCACAACGTCGTTGCTTGCATTATAAGACACACTATAGTCCAGGTATTCAAAATTGCTAACTTTTTCCAGCAGCAACTTTGTTCTGTTCTGTATTTTAATTGTAATTTTTTTTTTAAATTGTTAAAACATTAAGAACGCTAGTATCGTCGTTATCATCAGAATCATAATCTTCAATAAGAATTAAACCAAAATGGTTTGTTCCGGTCCCAAGCAGATAGACTGGTCACTCCAGCGATTCATTGGGTGCCCCACGCCTCTCCGTCCTTTCGCTTCATAATTCCATACTTGTCTGGTGATGCGGCAGACTAATTTGCTGGTATTTTCATACTTATTTACTCACACTCTTCTTATGGACTGGAACTGTACGGAAATTTTTTTTTTAATTTTTCAGTACTTCAGGAGGTAATTTTTTTTTTCTTTTTGGCTGAAATCTTGTGGTGCTGAGTTTGGCAGTGTTTGTCAAGTGAACGAACATATTGTTACGTAATACGGAACGTTCTACGAGCTTCTCGACTAGCCCTGCCGGTGTGTGTTTCTGCCAAGGCCGCGCTCAAGTATCCTCTAGATTTTCGAGTGCTTGTTAAGGACGCGTACTATGGAACCCTGCAGACTATATAAATAGCCCACACCTGCCGCTTAGTTCAGTTTACTTCGGCCGATTACTCAGTGCGTTTCAAGTGGCTGTTAGTGTAAAGTGATTATTGTGCAACATTCTATTAGTTGACATTATTATTGAGTGTAGACAAATGTGACTTGAATTATTGTATGAAACTATCTTGTTAATTTCAAATTGTTAATCAAATAAACTACATTACTCACCGTCAGAGGCTTAATTCTTATACTTGTGATGTTATACTAACTCAACATGTTTCGGGACAGCTTGTCCCATCTTCAGGAGTAAAACACACTCTTCAACCTCAATTGAGGATGAATCGTCAAACATTAAAAATATTAAAACCCGAAACACACATTGAATAAATTAATGAAACTACAACATTAAGCGCACGTGTAGGTGCACACCTCACGCCGCGCCGGCTGAACGCGCACTAAGTAAAATCACTCGTCGCTCGGAAGATGTCGCAGTGCAGTATCATATAAAACATTCGACTTAAAGCTTAGTTGATCGTTCAAAACAAATGGCCTGGTGTCACTATTATTATAAGCTTCATAAATCTCGAATTCTTCGAGAGCGTTCATATACTGTCCCTTATTGCAGATATGGAGGGGGACTAAGTTAGTCTTAAAATCAGTGTAGCCGTGATTTTCGTCGACAAGATGTTTAGCAAAACTAGATTTCACGTTTTCAAGGGCACGATAACCGGTGGGTGGCCTATGTTCAACGAACCTTTTTAAAAAACCACGGCCGGTCTGTCCCACATAAAACGCGTCGCAATCATCGCACATCAATTTGTATACCCCAGTTTTCTCGCATCTGCATCTTCCGAGCGACGAGTGATTTTACTTAGTGCGCGTTCAGCCGGCGTGAGGTGTGCACCTACACGTGCGCTTAATGTTGTAGTTTCATTAATTTATTCAATGTGTGTTTTGGGTTTTAATATTTTTAATGTTTGACGATTCATCCTCAATTGAGGTTGAAGAGTGTGTTTTACTCCTGAAGATGGGACAAGCTGTCCCGAAACATGTTGAGTTAGTATAACATCACAAGTATAAGAATTAATCCTCTGACGGTGAGTAACGTAGTTTATTTGATTGTCATACAAGTGGCTTGGTACTGTAAATAAAACTTAATATTCAAATTGTTATTTGTGCCTAATTCAAGCTGGCAATTAGTGACTTCATTGGTGGCTGCATTTTGTTTCCACTGTACCATACAACGATCCGTGAGACCGTCATAACAATGCTTTTCATTTCGACAAAAAACACAGTAGTAGGAACAAATAAATCTAAAGGCAGAGGAAAGAAAAGGCACGACATGTACAGTACACAAGGTCGAATCAGAGAATAAAATAAACGGAGTTATCGCTGATTCGGTCGCATCGCATCGGCTAACTTGATTCCGTCGTCGGCTACGGCTGGACCCTGTTTGTTCAGCCTATTGCGTTCCTTTCCTTCGTAATAAGTTTATCGCGGGCGTGGTGCCCGTCGTACGTACAGCGAGAGATGTAAATACGTTTAACATTTGCCGGCAAAATAAAAAACGAGAAAATACGCACCGTTTGAGAAATACTGACGACACAGTCACAGCCATACAGTATACATAAATAAATCGATTACCAAATATAGACCGGCTCCGACGTTTTCAATTTCTAGCGTTTCATAACTTATTAATCAAGTTTTTTCTTGTCGCTCCATAAGCTCCATTGTGCTTCGAATACTTGCTTATGTATTGTCTACATTTTTGCTCGGTTTCCTGGATATATGAAGAGTGTCGACAGTGGGATACTCTTGACACCTGAGGACGGTAGAATGCGATGGTTGCGCAAACATTTTACATACGAAATGTGCAGGCACCACGTCGTATTCGGGGGGGGGGGGGGATGGAAGAGAGAGTGGATATTTATTCGTTTGTACCACATTAGATTAACAGTATTGAAACTTCTAGTCTGTATCGTCAATAATTTTACCGTGTTTAAAATTAGCTTTGAGCGTCTTCTTTTTGTTACATTTTCGTATTTTTACTTTTTAAATATTTTTAATTTTCTTTACTTTTTAACAGTTATATTCTTAAGTATATAAAAATTCAACATATACACAAGAGTATATATATATATATATAACATTTATGTAATATTTATAAATTCTTTACCTCAAGATGTTTTATTCCCTTATTTGGTACATGTTTCGTGAAGTGTTTTGTTCCCATTTTCAGCTTTCCTGATTTTATATCTTGTGGAGTATTTGTGTTTTGGTTGGCTGTTGTTATGGTTTCCTGTTTCCTGTTGGTTTTTGGTATTTTATACTGGTATTATTGTGTGTGATTGTGGTGTACATATTAGCTTTTGGAGTATTTTCGATGTTGAGTGCTTTGAAAATTGCGTCATGTTTTGTATTGATTTATTTGTCCTATGTAACATTTATAGCAACAATATTTTTTTTCTTTTGTAACAAAAAAACAACAACTAAGAAACGTTATTTTGAACATCTAAACACCTACAAAAAATACAAATATACGCGTATATAAATCTAATTTGGCCACACATGCAATAAACACAGGACATGAATTCCCAGACATAACCAACATGACACTAATAAAAAACATACCACACAAAGGCACCTTAATGAACATATGGGAAAATTTACAACTATACAAACACAAAACAGACAAATTCCTGAACAAATACAAATCAATACAAAACATGACACAATTTTCAAAGCACTCAACATCGAAAATACTCCAAAAGCTAATATATACACCACAACCACACACAATAACACCAGTATAAAATACCAAAAACCAACAGGAAACCATAACAACAACCAACCAACACACAGATACTCCACAAGATATAAAATCAGAAAGGCTGAAGATGGGAACAATACGCTTCCCGAAACATGTACCAAATAACGGATAAAACATCTTGAGGTAAATAATTTATAAATATTAAATAAATTATATATGCATCAAGAAACAGACTGTAGCAAAAAGTGTTTATATATATATATATATAAACATCCATGCGACAATATACTTAAATTAAAGTGTGAAGGGGTTATAGAATTACGGTTTTCAAATTATCTTTAGGAAGATTCGTTGTTACAAGATCTACTTAGATACAAATTTAGAATTAAGAGTGGCACCTAATTGCATGAGATTTATTACCTTTGACTCGAATAACAGTTAATCGAGAGAGAATATTTTTAAATCAACGCTATTCTATACTTTTGCAACCCTTATACTTCACGTTGGTTAACTCAAAAACTTGGAGACGCCAATAATTTATAAAATGTATTTTTAAAATTATATACGAAGATTCAAGCGAATTTCTCATTTGTCTTGAGGAAAATGGGGAGTCCAACCTTCAAGCTAGTCTGACCCCTCCCCTTCCTCCACAAGAAGTAGCTTCGAGTTACGCACTGATCGGACTTCGTGTGCGACAGTATGTTTACAACGGCTAACTCGATTCAGCCAGCGATCCTGTAGAAGATGAAAAGTCTCTAAACTGCAGGAGAAGAAAGAAATGCAGATAAATTAAATTATATTAAAAAACTCTTTTAACACCAGGCTGCGTAATGATAGTTTATAAGCATAGCCTGTTCCAAGGACGAACACGTGTTATGAAAATAGGTTGAGCGCCGTCAGGATAGGCAAATTGTCCATCACAGATGTGTGTCGTGACATCTAGCCATACGCGCCGTCGTTTCTTCCTTATATCCACGTAATCCTTATCTGTAAAGCACTAATTCACTTTTTGAACATTTTAGTCGCCTATTTCGTTGTCAGATATCCAGCCATTTCCTTTTTTTTTTTTACAATTTAAATCTGTGATAGGTAACTTTTGCTTTCTAGATTTTGATCAACTATTCCATCACGCGGCGTCGTTGTCATCTACAATTTCGGGCGACAACTGGTGTGCGCCATAGTATGTTACAAACACACTGGTGTGCGCCAGACGCTACATCTAGATCTCCGAATGCCAACCGTCCAAGAGATTATCCAAAAACGAAGCACTGGAAACATCATGCAAGGTTACAAACGTACACCACTACTCTCGTCCAATCGCTTGTGCAAGAGCATCACAACAGGAGATAGAAAAGAAATTAGCCGTAAACCGATCAACAGCGTAATTACGCCCCTCCCCCAAGAGGGTAAAAAAAGTTGAGAAATTTTCTTATCTCTTAATTTTTAGGCTATTTTATTATATTTCATTATACCTTTTGAAATACAGAAGCAGGTTTTTATTACACAGCATTTGTGTATCTGTTTCCAATATGAAATATAGGAAAATCAATTCAGCCAATAAGTAATTTCTAAATATATATATATTTTTTTTATTTTTGTATTGTAGTCTTAGTGGTCTCAAATATTTCTACTATTAATTTTATACAACTACTATGTTGTCTTTGGTATTGATGAGCGCTTTCGGCAGTCAAGCCAACCTTCAGGTCATTTACCAACCTTTTGTAAATTATTTAAATTTGTAAATTTTGTAAATTTGTAATATTATTGTTAGTTGATATTATTATTTACCAAGCCATCTTCAGGTTGGTAAATGACCTGAAGATGGCTTGACTGCAGAAAGCGCTCGTCAATACCAAAGACAACATAGTGGTTGTATAAAATTACTAGAAAAATTTCTAAATAGTGTTTCAGCAACGCGTATTTTTATTGTGTTATTGACCGTTTACTTTAATAGAACTGATTTTAGGATCTTATCACACGTTTCTCAACCGCTTTAAACACAGTCTCGTTGATTAGTTTTAACTTGTTTTTTTTTCTATTCTATGAAGCCGACTATACTGGACCTCCCCCCACTTGAAAGCCAAATTATAGACACGCCATTGCCTGATATAGTGCAAAAGAGGTCTCGTCACGTTATTGGATAAGTCTCGTCACGCAAGAAAAGGAGCTTAATAACTAGTTCATTATAGAGATAAAAAAAAACTTATAGAAATTATTCTAATTTCTAATTCCTTTTCTAATTGCCATTACATATTAAAAAACCTTACACAATTGACCAACTAAAATAACGCAGTAAAATCAGATACAATGTAATCTATATACTAACACAGAATGTCTTATTTATAAAGAGCATCGGATTATACCGACGACATAGCGCCATAATGAGACACCCAATACTCTTGAGACCCACGTATGACACTGTATCCGTATGTATGAGAGGCTAGTTCGACACGTTTTGCAGTACGTCTTAGCCACAGTGTATAAAGAGCATCGGATTATACCGACGACATAGCGTCAAAATGAGACCCCCAATACTCCTGAGACCCACGTATGACACTGTATCCGTATGTATGAGAGGCTAGTTCGACACGTTTTGCAGTACGTCTTAGCCACAGTGTATAAAGAGCATCGGATTATGCCGAAGACATAGCGTCATAATGAGACAGCCGATTCTCTTGAGACCCACGTATGACACTGTATCCGTATGTATGAGAGGCTAGTTCGACACGTTTTGCAGTATGTCTTAGCCACAGTGTATAAAGAGCATCGGATTATACCGACGACATAGCGTCATAATGAGACCTCCAATACTCCTGAGACCCACGTGTGACACTGTATCCGTATGTATGAGAGGCTAGTTCGACACGTTTTGCAGTACGTTTTAGCCACAGTGTATAAAGAGCATCGGATTATACCGACGACATAGCGTCATAATGAGACCCGATTCTCTTGAGACCCACGTATGACACTGTATCCGTATGTATGAGAGGCTAGTTCGACACGTTTTGCAGTATGTCTTAGCCACAGTGTATAAAGAGCATCGGATTATACCGACGACATAGCGTCATAATGAGACAGCCGATACTCTTGAGACCCACGTATGACACTGTATCCGTATGTATGAGAGGCTAGTTCGACACGTTTTGCAGTATGTCTTAGCCACAGTGTATAAAGAGCATCGGATTATACCGACGACATAGCGTCATAATGAGACAGCCGATACTCTTGAGACCCACGTATGACACTGTATCCGTATGTATGAGAGGCTAGTTCGACACGTTTTGCAGTACGTCTTAGCCACAGTGTATAAAGAGCATCGGATTATACCGACGACATAGCGTCATAATGAGACAGCCGATACTGTTGAGACCCACGTATGACACTGTATCCGTATGTATGAGAGGCTAGTTCGACACGTTTTGCAGTACGTCTTAGCCACAGTGTATAAAGATCATCGGATTATACCGACGACATAGCGTCATAATGAGACAGCCGATACTCTTGAGACCCACGTATGACACTGTATCCGTATGTATGAGAGGCTAGTTCGACACGTTTTGCAGTATGTCTTAGCCACAGTGTATAAAGAGCATCGGATTATACCGACGACATAGCGTCATAATGAGACAGCCGATACTCTTGAGACCCACGTATGACACTGTATCCGTATGTATGAGAGGCTAGTTCGACACGTTTTGCAGTACGTCTAAGCCACAGTGTATAAAGAGCATCGGATTATACCGACGACATAGCGTCATAATGAGACAGCCGATACTGTTGAGACCCACGTATGACACTGTATCCGTATGTATGAGAGGCTAGTTCGACACGTTTTGCAGTACGTCTTAGCCACAGTGTATAAAGATCATCGGATTATACCGACGACATAGCGTCATAATGAGACAGCCGATACTCTTGAGACCCACGTATGACACTGTATCCGTATGTATGAGAGGCTAGTTCGACACGTTTTGCAGTACGTCTTAGCCACAGTGTATAAAGAGCATCGGATTATACCGACGACATAGCGTCATAATGAGACAGCCGATACTCTTGAGACCCACGTATGACACTGTATCCGTATGTATGAGAGGCTAGTTCGAGACGTTTTGCAGTACAAGAGATTTTTGATTAAGCGTCACACGAACACATTATACAGACAGGCACATAATACCCTCCCTAGGTAATTAGTCACTCCCACAAAGCCTCTTTTGGTTATATTGAAAACGATGCTTAATTAAAATATCATCCTTTACGCGCTGGCGACGACACACGTTTAATAAAATTTTCACACATAAGGGAAATACAATACACCTATAACTTTGTCGTATTTTGTTGCTTCTCTCCTGTGTACAATTTTCCTTCTGAACACATATCCTGTAACCGTATTACACCTTCTATACATTACTCTCTCAAAATATAGTAAAATATATTCTCATTACTAAATTCAGTCTTTATATACATCAGAGCATTCCTATTCTTTTTCCTTACTTTTAATATTTCTATTTCTTCATACAATTTGCGTTTACTTATGTTATTCTCTAACTTTACTATTTCGACGTTCTCTGTTTGGTCTAAAAACCTATGCCCTGTTTCATTAAAATACAGAAGGTAGAAAGCTGTAGGAGATTTCTAGAGGGTAATGTATGCTACGAGGTCAAGTTGACTAAGTAAAGGGCGGGGCCAACAAGGACTGGGCGGTAAGTAATGCCTCCTATTGGTTGAATGTAACCGGTTATGAGTGGGAGGGTTAGTATATATATATATATATATATATATATATATATATATATATGGGAAGTAGTTATTTTAATGTTGTTGTAGTAAGAACTTAATAATGGTTGCGAAACCGAAAGGCCTCGTTCGAGGAAAAATTGTACATAGTAGAGAAGCAACAAAATACGACAAAGTTGTTATTATAACATCTTTACTTGCGTTATAACATAGGGAACCCGTATTAATTGGTTCTGCCAATTACACAGGCTGCCTTCGTTGTAACAAGCTGAAAATTAATCAAATCAAGGAACTTAGGGGGGGGGTCTGCTGATTTATGCATTCAATTTAGTATTGTACTAAAGATGACATCTCTTTATTTATGTCTATTTTATTATACATAACATATCAACTTTTAACTTACAGTGAAAATTGTAAGGGGTTTTCTACATTAGGATTTATAATACAGTTAGCGCATTTTACCTCGGATCCGAGTTTATATGTATTACTTAGGAATTTACAGTTTACTCTACTCCATTAATGAATTACTTTATTACTCTTTATACCATTTGAGGAATGGTTTCATTTAGTAGTGCAATGTTCCAACGCTACATCACACTTGTTTCTTTACAACTTAAGGTTACTGAAGTTACTTGTTACAACATTTATTCTTAAACTTTAGAGATTGTCATTTTAAAGTCTTTTAGTTTACAATTACTTCTATTTCAAAAGATACATATCCACGGAAGACAAGCCTCCGCGTCACCTCTTAGTTAAGGGTTTTAGTCCTTGTCCTCCACGCGCGATTCTTCGGTCCTCTCTCTCTAGTGGGTTGTCATCGTGGTAGTCTTTCTGGTGAATGTCCTCGGACTTAACTAATGTTGATTCGGATGTTACGGTGTCATGAAGTCGTCCTTTTTCTCGGTGGTATTGTAAATACAGTTGAGGTCTTCGTCTTCACATTTTACAGTTATGCACACCACATTTGGTAATAGTACGGTTGTATCTGAATTTACATATACAACACTAAGATAACTTTAACATAATTTCTTACTGGGAGATGTCACCTTACGCACTTAATTTTCTACATTAGTTTTTTCTTGTTACACACTACATTCTCGTTATATAACTCTTCACACGGTTATTTGAAACTAATAACCACATTTAACAAAAAAGTACATATTTTGTACAGCGCTCTGCTTTGAGCTGCTTACTGGTTGAACGACGCATCATCTCTGCTCTCTAACTATGTAGGAAGGGTCAGTAAATCGCGCGGATGTTACGCGTCGCAGCGAAATAGTTCCATATTTTTCCTTTATTTAAATGGTTAAAGTTTGGCTTTTTAATTATTCAGAGATATTCTTAATTACAGACGTTATTAAAATACACTACTGTGGTCTTGTTTAATTATTTAAATCATGTCAAATTTACAAGTATTATTAGTTTGTTTAGGGGTCGGAATTCAAGTTAATTCCGGTTAGCGCATGTCTATGCAGGGTTAATTAACAAGGTTTACCCTATCTGTACACTCGTATTCCTTTTATTTTATTATTAACACTCTTTATTAAATATTATTATAATTTTATGATAGCGATAAAATTTAGTTTAAATGTGCGATTTTATTAAAATTTAAAATTTCTCAACTTTTACATTACCTATTTTTTAATTATTTTATTTTTAATTAATGAAATCTTCACATTATGAAGACTGCTAACACAGATAAAATAGCTGATAATAAATTAGTTTATTTCTGTTCGGACAACCACAAATCCAAATTTTAGAGGGGAACAAAAAAATGTTCACAAAAGAGTTTAAAAGAAGTTTGGTAAGAGAATATTAGGCATAGGATGTGCACCATACACGAAACTTAAAAAAAAAAGACTAATTTCATTTTCTGCCTTCCAGGTACTTCTGCTACAACTCAAATAGTCTTTTCTGTACTGAAACCTATAGCGTTCTGAGAAAGTACATGTGATAGTAGACTAGGTGAAAGCTTGACTGTTTCTTAAAATTAGTTCTGAACTTGAATGTAGTGACTTACATACAAAAAATACAATAAAGGAAGATAAGACTCTTTGATGAAAGTGCCCTTTTTGCAAAAATGTGACTGGTGCAAGAAAAGTACTGTGGTTGATTGTTATGTAAACTTTATTTAAATTTGAAATATGTTCTTGGATTTCGTTGTCCATGACGTGTCCGTTTCTTAACTAAATATAATTATTCCACTACGACTCGGGCTCGGAACACAAAACTGTGTTCCGAGTCGTAGTGAAATAATTATATTTAGTTAAAATATCTCTCTATAAATCTTTTAGTTATTTGCTTTTTATTATAATGAACAAGGATTTATATTAATAATACTATTATACCAAGAGTATAATAATACACTTATAATAATTACAAGATAATACACTGATAAACAACTACTGTCGTCTACAACGTCGCAAACCGTTTTCATCACGTCAAAAGCACATCGATACTGTTATATAATTATACGACGTGACGCTGCCTTTTTTATCTCAAAAGCGGGAGGTTTGTAAATTAATCTTATAAACCTCTGATGATACTGATGTGACCAGTGAAACGCGCGTCAGGTGTACAAACGCGTTTCGCCACACAAACAGCAGACGATGGCCTATTAGCCCGGCAAATTATAATTCCAACCATAAATCCTTAATTTCGTAGTTGCCGTCGATCAGTGAATTTGTAATGAAGGGTTTGCGAGGATCGGCCAAAAAGTGTAACACAAATTTTAATTATTTGTAATGAAGGGTTTGCGAGGATCGGCCAAAAATTATAACACAAATTTTAATTATTTGTGTCGACGTTTCGAAAAAATGTATTGTCGTCATCAGGACCTGTGCATGAATACAATAGAAAATATCGAACACAACAAATCAATTAGTTGAGTGAATGTGTGTGTGTGTGTGTGTGTGTGTGTGTGTGTGTGTGTGTGTGCGTGTGTGTGTGTGTGTGTGCAATGTGTTATACACCATCGAAATAATTATACTATTATTACATACTGCTTTACTTAAATAGATAGACATAATTATAATATTCTGAAAAAATTATTAAGGGGAGTCGCTACTGAAAATGGCCAAAAATTGATAAAAATTCAAAAATTTTTTTTGTCCCAAATTGTTCTATGGTTAGTTCTTTATATAAAAAGCACACTAAAACATTTTTTCCGAAATATTTTGTAGGCAAAAACAAATTGTTTGGGAAAACCTAGCACCTAAGCGATTTACGTTTCGTTTAGGTATTACTGTATAACAAAACACTATTATTTATACTGTATAATATAATTTTACACATATATATTATATTAGTAATAATTTTGAAGTAAATGTTGCAAGTATAAAACATCAGCCATTTTATTTACAAAGAAAAAATCAGACTTGTAAAACAGCTGATTGACGTATTATTGATAACTTGCAATGTTTTGTTTCTATTGATATGTTTCTATAAATTATTAAAAATGTAAAATAAAATATTTGATTGTTTATTGTATTATAATTTATTATTTTAATACCCATACAGTAAGAAAAAAAAACATAAAGCCTTTGTACTCCATAAATATTTAATTTTCCAACAGAAAGGAATATTTTTAAAAAATCAGCATTTCCTGCAAATTAAATTTTTCATGTTTTTATACATACTTTTTGATATATCTAAAAAACTATGTTACTTGATGCTCTGAAATTTTGCACAGGTCTTTGGGATATAATTACCTAAAAAGACACATATTTTTATTTAATTTGGGCTTATAGTTCCTTGGTAATAAATTTTTATTTATAAATGTAAAAATGTTTTAAAAATATTTTTACTATTTTCCTCACAAAAAAATTGTTTTTAATTGCATCGAAATAAACATACGTGTTTTGTTTAGATAATTTTATCCCCTTCAAAATGACACCTCCCAAAAGGTCGTAGGACTTCTAGTTTTTCTGGAATATAAATTTGAAAAATATTCCAAAAACGTTGCTAAGAAACGTTAAAAAATTCAATTTTTAGTACTAAAATAATTTTTTTTTTCCAGTTACAAAATTTTACCCTTTATTTAGTGCAACAATAAATAATACAAAAAAATCTGAATAAATTAAAAAGTTACAAAATAAACATTTTTTGCAATTTCAGTAGGGACTCCCCTTAACACACTATTACAAGTAAATACGCGTATACTGATAATATAAGAATCGTTTTAATTATAATTATAAATAATTACAGATGAAATTATAATCGTATGTATTGCTACAACAATTACGTAACGCTCTCGAACAGTCGGCAGGCGCAGTTACGTAACAGTTGTACACGTTTCTCGGCTAGCCGAGAACAGGTGCAGCGTCTCTGTCAAGGCCGTGCACTTAAGTAGCTTCCAGACTGTTCGAGAGCACTCCTGACTATGGAAATTATGCCGACACGCCGCCAAAAGAATGGAAAATTATTCTGGAACACCTGCGGGATCTATGTAAGCAACAGCGACCGGCTTATAATTGTTGAGTGTGGATCGACTAATTGTTGCGGATTAGTGGAAAGTGATTGTTGTGTTAAAATTAGTGCGCAAATCTAGTACTTTACACTATTATTGCGTGTGGACAAATTTAACTTGAATTATTGTATATAAGAGTAAAATTGTTTATTACAAATTGTTATTTGTGTGTAATTAGAGCTTGTAATTAGTGACTTCATTGGTGTCTGTATTTTTGTTTCCATTGTACCATACGACGATCAGTGACACCGTAGTAACAACATTAACAAAACCAAAGAACTTTCCGAAGGCTCCAAGAATTTGAAATAGACTTCTGGAAAAGGTCTTGTGGGGTGTTCAGCTATAGTGCATTAGAAACGAGGATATCAGGAGGCGAATACGTGTGTTGACCAGACAATTGTTGACAGCATAAATAAAAAGCGACTCGTACGATAAGCCCACGTGGAACAGTTGCCGACGATCGTCGGCCCAAAACGTTGCTACACAGGGTTCCACGTAGACATCGAGAACGGGTCAGACCCAGGAGATCGTGCAAAGAAGACATACTTAGTGAGATGGGGAAAAGAGCCAGACTGGTAATTTTAAATACCAATAAAAGTGTTAATCACTCTCGTAAAAAAACGCGCCCTCGGGCGCTTCTTGATCACCCGCCATAAAGCCATCCTCGTTCAAACATCTGTCCACAGCCCCGGAGTTCACTAATAAAACTGTCCTTCCTTCCTGACCGCCTCCTAGTACCCTGGGTCAGCTGTTTGTTGCTGTTACCATGATCACCGGCACGGAGACTTTCTGCCTCGCGGGAAGCGACCGACGCCTCAAGGCGTCTGCTGGCTGGACTTGAGACGGGCAACATCTGTTGCTCGAATCGGTGCCAGCGGCAGTGCTACAAAAATAAAGTTTTCTTTCTCCCCGCCTTCTGAGTTAACTCGTTGGCGGTTTCCTTCTCCAGTTTTAGGCAAACACTCGACTAGAACCAGCCTATGTATATCCACTGGCAGCCATTGGACTCCATCCAAATGCTGCAGTCAAGCCACGGGTGCAAAGACACCCCCGCACACACAATGCAATGATGCGGTAAAAAAAGCTTTGCAATTTTTTATTGACAACCTCGATGTTATATTTTACGCGCGCGAGCGCGCGTGTGTGTAAATTTTCCATGAGTTTTATAAATTTCTCGTTATAATTTATTACGCATCACAAATATTTTAAAGACGCACGCTAGTTCCCAGACAGAATGAGTTTTCTGTGCACAAAACCAATTCAGCAGCAGACAGGTCCAATACACTCACAAACAAACAAATATATAACTTAATTGAAAATTAAGAGCCATTCAAAATACTAAGCCTACTAAAAGCAAAACTTCTCTACGAATAATACGAGGGCAGGTAGGTAAGAGGATTTTGTCGGCCCAAACCAGATTTGTACGCAAATACCACGTATAATAAGATACTGAACGACACTTCACACAGCAATTAAATAGCAAACAATAAGCCCCGTTGGAATTATTACGTTTTCACGTTGTAAACATTCAATAACTGACATGTAAAATATTATAATATAGCTTTGAGTTTTCCCCCATCTCTGTGTTCTTGTGTAATCATAAAATTCAGTATTCAATATTGCCGAGTAGCCTGGACGGGCGGGCGAGCGAGCGCCCGTGTTTGATATAGTTTAATAACATATGTGCCCATATTACCTCGCAATGTAGGCCTATTACCCCGTCGTCTCTTTGACATAATACACGCGCATGCGCATGCGCACTCGAGCTCTGTCTGTCTACCTCTCTTTCCTACCAGCGTATAATCACAATATGTTTTCTGTGCACAGACACATTCAGTAAACAGATCAGTACAGTTACCTACACACAAATGTATGATGTATTCCTAAAACACTGTCCCAAACTTCTGTAAATTATTCTACTCATTAAACGGAAGAAAAAATGTACAATAAACATATATGTTGAAAAACGGTTCGTTTACAGATGTATTATTTTTTTTTTTTTTTTACTGAAAAAATAAGCCGTGGAGTTGAAATTTGTCTGAAAAATGATACGTTTGGAGCCAGAATGAATTTCTCGATTGACCAATTTGGGAGGGGCTAAAGGTTCGTAAAAGGTCTCGGAGGTTGTATACAATGCCGATTAGTATACAAGTATACAACGCTATAACTGTGAGAAATGCATACTGTTTTCTGACTAATGAGTCAGAGATTCGAGCAATCGAACTCAGCTCTGTCAACAAATCCTACTCTCACGTCCTCGAAGACATGTGTCGCATAGCCCCTGGGTACATGGCGTGCAATGGGTGTACGTTATGTAGCAGACGAGAGAGTGGGAAAAGGCGAGTTTACGGCGCCTATAATTAACTGGAACATATCGGCTAAGGGAATACCACAATGGCGGTGAAGGCGGAGAAGAGGAACTTTGGTAAGGTGGATTCGGCAGAGGTGGCATCCCAGCTCTTAGGGTAAAGATGGAGCACCAGTGTGCCAGAGTGTGGTAAAGCTACTGCCTTGCAGTTAGGTGTTGCATCGCCAAAGGCTAAAGGAAGAAAGAATTGATTACAAATTACCTGGTCCTCTAGGTTGGGGGTTGTGCGATGGGCTAGTAACCCATTCACGTAAAAAATCATATACTCATAAGTCTCAGAGAGAATGGATTCAATTAGATTTTCAAGAAGAGCCCTTGACTATTATCCAAAGGGGGGAATAGAAGTGTGGGAAGATCGCGTAAGCGATGGTTGGATGAGTTCCATTGAGACCGGAACAGGCTACTACCCTAAGCCGTAAAGGATGACGACCAGTTAGGGTCCAATAAAAATAAACTTAAGAAGGGTACTTTGCAGTCTCCTCTATACCTGACACAGCTCTCCAACAGTCATCGTTGTAAGAAACGATGTGCTTCAACAACATTCACGAGAGATTATATTGAGACATATCGGGTCACTATATAAGAAAGTAGATCTTCTGTTTGCAAAATTATGAGTGTTAGACAATACTCGCAGGAAGGAGAAAAGGCTGTAAAACTGTTCCCCAAGACTTCTCGAAGGTCACGTTTATTGCAGATCTGTTGTTCACTTAACGAAAACTTCCTGGCCTCACACGTACCACTTTTTGCCTAAATTTGATATTCACTGTAAGTATACTATTTCTTATAAGTACACAAAAAAACAAAATGTTATGTTGACAAGTTTCAAAATGGAGGTTGATTGAAAATTGCAATTCTAAATTTAAAAAAATTAATACTTTAATAAAAAATCCATATTGCATATAAATTACCTTTTTACCAACAATGAATGTTTATGTAATTCGAATTAAAAAAATGACGTAGTTATTACATTTTGATAGAACCCCGTGTTCCCGCGCGCGCGTGTGTGTGTATGAAATAGAGTTGCTACAGCTAGTGTCATCTCCCTTCCTTCAACCTGGCTTTCCAATCTTTTGTCCTTCCTCAAGTCCTATACGTTGCATAGATTCATCCACTTCGTCCCTCCAAGATCTTCTCGGTCTTCCCCTTTTTCTCCTTCCTAATGGACTCCATTCCGTCACTTTGTTGATACACCTATTTTGGGCTCTCTGGACATGACCGTACCACACCAATCTTTTTTCTTCGATGTAGCCAATTACACTTCATTCCGTTTCCATTCTTCTTCTGATCTCCTCGTTTGTTATTCGGTCTGCTCTCGTTATTCCACAGCACCTCCTCCAATATTCCATCTCTGTTACAAGAATCTTTCTTTCATTCTTTTTGTTAATAACCCATACTTCTGCTGCATACGTCATAATACTTTGGACTATGGTCTGATATATTATTTTTTTGGTGCTTTTTCTAATATTTTTGTCGCATATCACACTGTGTAATTGTCTAATCCCTGTTCTAGTCTGCCCTAATCTACTTTTTATTTATTCTTCCGTTGTGCCTTGTTTACTCAGTGTGAATCATAGGTACTTGAATTTATCTGTTCTTCTAATTTTAACATTTTCGTCTACTTCTAAATCTGTTGTTTCTTCATCTCTAATTGCCAACTATTCAGTCTTTTTTATGTTTATTTCCAATCCCATCTTTGTGTATTCTTCATTCAGCTTTCTGACCATGTAGCTTAGATCTTCTTTATCCTGGGCTATAACTACCTGGTCATCGGCGGAGCATAGTGTGTACAGGTGTTCGTTGTTGTGTACAGGTGTTCGCACCCTATTTATTGTTTGCGATAAATATCATTTTATCTAGTTTTCGTCGAACAACAGATTTACATACAATACGCCTAACTCTATCTGGATAGGCACTTTGTTACGGCACAACATTTCTGACAAACACGTATTAAGCATCTCTTAAACAGCACTTAGTATCATCAGATTACGTAACCACGGTGCCACATATATAGTCGTAATATCCAATTTGTCGAAACAGTTGTCAACATACAATCTTCCGTGTGTGCGTGCACAGACGGACACCGCGTGCTGAGGAGTATTTATTGTGTTTTACTAAAACTCAATGCAGCAGCAACGAGCTGAGGGATGAAAGCTGTCGTCGGTACACGCAGGGGATGATAATTTGATGAACGAAGCGGCGGGTGGAGGGGGAGGCGGCGGTGGCCGCTGATGAGTTATTGGCATTATCACTTTCAATGTGTCACACTGATAAAATAATTCCATTAACATGACTAATATTGCTTTCAGCTGGAAATTTTGTGTGTGTAATTTGGGGTGGGGAGTCTGATTTCAGGCGTGTGTAACGCGAAGCCGGGCGGTATCCATTATTATTTGTCGTGTTAGTTACTGCGCGCGCGCGCGCGTGTGTGTGTGTGTGTGTACGTTCCGCAACAGTGATACAGAGTATGTCAGATTTTGTATTAGATTTATGAAAATATATATACGCTACATATTCTGAGTATAGATAACATAGATAAATGAATTTACATAGGTCTGAAATTGCTAAAATAATTACATTTTCGTATTTCCTCTTTTTTCCCTTCTGAACGAATGTAACACTTCATCAAAAGTTAGTTTGCAAACAAGTGAATCGGTTCCTGCAGAAAGGGCGTGAGTCAGTGAGACATAGTTTCGAGAAAAATGAAACACTGTTTTACAATAATATTATTTTAGGGAATAAAATGAAAAAAATAGTGAATATTTACATCATCATAACATACTTAATGATATATGCAGCAAAGTTTTAGTTGATATACTAAGCCCAGAAAAAATTAATTTGGTGTCTTGACTGACGCCCTTTCTGCATGATTTAGGTTTCATTATGGTTTACAGTAAAAATGCATGGCAAAGTAAAGGTAATTTTTAAAGTAAAAAAGCGATCAAAATTTTCAATATTTTAATGTCAAAAGTACAGTAGTTAGCAAAGTATAAGATATGTTTGTATCCAATAAATAATGAAAACCAACACCGCTTAAATCAAAAACAGTCAATTTGTTACATTTTATGCAAAATCGTCATCACTATCGCTATCTTCTGTGTTGACTGTTGGCCACTGTAAAATTTCTTCAAAGAATTCACGATGTTCATTTGGAATATACGGAACAAGTCTTCCAACGTCCTTTATTTTGACCAGCTTAATCGGTACAATGCCCATGGGATTTGCTGGAATATGGGATATGAACACTTTTTATCCCAATTTTGCCAACTTTATGACTGAAGTCGTTTCGGCGTGGAGCGACTCAAGTGAACAGCTGGAAACATCATTAGCCGGGCAGTTAGGCCGTCGAATAGAGTTTATGCTGGCAGACGTTTCGGCGTCACCATCGGATGCCATCATCAGTGTCGGCAACAATTGGCACGGTGTCCGCCAGTGATGAGGTAGAGACTATGAACATAGGGGACACCGTGCCAATTGTTGCCGACACTGATGATGGCATCCGATGGTGACGCCGAAACGTCTGCCAGCATAAACTATAGGCCACGGCATAACAGCCCGGCTATGTGGACGCCGGCCCGTGAAAGTCCGGTCTTAGACACTCTAAAAAAAGTCTTAAATCACACAGTCACTACCTCATCACTGGGGTGAACTGGGAGATTTATAGTCTTAAATCACACGGTCACTACCTCATCACTGGGGTGAACTGGGAGATTTATAGTCTTAAAACACATAGTCACTACCTCATCACTGGGGTGAACTGGGAGATTTATAGTCTTAAATCACATAGTCACTACCTCATCACTAGGGTGAACTGGGAGATTTATAGTCTTAAATCACACGGTCACTACCTCATCACTGGGGTGAACTGGGAGATTTATAGTCTTAAATCACATAGTCACTACCTCATCACTGGGGTGAATTGGCAGATTTATAGTCTTAAATCACACAGTCACTACCTCATCACTGGGGTGAACTGGGAGATTTATAGTCTTAAATCACACAGTCACTACCTCATCACTGGGGTGAATTGGCAGATTTATAGTCTTCAATCATACAGTCACTACCTCATCACTGGGGTGAATTGGCAGATTTATAGTCTTAAATCACATAGGCCTACTAGCGGGTGGAAAACGTATTTTTGTCAGCAAGACATTTGAAGACTGAACAAATCAAATTCAGTTTGTGTAAACATTGATTTTGTTGACGACGAGTCTAAAGTATTGTTTTTATTAAAAATAAATTTCATTGCTATGCCAAAATAAGGCATTACAGTACAGTAGTGAGGCCAGAATGGCTATATGCAAGTGAGTGTATAGCTGTGAATTATAATTTAGGCAAACTAGAAATATTGGAAAGACGAATTATTCGGAAAATATTAGGCACACGAAAAACTTCCAGAAGGTTGGAAATTAAGAAGTAATGATGAAATATATCAAAGCATAGAAAATATAACATAAACAGTGAGAAGAAGAAGACTAGTATTTTTTGGATATTTATATAGAATGGACGACAATAGGTTGACAAAACAGATCTTCAAAAATCTGTTGGGAAAGAAGTCAGCATCAAGTTGGATTAAAGAAGTCAAAAAAGGATTTAGAAAAAATAATATAAACGCAGAAGAAGCAATTGAAAGAGAAGTTTTTCGGGCAAAAGTGTTAAAAATGGAAGGAGTCCAGGATAGGAGAAAAATGCAGGTTCAAAGTGGTCTGAAGACAGGAAGAAGAGACATAGTGAAAAGATGAAAGAAAATTGGAGAAACAGAAAAGAACAAGGAATAAAAAATTGAAATTGACATGTGGTCCTCAGGTAGCCGATACAATTAGAACAAAAATTCATTGATAGAAAAAAAAACGGGGTTTTCAAAATAATTTCTTGTTAGACGCTGAGAGCCACTTGTCTACAGTCTACGACTAACATGCCGAGGCCTACCCTTCTTCCATTGACCACGCGTACTCTCAATTCAAAATGTCTTTTCGTACATTTTGTTGTTTAATACGTCTGCCTACTCGAATGAATATGCAACTGACCGATTTTGTTTTGTTTTGTTTTTGTTTTTATTTATTATTCTTGTTTTCGCTTTAAAATAAATTTTCAACGACGTCTCTTGGATCAAATCCAAGGCAAAGATGTTCGTTCGTCCACCCCTTTTAAGAATCGATTTAATGGATTTTCAAACATCGGCAATAAAGAAAAATCGTTGTTATTCTAAAGGCCGTGGGCATGATGTATCCGTATGAATGTTTATGTCGACGTAAATCGCAGCATGCGTTCCAAACTTGGAGTTACACGACGTGTACATATTGTCGCAACATTCTCTCACTCACTTTCTCTCTCTCTCTCTCTCTCTCTGCACTGATCCATTATTCAACGTTCGACGACTTTAAATATATATGTATCAGTTTAAGGAGCGATCGAAACTTTGACCTAAGAGAGTTTTTCTACTTCTTCTTCTTCTTCTTACCCAACACTACAGCCCTGTGTGGACTTCGGACGGGCACATAACACTATTCCATTTTGTCTTCTTAGATAGTTTATCTTCTAGTCATTACTCCCATTGTTCTAATGTACTTCATAATTATAAAAATTAAAAAAAAACGATGAAGTATTTGGGATGTTTACCGTTTATTGTATTCATAGTAGTAGTAATAATAATAATAATAATAATGGTTGTCTGCTCTTTACTAAAAAAGGTAGTTGAGTAGTCGGTTTTTTTTTTGTAAGTTTTTTCCTTCTTTTTTACATTTTAATTTACATCAAAACCTAATTATAAATGTATGTGGTCCAAAATCATGAACTAGTTCTCAGGAAGCTTACTAGTATAAGCAATAGGAAAACTGAAGTACAGCGGAACCTCACTAATTCGTTACCCACTAATTCGTATCCCTGTGTAATTCGTCACCCACTCAAGCTTTTTACTCTTTTTATTAACAATTTTCTTTTTCTTTATTAACAAGCGAGTAACATATACGCTCTAATTATAGCCGGGGTAAACCAGAAACGTGTTGATTGTGGCCAGAGTTCTAATAATAGCCAGGAGAACGGATTGCGGAAGACAATGGTTCCGAGAATGCGCATTTCCTACTTGTGTACACAGCACAATAAGTGTTGTGTTGAGCCGTTACAGGGTAATACATTTCCGAAAATTCAGTCGGATTGCTGATGCCTGGCAATGTATTCCGAAAAAAAAATTTAAAATCTGCCTGGAATAAGTTACGGCCATCTGAATTACAACCAGCGTCTACAGAACCAGAAGGTCTTGACCCAACATCGGAATTAGAATGATCACAGTTGCACACCACTATATAAAAATTATCCCGATTAGCGCTTTCAAGCCTCACAGCCCATCGTCAGATCGGAATAGGCAGAAATTATTTTTAAAACAAACCCTTCACCCCTCTCCCCCACCCTGCTCACACACAACAAGCTATAATATAATGGCCCTTCCCCACCCCCTAAACCCTGTCCCACACCATCTGTACAGTTACATATTTTTCTAGCAAATTCCTTGTGTTTCAGTGTTGTGTGTGTGTGTGTGTGTGTGTGTGTGTGTGTGTGTGTGTGTGTGTGTGTGTGTGTGTGTGTGTGTGTGTGTGTGTGTGTGTGTGTGTGTGTGTGTGTGTGTGTGTGTGTGTGTGTGTGTGCATCCTTTTAAACTTACCCTACTTCCTCTCCACACACGTGGGTCAGTCACACACCCTTATTTTAACCATCCAATTAGTACTATGCAAATAATTCTTAATCTTATCTATCTGTCCTCTATCATTTACTTCTTAATCATGTTATAAAATATTTCTTCATTATCAAATTTAATTTTAATATTAATTAAATTGTCTAACCCTTTTTCTCTTTCTTTTAATATTTCTAACTCCTCTCTAAGCTTCCTTTCAACTGTGTTATTTACTACTTTTACAATTTCGTATTCTTCCAAAGGATTAACAAACTTATGGTTGTCTTCTATGAAATGTCTTGCATATAACGAATTGGTTGTTCTATTACCTTCTCCACGTTTGTGGTCAGACAACCTGCATACGAATTTTCGTCCTGTCTCACCTAGGTACACTTTGTTGCAGTCTTTACATTTTAATTTATAAATTCCGCTTTTCTGTAATACTGGAATTTTTTCTATATTCTTATTCCTTATCTTATCAAATACCGTTTCACATTTTTTAATAGATATGTCTACTCCATATTTATTAAAAAATTTATAATTTTTCTAGTATGTGAACCCATGTATGTCAATGACCCTGCATAATTCTTTTGTTCTGGTTCTATTTTAGGTTTTTGTATGTTAACCCTTTTCATAACTTTATCCACTATGTTGGTGTTATAATTATTATTCCTTACAATTCCCTTTATCGTTTTTAACTCCCTATCTTTTGATTCGGTCTCTTTTAAACACTTCTGAGCTCTGTAACAAAATGTATTGATTGCCGCCATTTTATATCTATATGGGTGGTAAGACTCTCTTGGTATAATTATATCAGAATACGACTCTTTCCTAAATATCCCAAACTGTAGTTTCTCATTATCCTTAATTTCTATGTTCAAATCTAAGTAATTTATTTTCTTACCTCCTATCTCTTCTTTAAATTGTAAGTTTTTATCCTTATTATTTACCTCATTTATAAACTCATGCACTTCTTCTATGCTTCCTTCCCAAATTACTAATACATCATCAACGTATCTAGACCATAATTTTATATTGTCTTTATACTTAGTGGAAGTTATTAATTGCTTTTCAAAATCATTCATGTATATTTCAGCAAGAATAGGGGATAATGAAGACCCCATAGGTAAACCTTTTTTCTGTATATAAAACTTGTTATTAAACCTAAAATAGTTCTGATTTACACATTCTTTAATTACTTTCATCAACTGCTTTTTATACCTGTATTCTCCCATATTATTATCGTTTATTAACTTAATAACTTTATTTACTGTGATATTGGTAAACATGTCCTTAACATCCAGTGATATCAATTTTGTATTTACATTAATCCTAATATTTTCTAATTTTTCTATCAATTTTACATTATTCTCTATGTTGTATTTTGTCCCAAATTCATATTTCTCTCTCAGTACTCTGCTAACTTCCTTTGATAATTTATAAATAGGTGCATTAATAAAAGAAACAATCGGTCTAATTGGTTTTCCTTCTTTATGTATCTTAACCTGACTTTTAAAAGTTGGTGCTGTTGGACTACTTTCCAATAAATACTTTTTCTTATTTTCTTCTATAAATGTTATCTGTTTCATCATTTGTTTTATCCTTGACTGGTACTTACTTGTATAATCATACTTTATTTCCTCGTATGGTCCTTCCCTTATAAATTCTTCCGTTTTCTTTATGTATTCGTCCTTTCTCAGTAGTACCATTGTATTTCCTTTGTCCGCCTTCGTCACTATAATATCATTTTTCTTTATTTTATTCTTTAGTTTAGTTACAGTTGATTTGATTTTTTGTTCATTTTTTGAATTATACAAACTTTTCTTAAATATTTTATCTACTACATTCCCTACTTCCCACCTTATTCTTTTTTTATCATTTTCATTTCCTGGTTTTTGTATTATGCTTTCGCATTCAATAATCGTTTTTTCTTGATTTAATTCTGGTGGCGGTGCGTATTTTAAGCCTTTTGCTAACATTTCTTTTTCTTCTGTATTGAAATTCACCTCTGTAAGGTTTATTACTCTTTTTTCATAGTTATTCTTAGAGAGGTGTTCCTTTTTTACTTCGTTCTTTCTTATTAATTTATTTAACTTATCTACCATTTTTTTATTTTTATTTTCCAATTTCTTTTCTACGTACCCCAAACCAAAATTATATAATATTTCTTCTAACTCTACATACGAGTATATTCTTAACAATTCTATGTGTCTGTCATATAATTCCCTATTATATCTATTAATTAAGCCGTAGAGTGACCTTATTTCCAGTTTTATCCACAACTTCTCGCTTTGTTCTTTTACTTTTTTGGCTACACTGTTCTTATTTTTAATTTTAACTTGAGCGTACTTTGGGATGACATTATTATCCAGACATTGTTTATTAAACCATATTTTACTTAAAACCCTCTTCAATTTAACTTTTAACTTAAGATATTTAAAAACTTTACTTACCTTATTGTTGTCGTTTATTACCTCATTGTTGTTGCCCATTACCTGTAGTCGATTGCACATCTTAACAGACGTTTAATGAAGAAATTTGTGTTAGTGGTTGAAATCACAATCAGAATGATCACAGTTGCACACCACTATATAAAAATTATCCCGATTAGCGCTTTCAAGCCTCACAGCCCATCGTCAGATCGGAATAGGCAGAAATTATTTTAAAAACAAACCCTTCACCCCTCTCCCCCACCCTGCTCACACACAACAAGCTATAATATAATGGCCCTTCCCCACCCCCTAAACCCTGTCCCACACCATCTGTACAGTTACATATTTTTCTAGCAAATTCCTTGTGTTTCAGTGTTGTGTGTGTGTGTGTGTGTGTGTGTGTGTGTGTGCATCCTTTTAAACTTACCCTACTTCCTCTCCACACACGTGGGTCAGTCACACACCCTTATTTTAACCATCCAATTAGTACTATGCAAATAATTCTTAATCTTATCTATCTGTCCTCTATCATTTACTTCTTAATCATGTTATAAAATATTTCTTCATTATCAAATTTAATTTTAATATTAATTAAATTGTCTAACCCTTTTTCTCTTTCTTTTAATATTTCTAACTCCTCTCTAAGCTTCCTTTCAACTGTGTTATTTACTACTTTTACAATTTCGTATTCTTCCAAAGGATTAACAAACTTATGGTTGTCTTCTATGAAATGTCTTGCATATAACGAATTGGTTGTTCTATTACCCTTCACGTTTGTGGTCAGACAACCTGCATACGAATTTTCGTCCTGTCTCACCTAGGTACACTTTGTTGCAGTCTTTACATTTTAATTTATAAATTCCGCTTTTCTGTAATACTGGAATTTTTTCTATATTCTTATTCCTTATCTTATCAAATACCGTTTCACATTTTTTAATAGATATGTCTACTCCATATTTATTAAAACATTTTATAATTTTTCTAGTATGTGAACCTATGTATGTCAATGACCCTGCATAATTCTTTTGAACGGCAGATGTTTGACATCGCGTGTCAATGATCACGAGATGATGAAAGTCTCAGGGAGCGGCGGCAACAATGGGCAGTTTCCAACCAATTATGTCACTACACCTCGCCACGATTTCGACACCCCCTCCCACCTAACTACATGTGATGTCACATGTGCGCGACCGCTACAACAACGGGTCCTCTCCTACGACCTACGTTGTTACCCTATTGCGTTACACGAACACACTCATCCGCGCGCCCACACGTGTGTAAAGGACACTACTGCAGCCACAGACGTAGTAAGAGCAGTGTTAACGAAATGTAGTACCTCTAAATTTCAATTCAGCAATTGTCAGTATCCGGCTCAATTACGAGTACTGCGTTTTGACTACAATAAACTATGAACATCTCTCTCTCTCTCTCTCTCTCTCCCCCCTCCCACTTATTGAATATGTTTCAATGTGATGTTGGGATGTACATGTGCCCAAAATAAATCATATAATGATAATAAAAGAACGTACCAAGTTTTAGACTTGCCTATTGCGCTCTTTATTTTAGCTTATAAGGTACTTTGATATTCATCTTCTTCTTCCATCGTGGAGTAGCCGTAATTACTTGTGCCGGTTTCAGAAGGCTTATATACATTGCGAATTTAAACTGTTCTTCTTCTCATAGTTCCTATCCGTTTCGGATGTTGAATATCATACAGGCTATTTTAACTTTCTGCACTGCTGCATGGAATAAGTCAGTTGTATTCATGCAAACCAGGTCCTTAAATTCCTCAGCCATAAGATTCTCGGTCGCCCAACTTTCCAAGTACTTTTCCCTGTAGTATGGACTGGAATAAGTAAAATATCTGTTCATTTCTCGTGAGATGTCCCAGATACTGAAGCAACTTTAAACTGTCAGTACTTTGATATTCAGGCGTATAAACAAGTTACTGTAAATGCAGATATGTAGTGCGGTACATGAAAACATGCGTTAATCATCTCAAGTTCGGTTACGATGGTCGAGTGCGTCGGCGTGCGTGTAGCGTAGACGGTAGTTAAGAAAAACATTATAGCGCCCTTATTAATTAAAATATCGAGATGGGACTTGGACAAGAGTATAGGTCATATTAAGACAAACAATTAGCCGTAATCATAAATACAATATTCACTAAGCGTGAATATGTTAAATTCTTAATAATTGTATACGATATGACTCATAACTTAAAAAGCCATAAAAGGAACATGAAATTTTAGGTATTTTTCTGCAGGTCCAGAAGAAGTCTCGACCAGAACAAGCTGAAATTTACACGATCCGTTTGCTGTAGATAAGGAGCAAGCAGTTAACCAGAGTTTTAGAATTTTAGTCAAGATTAAGTAAAGCTTCGTGGAAGTTCGGTTCAGTGAAACTCAATGATTTGATGATGAGATTTTCGATCCGATGATGAGCTGCGAAGCTTGGAAGCGCTAATCGGAATATGTTTTATATAGTGTTGTGCAACAGTGTTATTTCTGTTTAAATGCTAAACCTTATACAGGTTAATTTAGAAATGGCACAGGTGCTGGTCATCTAGACAAGTACCCTATGGTATAGTACGCTTTTGCTTGCAAGGGCAAAAAAGTCTTTAACACTAACTACTACGTGACTTCTGTAAAGTTTTTTCGATACTTAAGGACACGTATTTTGCTCCCCCCCCCCCACATTAATAAGGACATGGGCTAAATCAAAACCCGTTGGAATGGGACTGAATGTAAATATCAGTAAAACTAAATGTATTGTAACTTCTGCATCAGAAGCTGCATAGGCTTTATTGCTGAAGAAGAAGACGAAGAAATAGAGCAGGAGGAGGACGAAGAACAAGAAGGAGGATGCGGGGGAGGGGAGGAGGAGGAGGAGGAGGAGGAGGAGGAGGAGGAGGAGGAGGAGGAGGAGGAGGAGGAGGAGAGAGAAGAAGAAGAAAAGAGAAGAAGAAGAAGAAGAAGAAGAAGAAGAAGAAGAAGAAGAAGAAGAAGAAGAAGAAGAAGAAGAAGAAGAAGAAGAAGAAGAAGAAGAAGAAGAAGAAGAAGATTTAACCTGTGGTTATTCGCCGCGAGTCGGTTATTCTAGATATCGTCTTTTCTAGTTTTTATTCAATATTAAATTATTGTATCGTCACCCATGTGATGAAATCTGTGAGCTAAAAACCTGGGCTGTTGAAGGCACAGGTCAAAACCAGAGTCTTCGATACAGGACAGGGCCGACAACATTTACCAGAAGAATGTTAGTATTTCAAACACTGAATATTATGGGCACACCTTACTATACGGACACAGCCAGAGGCGATTTTAGGGAATGTATTTTGTACTAGAGGAATTAGAATAATTTTGTATAGCCTTCCAATTGTAGACAGTGTGAACCCTTACTTAATGTGAAGCCTTTACTTGTGTGAAGCCTTCCTTCCTTGCAACAGATGTCCCATTATCAACCTACTTTTCCGATTCTATTTAAAGATTTTTATCGCACATTTTCTAGAAATGTTTTCAAGTTTATATGCTACTGCATAAATTCGTAAATATTTCCAATATTTTGAGCATACAAAAACTCGTAAAACAGCCCTGTTCCTAGTTATTATCGACTCCAGAAATAATAACTTGTTATTTGTTCTCAACGTTTTCACAACTTGCCTCGTAGCAATTCCAGGGGCCCAGAAAATGTTCAGACTCCTGAAATTTCCCCTGAACACAACTTTATCGGTAGCAAATTTCCCCAAAACTAAAGCGAGGGTTTATTATGGTTTACCAACCAATTTATTGTAAGTGATGAATGATAAATAGAGAAGTAATAAAAATTCTATGAGTCACTGCTCGCGAGGAATGATGTTGTTATCTTTGTTCTCATTAGGATGAATGTTGCTTTTCAAACTTATTTTAAAGATTAATTATTCTAGTTAATAATTGTAAAAACGATGTGAATACAACATTAGTTGATATTTTCGTCGTTGATTTCTATTTTTCGTCACTGATAAAAATTTCCCCGGGCAGCCCAAATTTCCCCCGAACCACGTTCGTGCGTTCGGACATATTCTGCACCCCTGAACAATTCTCCTAATATCTTAACAAAAAGCTGTAAAATTCGTTAACAATTATTTTTAGAAAGTAAAGTTACTTTAACGTTGTTTAGTTCTGTTGCCTTACTTCGCTTGCCTATATTGTCGCAATTACGTGTACATTCCAACGCCAGACTTTGGGTTACACGAACAAAGAAATATACTCCACGTGCAGATAGAAATTTCTTACATCATCGAACGTTTGACAAAAATTCTGTAGCCTTATCTTTATCCAAACAATTTCCTGTCACTCGATTTCATTGTTTCACTTTGACCGACCTCTTACCACGTCGCCAAATTAGGCAGCGGACGACGGTGAGAGGACAGCCAAAATGTTCGACGGCCCTGCGACACGAATTTCTGCCTACGAGTTTGTCGATTTACGATGTAAGGTATTAAACTTTATACATAAATCGATATAAAAGCATTCCATTGCAATCCCTTTGTTTTTGCAAGGGGTGTGTGTGTGACTCGGTACTGCGATCGAATCGCAACGCGTCATCAGTCGTACAGATTCTTACATGATTCTCATCTCTTAACTTCATTCATATTTGCTTATCGTCTTTCCTAAGAAGGACTTTCCTGTGTGGACATGCGTTACTTTGTAACTCTGAACATCTTTCGAATACCTATTCAGAATATTGTTTGCTTCCAGACATACAAATTTGGCCGGTTCCTAAAACACTGTGCCAAAAGAAGAAAATATTTTTTTAAGTTTTAAAATCATCATCATCTTCAAAGATGGTTTGTTCCGGTCTCAAATAAGCAAGCATTAGAGCTGGTCACTCCAGCGCTTCCTCGGACGTCCCACACCTTTCTGTCCCATTGACTTATAGTTCCATAGTTGTTTGGAGATGCGGCAGTCATCCATTCGGCAAAGATGTTCCCACCAATTCAGCCGATACTGGGCGATCCTCTCGAGTATACTCATAATATTCAGTTCCAGCCGTATATCTGTGTTTCTTCTTTTATGATCATGGAGAGCATACCCTGCCACATGCGTGAAAACTCATTTCTGACGCTTGGATGCGACTGGCCTGGCCTTCGTTAACGTCCAATTCTCAGACCCATAAAGAAGTATGGAAATGATCATCACCTTGTAGGCGTGTTCCTTTACTTGCTGACTTAAGGGTTCGCCTAATGGTCCCGCACATAAGGTTGAACTTATGCAACTTATTCACAACGTCGTTGCTTGCATTATAAGACACACTGTAGCCCAGGTAATCAAAACTGCTAACTTGTTCCAGGACAGTACCATCTACAACAATTTTTGCCCGTACGGGATCAGTTCCACGAAAAGCCATCACCTTGGTCTTAAGTGTGGATATTTGCAATCCAGAGTCTTTCCAGATTCGATTTAACAAATGTATACCCATCTGCAATCTGTTTTCAGAATCCGACAGAAAAGCCTTATCATCAGCTAACAACAAAGTGTCAATTGTAGAGTGACCAATCACAAAATGTTCTGGAAGACACATCTGCCGGTTTTGTGTTACATCGTCAATATATAAATTAAAAAGAGGAGGTGATACTGGACAAGTTTTAAAATTCGATATTAAATTTTCATAGATTTCAAATTTTAAAATTCAGTACGACTGAAGTAATTTTCATAGAAATATCACTCAGCGTCTCCCAAAACACTGGAGAGGATGAATGAAGGGAAATGTACAACTATACCCCAAGCAGTGGCCATATATACAAGTGGTGATCAAATATATATAAACGATGTTATGCGACAATGGAAGGTAAAAGTAAACCCCGGAATTAAATCGACATAATCCAGTCAGTGTATCAATAAATAGTTTTTTGCGGATGATCAGGTTATTATGCAAAAAGCAAACAGAAAAAGATCTCCAGTTAGGAGTTTTCCATTTGAGCCAAATTTGCAAAGAATATAATCGTACAATATCAACCCAGAAAACAAAAGTCATGGCCTTTAAAGGAAAGAATCCGATACGTTCCATGGTAATTATAAACAATCAGTCTATAGAACAGGTATTTCATTTCAGTTTTCTAGGATGCGATGTAACTTATGAGTAATGACAACGGTATCGATATAAAAATAAATAGATTTCAAATGGTATGCGGCACTATACAGAGAACACTTGGAAATAAGACAAGGAAAAAGACACCAAAATAAAATTCTACAAAGTAATGACAACACCTGATTTAACTTATGGAAGTGAAACTTGGACGATGACGAGAAATGATGAGCGAAGAATACAAACAAGTGGAATGAAGTTCTTGAGAAAAACCAAAGCTTGCACCCTTAGAGATCAGAAATGAAATGAAGATATAAGTACCGAGTTAGGTGTATATTCTAGACCAGCAGATTAAGGGAAGGACAATTACATTGGTGGCAGCATATCGAGAGAATGGAAGATATGAGACAACCTAAATAAGTAATACGATACAGACCTCAAGAAAGACGAGATATAGGTAGACCAATGAAGAGATGGCTTCAGTGAAGTCCGAACAGGCTGTAAGCCTATACCTTGACGTGGAGAAGAAGAAGAAGAAGAAGAAGAAGAAGAAGAAGAAGAAGAAGAAGAAGAAGAAGAAGAAGAAGAAGAAGAAGAAGAAGAAGAAGATGATGATGATGATGATGATGATGATGATGATGATGATGACCTCCAAGCGGTGGGGGACGGGTGTCATCTTCTAGGCAGTTATTGACTCGTGTCACGTCGACACCTTGTTTATTACCGGTTTCATAAATAATTTTTCACAAACACAGAAAATACAATTTCGATTCACAACTGTGATATCGATTATTAATACAACCGTAATTCATACAAAGAAACAGATACACACAAATATAATATCATCACCATCACCATCATCATCATCATCGTCGTCGTCATCGTCTTCTTCTTCTTCTTCTTCTTCTTCTTCTTCTTCTTCTTCTTCTTCTTCTTCTTCTTCTTCTTCTTCTTCTTCTTCTTCTTCTTCTTCTTCTGATGATGATGATGATGATGATGATGATGGTGATGATGATGATGATGATGATGATGATGATGATGATGATGGTGGTGGTGGTGGTGGTGATGGTGATGATGACGACGACGACGATGACGATGCTGATGATGATTAAGTTTGTAGGGGGTTTGAGTACGACTGTTTACGAGACAATTTATAGTCGGAAGAGCACAATGACCCCTAACTTGCACAAATTTTCTGGTGTAATTTCGACACGCACGGAACCGTCTTATTCTAAAAAGGAAATTACAGCATGTATACTGTATACATACAATAAATGATTGCAGCAACAATGGTGGCCGTGTTGATTATTACCCAGCCTGGGACACACACACATTGTGTTTCCAAAACGTGACAAAATGCATACATTAAAAGTTACCGTAAGAGACGATGCCGCGGCGTTTATATCGCGAGCGCCCTCTGCTCTACCGTAGAAATACCCTCGTGTGCTGCCAGTCTCGCACACAGACTATCGATTTTACACATTTCATTATTTTATTACATACAGATTACGAGTTTTGCGTAATTGAAGCACTCTGAGTCACTTTAATTATAGTTGGGAAATCGTATTGGCTATGACAGGAATTATGATATTCATGTTAAGTTAGGTAAGTTCCAGACGACCTGTGGAACAATCAACCGTATTTTCAGAAATCAAGATACCTCGAGATACAAAACTAAAGTTTTACAAAGTTATGGCGGTCCCTGTACTGTCCAATGGGTATGAATTTTGGACAACAACCAAGAAACAAGACAGTAAAATACAGACCTGAGAAGTGGCATTCTTAAGAGGAGTTAAAGTGCGTTCTAAATTTAACCGTATAAATAATGAGGCCACAACGGAAGAGATACAAGTTTCTACCTTGAATGAAAAATTAAAACATTACAAACAACGGTGGGTCAGATTCCAGACTGGCCAAACAAGTCTGGAAATACAAACCTATAGGACACAGGAGTGTGTGGGTAGACGCAGCAAGAGATGGCTGGAGGATCTTTGAAGGCAGAACAGGCAGCACTTTGCCTATGTCGTGTTGTGAAGATAATGATGATGATGATGATATCACAATCACAACCTTTATAACGGCTGTATACTATCTTTTATAACTTCTGTATACTATCGCCATTATAACCTCGGGAGCCCGGTTAATTGACGTCGGTCAATTAAACAGGCCGCCATAATATTCACAAAATATATATATTTAATTAAAATACAACGTAACAAAACACTTAACTGGAACCTGTGAATTAAGGAATATTAGATTCGTGTTGCCAAATTAATTCACGCATGTTTACGTCCATGACATCTCTTTATTTACATACCTGGCAATTAGCATACAAGAAAATGAGTTACTGTCTTGTTATTAAAAATTAATTAGGCTTGTGATTTGTATAGTTAAAACATACATATATATACTTAACCTACTTTTCGTTTACTCTATTTCGTTCAACTGATTAGTTAACTATATTAAAAAAATAATAACTGCATAATGTATTCATTAATCAACTTGGTTAATTATTTATAAAACTTTGGTAATTCATACCCTCGGATCCGAGATATATCCTTTCTTTATATTAAAGTTAAACAATTTACTTTTGCTGCCATTTGAAGAATGGAGTTATTAGTATTAGCATGTTATAGTCATTAAAGCTAAATACATCATATTGTTTATTACAAAGTTACATTGGTAATTTAATTCGGCCAGTCTTTTGTATTATGATATTAACATTATTTTGGTGGCAATTGTCTTTCATATTTTTATTAAGTGATTTCTGAACTACAGAAGTTTGACTTCTGGGTCACCTGAATGTAGCATCCTCGGCGAATCGGGGTTGTCTGTATTAAACGGTGGCTCAGCGGCTTCTGGTCTATCCTGGAGACTGAAGAAGGTGTAATAATGGAAGGTGTGGTTTTCTCTTTTTCCAAGGTTTATGAGATTCTGGTGCTGGCAGTGGTGGGAAACTTTCACTTGAACTCACTTACTTCGGTTTACCGCACTTTTTACTTATAGTTAAACTGTTACATATACTGTGATCTCTATCACGTTGACGTGATATTAAATCAACTGCAGAGATGTCATAAACACACACTTAAAACGCATCAAAGATGTTAAACATATTGAAATTACTGCTAATTATTGCTATCTGCTTTACTAAGCATTAGCTTAAAGAAACTAAGAGAGTTAACGACATATTCTTTCATTCTCTATAATATTGTAGTTACTGACTACATTTTCAACTGTGTTGTTCTCGCTGCGGAGTCTGATTTACAACTAATTTTTGGGGCGCGCACCGCTGGCTTAGCGAAGTGCGTGTCCGCGCGTGTTGTTGTTTACCGGCGCGATAAATAGTTCTTAATTTATTAAATATTATTTTTACTTATTTTAAATTGCTGGTTTATTACGTCTCTCTATAATTTAATACTCGCTGAAGAAATCAGTTTAATCGCTATTTATTTGTTTAACATTATTCAGTTTTCTATTTATTTCATAGGGAGAGAAATTATGGAAATTATGTAGTTTCATTTAGGATTATATTATTTTTACCTTTTTTTTATTTTGTGCTATTTAACCCTATTAAATCGTCACACCTTATATAGTTTTAATTGATTAGATCTTAAACAGAGAACGAGTCTGTCAACATATATTAGGCCCTAGTATAAAATACACAAAGAAAATCCGTTTATGACTATGCTTTTGAGCATAGAACGTCTACGGGTAGACGTAGAACCACGAAAACCTACTGTTCTCATCGTCTCGTCGTCCTCTACAAGACTCAATGGTCAAACGTTAGGAATGATCCATGGGCTATGAACCAGAGGCCCCCGTATAAATTAGATATATAAAATCCGGTTATGAATATGCTTTTGAGCATAGAACGTCTACGAGTAGACGTAGAACCACGAAAAAGCTACTGTTCTCATCGTCTCGTCGTCCTCTACAAGACTCAATGGTCAAACGTTAGGAATGATCCATGGGCTATGAACCAGAAGCCCCCGTATAAATTAGATATATAAAATCCGATTATGACTATGCTTTTGAGCATAGAACGTCTACGGGTAGACGTAGAACCACGAAAAGCTACTGTTCTTATCGTCTCGTCGTCCTCTACAAGACTCAATGGTCAAACGTTAGGAATGATCCATGGGCTATGAACCACAGGCCCCCGTATAAATTAGGTATATAAAATCCGTTTATGACTATGCTTTTGAGCATAGAACGTCTACGGGTAGACGTAGAACCACGAAAAGCTACTGTTCTTATCGTCTCGTCGTCCTCTACAAGACTCAATGGTCAAACGTTAGGAATGATCCATGGGCTATGAACCAGAAGCCCCCGTATAAATTAGATATATAAAATCCGATTATGACTATGCTTTTGAGCATAGAACGTCTACGGGTAGACGTAGAACCACGAAAAGCTACTGTTCTTATCGTCTCGTCGTCCTCTACAAGACTCAATGGTCAAACGTAAGGAATGATCCATGGGCTATGAACCAGAAGCCCCCGTATAAATTAGATATATATAATCCGGTTATGACTATGCTTTTGAGCATAGAACGTCTACGGGTAGACGTAGAACCACGAAAAGCTACTGTTCTTATCGTCTCGTCGTCCTCTACAAGACTCAATGGTCAAACGTTAGGAATGATCCATGGGCTATGAACCAGAAGCCCCCGTATAAATTAGATATATAAAATCCGATTATGACTATGCTTTTGAGCATAGAACGTCTACGGGTAGACGTAGAACCACGAAAAGCTACTGTTCTCATCGTCTCGTCGTCCTCTACAAGACTCAATGGTCAAACGTTAGGAATGATCCATGGGCTATGAACCAGAAGCCCCCGTATAAATTAGATATATAAAATCCGATTATGACTATCCTTTTGAGCATAGAACGTCTACGGGTAGACGTAGAACCACGAAAAGCTACTGTCCTTATCGTCTCGTCGTCCTCTACAAGACTCAATGGTCAAACGTTAGGAATGATCCATGGGCTATGAACCAGAAGCCCCCGTATAAATCAGATATATAAAATCCGATTATGACTATGCTTTTGAGCATAGAACGTCTACGGATAGACGTAGAACCACGAAAAGCTACTGTTCTTATCGTCTCGTCGTCCTCTACAAGACTCAATGGTCAAACGTTAGGAATGATCCATGGGCTATGAACCAGAAGCCCCCGTATAAATTAGATATATAAAATCCGATTATGACTATGCTTTTGAGCATAGAACGTCTACGGGTAGACGTAGAACCACGAAAAGCTACTGTTCTTATCGTCTCGTCGTCCTCTACAAGACTCAATGGTCAAACGTTAGGAATGATCCATGGGCTATGAACCAGAAGCCCCCGTATAAATTAGATATATATAATCCGGTTATGACTATGCTTTTGAGCATAGAACGTCTACGGGTAGACGTAGAACCACGAAAAGCTACTGTTCTTATCGTCTCGTCGTCCTCTACAAGACTCAATGGTCAAACGTTAGGAATGATCCATGGGCTATGTACCAGAAGCCCCCGTATAAATTAGATATATAAAATCCGATTATGACTATGCTTTTGAGCATAGAACGTCTACGGGTAGACGTAGAACCACGAAAAGCTACTGTTCTTATCGTCTCGTCGTCCTCTACAAGACTCAATGGTCAAACGTTAGGAATGATCCATGGGCTATGAACCAGAAGCCCCCGTATAAATTAGATATATATAATCCGGTTATGACTATGCTTTTGAGCATAGAACGTCTACGGGTTGACGTAGAACCACGAAAAGCTACTGTTCTTATCGTCTCGTCGTCCTCTACAAGACTCAATGGTCAAACGTTAGGAATGATGCATGGGCTATGAACCAGAAGCCCCCGTATAAATTAGATATATAAAATCCGATTATGACTATGCTTTTGAGCATAGAACGTCTACGGGTAGACGTAGAACCACGAAAAGCTACTGTTCTTATCGTCTCGTCGTCCTCTACAAGACTCAATGGTCAAACGTTAGGAATGATCCATGGGCTATGAACCAGAAGCCCCCGTATAAATTAGATATATAACATCCGATTATGACTATGCTTTTGAGCATAGAACGTCTACGGGTTGACGTAGAACCACGAAAAGCTACTGTCCTTATCGTCTCGTCGTCCTCTACAAGACTCAATGGTCAAACGTTAGGAATGATCCATGGGCTATGAACCAGAAGCCCCCGTATAAATTAGATATATAAAATCCGATTATGACTATGCTTTTGAGCATAGAACGTCTACGGGTAGACGTAGAACCACGAAAAGCTACTGTTCTTATCGTCTCGTCGTCCTCTACAAGACTCAATGGTCAAACGTTAGGAATGATCCATGGGCTATGAACCAGAAGCCCCTGTATAAATTAGATATATAAAATCCGATTATGACTATGCTTTTGAGCATAGAACGTCTACGGGTAGACGTAGAACCACGAAAAGCTACTGCCCTTATCGTCTCGTCGTCCTCTACAAGACTCAATGGTCAAACGTTAGGAATGATCCATGGGCTATGAACCAGAGGCCCCCGTGTAAATTAGATATATAAAATCCGGTTACGACTATGCTTTTGAGCATAGAACGTCTACGGGTAGATGTAGAACCACGAAAAGCTACTGTCCTTATCGTCTCGTCGTCCTCTACAAGACTCAATGGTCAAACGTTAGGAATGATCCATGGGCTATGAACCAGAAGCCCCCGTATAAATTAGATATATAAAATCCGATTATGACTATGCTTTTGAGCATAGAACGTCTACGGGTAGACGTAGAACCACGAAAAGCTACTGTTCTTATCGTCTCGTCGTCCTCTACAAGACTCAATGGTCAAACGTTAGGAATGATCCATGGGCTATGAACCAGAAGCCCCTGTATAAATTAGATATATAAAATCCGATTATGACTATGCTTTTGAGCATAGAACGTCTACGGGTAGACGTAGAACCACGAAAAGCTACTGCCCTTATCGTCTCGTCGTCCTCTACAAGACTCAATGGTCAAACGTTAGGAATGATCCATGGGCTATGAACCAGAGGCCCCCGTGTAAATTAGATATATAAAATCCGGTTACGACTATGCTTTTGAGCATAGAACGTCTACGGGTAGATGTAGAACCACGAAAAGCTACTGTTCTCATCGTCTCGTCGTCCTCTACAAGACTCAATGGTCAAACGTTAGGAATGATCCATGGGCTATGAACCAGAGGCCCCCGTATAAATTAGATATATATAATGCGGTTATGACTATGCTTTTGAGCATAGAACGTCTACGGGTAGACGTAGAACCACGAAAAGCTACTGTTCTTATCGTCTCGTCGTCCTCTACAAGATTCAATGGTCAAACGTTAGGAATGATCCATGGGCTATGAACCAGAGGCCCCCGTGTAAATTAGATATATAAAATCCGGTTATGACTATGCTTTTGAGCATAGAACGTCTGCGGGTAGACGTAGAACCACGAAAAGCTACTGTTCTTATCGTCTCGTCGTCCTCTACAAGACTCAATGGTCAAACGTTAGGAATGATCCATGGGCTATGAACCAGAGGCCCCCGTGTAAATTATATATATAAAATCCGGTTATGACTATGCTGTTGAGCATAGAATGTCTACGGGTAGACGTAGAACCACGAAAAGCTACTGTTCTTATCGTCTCGTCGTCCTCTACAAGACTCAATGGTCAAACGTTAGGAATGATCCATGGGCTATGAACCAGAGGCCCCCGTATAACATAGACATATAAAATCCTGTTATGAACTTGCTTTCGAGCTGGTTTAGAAGGATAAGTTTTTTCCAAAGGGCACTACAGTGAGGATGCACAAAGAATTAAGCCTAATCAGACCTATTCATGTACTTATGTATCATAAACCTACACCCCTGTTATCTCCTGTGGAAGTTCGATCTGGATTAGACTTGAACCGAGTCTCCTGTGAACCCATCTCATCCTCGGACGACCCACGTCTAATGGCTTTATAGTTCAGTGTTGCGTTCGGCAATCGTTCCTCTGTCATCCTTTGCAGATGATCCCACCATTTTCTTCTGTAAATTGAAATAATTTCATTTATGTCCTTTACTTCGAGTTCTGCTCTGATATCCTCATTCCTTATTCTATCTTGCAACGTATAATTTAAAGTATTTCGAAGAAACTGCATTTCAGCACTCTGAATCTTGCCGCTTTCCTTTTTTGTCATGACCCACACCTCACTCGCATAAATCAATGTGGGTATTGCAATTGTCTTATAAAATGTAATCCTTGTCTGTGTCTTGTTTTATTTGCAAGATTTCTATGAATCGTGCCAGAAATATCCCTAAATATATTCATCTTCTCTCTTATATCATATTCAGATTCGTATCTTACTGAACAGCCGAGATATTTGAAAAAAGGCCAATTATCCTTTGGCCTAATAAACAGTATTAAACTTGCACGGTTTCACTGGGACAGACGTCGCGCCCAAACGAATGAAAAAGACATTCGGGCAAGAAACAACTGTATGGGAAGAGGCGAGTCGGTCGACAAAGGTTTCGCGCTGGGTAGATGATGTGAAGGAGGAACACCCTGGGAGTTCGATCAAGGGTGAGAAACTGTAGGGTGGCAGCGTTTAGAATCGATCAGTTAGCGGAGGTAATCGATCATGAACGCCAGTGCGAACCTAGGATTTCATTTCACGAGGGCGGGATTTCTTCAATCACATATCTCGTGTTATAATGGATTTGTTGGTATTTGTGTACTAATGGGCAAATAATAGCTTTGATTCACTAATTCCATTAAAATCAATTAAAAACGTACATTAGATTGGTTTCTAGTTTGTCTTGCAAGCCTAATAATACCTTTCTGTGGAATATAAATATTTTAAAGAGAACGTTAAAATTAAGAAAGTGATGGTTAACAGCATGTATATAAATGCTGTGGATATAAATGTATATAACAGGGTTGTAGATATAAGGTCTACAGCATGTAAAATAATGTTAAATAGTTTTGTTAAAACATATAATGATTGGCAGCCTTTATCAAAAGGAAAATTAGAAAAAGAAAGAAAGGTAAAAAACTGAAGAAATAAATATAACTATATAATTTGTTAAATAAGTGTTCTATTTATACTTCTTGATATTTTAAAAAATATGTGGATTATATAGGCTTTACAATATGTTTATTACATGTTTCTCTTTAAAAAAAAACGAAATATTTAAGTATATGTGGTCAAATAAGACGCGTTAATTACACGAGTACATAGGATAACACAGGAACAGTTCGACTCCTAAAAACACGGTGACTTCAAAAATCGTCGTACGCACAATGGCCTCTATTTTCCGTAGGCCTCGGTTTATGGCCTACTAGGAAGTAAGAAGACTGAACTGGTTCCGACACGTAAAAAGAATGTCGGATGAGAGATGGCCAAGGAAGGTGGGGGAATGGACTCCACCCTCTAGAAGGAAATAAGGAAGACCTAAACATTCATGAAAAATGGACGTCGAAGATGCAATGAATGCAAGAGGACTTACAGAACAGGATTGGTTAGACCGGCGCCAGTGGAAGCTCGGATGCGAGAGGCGGCGCCAGCCGTAATTAAATCGTCTAAAAAAAAATTTCAAAAAACACGCAAGCAGTTTAAACATTTTTTTGGTCCAACATTCTTTTAACTTTTTTTAGATTTCGGGGGGGGGGTGGATATATCGGCTATATCCCCCCTAGGTTCGCCCGTGATGAGCGCCGTTGGATGACGCTGATGATCAGTTAATATACACACAAATTCACAAAACTTGTATTATACAGTTATACAGCAGACAGTGTAAAGGTCACAATGTCCGCTCACATACACCACAAAAAAGATTTAAATGGCAATGCGACACTTACTGGTACCATGTTCAGGAGAAAGCCAGCGTGATGCGAGTTTCCAGCATCGTCACCCTGATACGGACACTCCTTCCTGCAACAGCATAAACAAACCTGCATTAGCACTACGTAGTAAATTATTAATGTTACAGTATTTTAGTAACACAGTAGAGCGACGATAATTCGGAGCGTCAAAAATCCGGACCTTGTCCACAGAAAAATTCTATTCGTCGGCAGCGGTATCAAAATCGAGATTCCAATAGATCGGGACCGTTTTGCGCAAGCTTGTTCGAATTACTGAATGTCTTTGAGTCTAGTCTCTATGAAGCGTTATAGTAGACGAACGGATGGAAGAAAATGTTTTAGATGAAGTTACATCATTATTAAAGTTAATGCCAGGTTTCGGAGACTGCGACGAAAACGATATAAGGGAGTTGTTAGAAAGTGATAAAAATGACCATGGAAATCAAATGTTCAATTATGAAGAAATAACTAACATTACAGCTGAGGTCGAGCCCCCAGACAGTAACAAAAACGACGAAAGTGAAGACATCGCTGATGAGGCATCAGCTGTGCATGCCAATGCATTCACCGCATTGGAAATTGCAATGTTTTGGCTGGAAAAGCAGCCCGAATGTTCTACTACCCAACTTTTGTTACTAAAGAGACTCAGAGACCTGGCCTTCAATAAACGCACCTCAAACCTTGTTAAAAAAAAATTGGTGACTTTTTTCGTAGTTCTGATTTGCGTAATTAAATTTCTTTAGAATTTGAGATTTAAAAAATTTTTTTATAATATTTCTGTAACTGTTTGGAATAAATATAGCGAAAATGGTGTTTCTAACCTAACGCTGAGTTTTCGTAAGTACCCCGTCTATCCTTACACTATAAGTAGTAATTTTTTGAATTGTTGGAAAATCCGGACAAATCGATAATCCGGACTGGGTCGAACACCCGTTAGTCCGAATTATCGACGCTCTACTGTATGTATGTTTGCTTAAGTCAGATATGTTTAAAATCAAACTATCGGTATGGAGAACTATACATGACTTTCATGTTGTAAGATTTATATTTAAAATAATTTACTTGAATTCAGTTCGATAATTTCTAACAAGTTAGGTGTGTTCTTTGGAAATCGAGTTTTGTGTTCCACAAATTGAAATGAAATATTTCCATAGACACTACTTCTTTGTTGCCGATAACGTAGTACACATACAAAAAAACGGTATAGAGAACCATACACGACTTCCATGTTCTAATTAATTATCAAAGTATTTTTAATATGTACACAAAAGTAGCAAGTGAGTACTCACTGACAATTTCAGTAAGAAAGACCAAAAGCATGGCCTTTAAAGGTAAATATCCAAGTGAGGACTAAGATAGTTACAAACAACAGCACTTTAGAACAAGTAAGCCGTTTAATATATATCTCGGCTGTGCAGTAAGCTATGAATCTGAATACGATATAAGACAGAAGATAAATAAATTTAGAATTATTTGTGGTACGATTCATAGAAATCTTAGAAATAAAACAAGACACAGCACAAGGATTAAATTTTATAAGACAACTGGAATACCCTCTTAAGAAGAAACCAGGATGTGCAGGAAAACCCCAAGCTGAGAATAGGCAAGGCTCGGAATGAAGAAAGAAAGAAAGGAAGCGAACCGAAAACAAAGCCAGGAAAAGTTAAAGCTCAAGGAAGAAAACACAGTTGAATTGACGTTGTCCACAGCTGGTTAAAACGAAAAAAGAAGAAATATATTTACATTTACATGTACATATGTTAGTAAACGAATGCTGGTAAATGTTCTCTAGGTAACCTTGTTTAAATTCTAACCCGGTTGTCTGGTTGAAAACATATGATGACAAACGTAGGACGCAAATACAAGAAACTCAGTAGAGCGGGGCAAGATGTTATCAGAAGGGCAGCGGTGTTACGATAGGGAAGTTGATAACGCGGCTGCCGCGCGGTCCTTTGATTCTGGTCTCAGCCAGCAACGAGGGGACGCGGTCGCGGACGTGATGCTACAGTGACACGTGCACCCGACGATCCAGCACGTTCTGATCTACATCTACTTAGTCTGGCTTTATCTACAGAAACGTGCTTGATCCAGTTAGACAGAAGTCTGGTCTCATTAGAGTTAGGAATGTACAGAATACGACAAGCTTCAAGGTTAGTAATGATCCAAAACAGGAAGTAGGATACTAATATACGAGTGTATGAACTGCATGAAGTAAGGGTGTCAGTTATCCAGGATCAACTACGAGACTCAATCAGGTTAGGCCTCTGTTACTAGGCAACTGATTGCAGAAAAACTTGTGGGGCATTGGTTTAAATGAGACCTATTACACTTACTGTATTTACACCTACGACGCCAAACATTTACATTGTTAGATTAACATTCGAGGCGTGTCCGGAAAGTAAAGATACAAAGGTCGTAATTGGTCTAAAAATATTTATTTACAAATCATTAACTGACAATTACGTAAACACATATATCTTTATTTCTCTACATAATTACCGCCATTATCCAAGCACTTATTAAGTCTGGGAACCAGCTTTTGTATCCCCGTGTCATAGAAGTCTGCCCCCAACCATTTGAACCATGTTTTGACCTCTTCTTTTACCTCGTCATCGTCATCGAACTTTTTTCCGGCCAGATATTGTTTCAGGTGAAGGAACAAGTGAAAATCACTGGGCGCGAGGTCCGGGCTATGCGGCGGGTGATCCAAAACATCCCATTTCCAACTGCACGCATACTGCACGCGTGACCTCTGCGCTCCTAGACACTATATGTATTTACGTAATTGTCAGTTAATGATTTGTAAATAAATATTTTTAGACCAATTACGACCTTTGTATCTTTACTTTCCGGACACGCCTCGTATAAACTAAAAGTACACATGGAAATTACACGTAATTTCCGTCACCACAATGACCTAGGGAACGATTGAGGACTGTAGTGGGAACGGAAAGTACATGGAAGACATAAATGAGGAAGAAGGTATGTGGTGACTGTATACGGAAGGGAAGACGAGCATTACAAAGCCGGTAATCGGATATTAGTCAAATGATACCCGAAAGATTGAAGGGTTAACATAACTGATAATATTAGGAGTGAGGCAACTTAATTTGACAGTGGCTATGGATGTGCGGAGTGTGGAAAAATCAAGGCGCAGTAGTTGGATGGTTTGGTCTGGTCATGTGCTGAGAACTCTGGTGAACAACTGGTGAACGCGAATGCAATTGGGCAGACGGTGGACGAGAACGTCCAAGAAAAACATGGCAAAATGACTTGGCTGTCATCCAGAACTCAGAATTTGGTCTTGGAGTTGGGTGGGGTCCGGTCGAGTCGGCTTCGTTTAAAATTAAAAAAAAAATAAATAAAACAAGTTAGCACTAATCAACGTTACAATCTTTAAAGTGGCTCAAAAGCGTGTGATAACATAATGAAATCAATCCCATTAAAGTAAGAACACAATAAAAATAAGCACTATTAAAACATGGTTTATAAGATACTTGTTGACTGGATTGATTTTCTTAATTCAAACGCACACGCACATGCTGTGCGATAAACTTGTTTGTAGGTCCTATATTAAAAAAAAACTATTACTACTTTATTAGTGTACCTACACAGCTGAAAACGTTAATGTAACAGGTGAAAAATTAAGAGATTAACAAATTTTCTTGTCAACTTTGGACCCTCTGCGGAGGTCCGGTCCCGTTCGCCCCACACCACAAATACGCTCGTGGTCCAGAAGAAGAGAGATTTCGACTGATCTCAAAGTAAGAGAGAAGGGGTAAAAGTAATGAATGGTGAAGAATCATAGCCTGACCACACCAGGAGGAAGACGGCAGAGGGACACGCAAGCGAAACAATAAAAAATCAATATGAAAAAGAAATCAGAAAATCGCGCGTTGAAGAATATTCTCAGCCAAAATGTGTATTTCACAAGTGATAATTTCCGACTAATCGGACAAAAAAAAAAACCAAACTCAACGGAGATGAACACATGATTCGCGACACCATAACGTCCTACATTCGTCACTCGTATACATAATTTCCGTAATGAATTTTCGATTACCGAGCGTTTCTTCACTTCACAGTTCCCGCTAGAGACCGTTATCGATTCCGACGACGCGTATATTCTGTCCGTTAGACAGCAACAATTTTCTATGTAGTGCAAAAAAAAGAAACACCGTCGCTCTATAGAAATATTCTCTCTTCTTTCTTTATAAAATAATGACAGTACGTTCGCTGCTAATCCAGCTGCCGCGGTGTCGTCGATCAGCAAACAACAAAGAACGGTACTTTCTCTCCGACTGATGAAAAAAAATATATATATTTCAATGAGAAGCCTCTCTCTCTCTCTCTCTCTCTCTCTCTCTATCTCTCTCTCTCTCTCTCTCTCTCTCTCTCTCCATTCTTATCAGTATAACTGGCGTGAAAATAATAAACAAACGCATGCATTCCTGTCACCAACAGCCTACTTTGTGTTCTTTGTAACACGCGTTCTTTTTTGTAAGTCTTGATTCGTTTCTCCACATTTACCTGATTCCTCTTCTTTCTTTCAAATTACTTATTTACTTTCTCTTCTCTCATCTCTTGTAAGCCATTCATTTGTCCCCACAGACTTTATCTTCCCTAAGGTCTTTCCTTTTTCCATAGCCGCTGCTACAATGGTACCGTCGCATGAGAGGTTTGAGTTTGACTAAAAAGCACAGACTGAATTGTTTTTGGTACTTTCCCAATAACCGTACCTACACTCATTTTCGATATTTCGATTATGCAATTATTGGAATCGATATGTTGTGAATATCGCATGTAACTTTTGTTAAATAACAAATCGTCAAATTTTATTTGTGCTCTTTGTAACACGCGTTCTTTTCTTTCTTTTTTTTTGTAAGTCTTGATTGGTTTTCTCTACATTCACTTCATTCCTCTACTTTCTTTCAAATTGCTCATTTACTTTCGCTTCTCAAGTGAGCAGCTTTAAAAATATCGGTTGTGCAGTAAGCCATGAGTCTGAATATGATATAAAAGAGAAGATAAATAAATTAAGAACGATTCATAGAAATTTTAGAAGTAAAACAATACACACAACAAGGACTAAATTTTATAAGACAATTGCAATACCCACATTGGCATATGCGAATGAGGCGTGGGTCATGACAAAAAAGGAATGCGACAGATTGAGAATGCTGAAATGCAGTTTCTTCCAAGTACTTTAAATTATACATTGCAAGATAGAGAATAAGGAATGAGGATATCCTCGACGTAAAGGACGTAAATGAAATTATTTCAACTTACAGAAGACAATGGTGGGATCATGTGCAAAGGATGACAGAGGATCGATTGCCGAAAACGGGACTGAACTATAAATCCATTGGTAGAAGAGACGTGACTTTGTCACTGCTTATTGCCACACTGCTAAATACTTCGTCCTTGACGAGGCCTTTCGATGTCTCCAACATTAAGACCTGAAGGTGGTGGAGACACCGAAAGGCCTCGTCAAGAACGAAGTATTTAGCAGTGTCCCAATAAGTAGTGACAAAGTTGGTGTTAAGATGGCTGCTAATAAAACTAGCAAAACTGATAAGAGACGTGGGTTGTCCGAGGACGAGATGGGTGCCTGATCAGGTTTGTATAACCTAATCCTTGTAGAGGAGAAGAAGAAGAAGACTTTTTTTTGTAAGTCTTGATTCGTTCTCTCTATATTTAGATCATTCCTCTTCATTTTTTCAAATGACGTATTTACTTTCTCCTTTTTCGTTTGTTGTAAACAATTTTTTCCTCACAGACTCAGGGGCGATATACGGGGAGGAATAGGACCGGACCCCCAGAGGGTTGTAAAAGAAGAATTTTGTTAATTTATTAATTTTTAGGCTGCTTTATTTACTTTTTTCCAGCTGTGTACACTAAGTAGCTCGTTTTTACTTCCATGTTCCGTAAGGAAACGGAAGTATGATGATCGCGAAAAAATCGTGTTCGAGATAAGGGTTGATTCTGATTGTACTACCCTCAAAACATGAAGAAAAGTCATTTTCTGAAATGTGTGTGTGTGTTTGTGTGTGTTGTTTTCTATGGCGAATGATAACTGCCGCAAATTTAAACAGAATCAAATAATTTTTTTTTTTCATATACGCCTGAGTTGTAGAGGACTCAAGGCCTGTTGATTTTGGTGAAGATCGGTTAAGGGGGAGGGGTAGTTTACCTGCAACGTTTTGTAGTTTAACAAGAGTAAAGTCCTTAATTTTGATAAATAAAATATCCTCAAAAGGAGGTCATAATAATCCACTGTAGAAAGGTAGATGAAATATCTATAAATGAAAGGGTAGTTGAAGAAGGAGGGGTAATTTTCTATAAATGAAAATGATAGTTGAAGGGGGAGGGGATAATTCTTTATATGTGTACTACGTTATCGGCAACAAAGAAGTAGTTTGTTGTTAAAATTCCTTTCTGGGCTGTTTACCCGTGATCCAATGTTTTCTGCGAAATCAGACATTTCGGCAGTGCTATCGACTGCCGTCATCAGTAAAAATCGAGTGCGCTAATGTGAGGTGGTATACGTTAGTGACCACAGTACTGTGGTTAAGGCTGGCGAAAGAAGTAGAAAAAAGTAGTTTCTATAGAAATATTTCATTTCGAAAATGATTTTAAATATAAATCTTAGAACATGGAAGTCATTTATGGTTCTCCATAGCAATATGTACCTGTGACGGCAAAATTTAGCGGTGTTAGGTTACCATGAGAGGTGGAGGGTCAGGATAGAGGAGGCCAAGGCTCGACTTGGGGCTGTAGCGTCATAGGAGGAGAAGCAGTATGATACTATGGCTAATGTTCTGAATCTTTATAATTTGTAACAAAAATATTGAAAATATAAAATCTAAGCTGTTTTATATTTCACAAGATCGCACCAATAAATGTGATTTATTTTCAGCAAAACCTATGTCTATACCGTACAATGAAGCAGTAGCGTTCCCTGTAAGCAACATCAACGTTATTATTCTTGCGTTAACGAGAATCTTCTCAAGCCCGCGACCCACGCGTTACACATTCTGATCGCCCCATTACCCAAAATGTATTCTTGCTATAAATATCACGCAGGCAGAGAACCATTAGTGCAAGGACACTGTTTCTTTCCACACGACTCACGTAGTAGACTTATATTGTGATGGCAGTTTCTACTACGAAACAGATTTTCTTCATAATGGCGAACGGTAGATTACATTTTCTTCCAACATTTTATTAATAGAGTTCGTTGCGTTTCGGCAAGGGAAATATTATGAAAATTTTATAAACAAAACATTATTGAAGTTTCCAAATTTCGCTCGCATATTTTCTGCTGTATCTTGGCATATAGCCAAGCGTTGGCGCTTCAGAATTTGTAATACACCTGGCACGGTTCTCACGCAAGAAGGAAACTTTCCGTTTTCGTTCAGACAACTTTCATAATAACTTTACACATTTAGTTACTCATAACTTTGAATATTTTTATTGTAAACGCATTCACAGAGAACACCTACTCGTTTGTGTAGTCGACACATATTCTCAGTCTGTCAGTCTGTCTGTCTGTCGGTCTCTGTCTGTCTGTCTCTCTCTCTCTCTCTCTCTCTCTCTCTCTCTCTCTCTCTCTCTCTCTCTATCTCTCTCTCTCTCTCTCTCTCTCTCTCTCTCTCTCTCCCTATCTATCTGTCTTTCTGTCTGTCTATCTATCTCTCTATCACTAACTCTCCATGCATCTATTCCAATGAGACAAACATCACTATGTGTGAATATATGGAGACATAGTTGGTGTCCTGTGCAAAGGAGTGCGAATGTTGTTACGACAATATTGTTTAACGGTGGAAAGAACACTTAGAAAGAATGTCAGATTCCAGACTGGCAAAACAAGTCTGGAAATACAAACCTATAGGACACAGGTGTGTGAGTAGACCCAAGAAGAGATGGGAAAGAGAGAAAGATCATTTTCTCTGTTTAGTCGCATTAAAGATATTGTTACAACGGTCTACTCGATCGTCGTAGGTACAGTGGAAAACAAATTACAGTACAAGACACCAATTAAGTCACTAATCGCCAGCTTTAATTTTCACAGTTAAACAGTTCATAATTAACAGCACAGTCTCTTATAACAAATTGAATAAAAATTGTTCACACGCAAATAAAATGTCACTAATCACAATGGTATTACAATATACCGTCCGATTATAAAACACAACACTTAACTAATAACCACTTGAACGCGCACAGTAATCTCGCCCGATAATAACTCGAACCGCTCTGTAAATATATCGCCACTATACTGAAACTTAAGGCCGCTGCCGCCATGTATTTATACCTGCGCTCACAGACCAGAATGTTCTTAATTGCGTCTTAGCGCTCGTGTGAACTACGTTATTAACTGCGGCCTTGACACAGTCCGCGCGGCTGGCGCCTTCGAGAAACCTCTCGAAAATGCGTCGACAAGCACGTACGCCACACGCGTTACATGGAGATTCTTCTGATACATTCGACAAACACGTAGATTGTTCTGTGATGTCGTAACAATATGTTGAGTTCAAATATGGGAGATGAGAGATTATCTTCGTTAGCAAGGTTTAATACTGAAAGCGAGATACTTAAATCGCTCGACTTGGAAAAAATTATACAAGACTTCGTTAAGGCAAAGTCAAGAAAAAAAATGGATCGATTAATATTTTCTAAGCTTAAGTAGACCTACTACTATGCTCATTGTAATCACTATTTAGCTAAATATTTGTTGTAATTTGAGAGTTTAATAAATGAATTGTTAACTTTCGAAATTGTGTATACAATTTATACTTGGAAATAATGGATAAAAAGTTGAATTTCGAATTGGGGGGGCACCAGTCTGATGCCAGCCCAGGGCACCACGCGCGTATAATCCGCGCGGATTATAATGGATAAAAAGTTGAATTTCGAATGGGGGGTGGGCACCAGTCTGATGCCAGCCCAGGGCACCACGCGCGTATAATCCGCGCGGATTATACGGTCCTGAGTAGACCATTAAAGTAGTTGTGACATTAAAAACGGGTGTAAGAGGCAAACTTGCCTAATCCCTGAGTTGGAGAAGAAGTTAAACAAAGAAAATAAAAAGTAGTCGTCAAACAAAGAAAAGAAGAAGAAGAAAGGCGAAAATAATACTGTCTCAGAGGTCGCAGGTTTGTACCGATGTAATTCTATGCAGCGACATGTATAATAAGGTTACCACCGCTTCGCATATGTCGCGGTGTAGATCCGCTTACAACGAATTCGATTCCTATAATTCCGTCACTTCCTGCCATTGATCCGTAAGTAGTTACAAACCTGCGGAGAGGTCAACATATGGTGGACGCAAAACGGCTTCCAATTGACTTCGTATTCTTCTCAAACGTCTTGGATTTGCGTGTTAAACATTCACAAACACTCTTGCATTTTTTTAAATGTCTAAAACTTATTACATTTCTATTAATTCCGTATAGGATGAGATAAAATTCGCTTCTCCACAGATGTTGTTTTCAGATTTTGCTACTTATATTTGGCAAACGTTCCAAACAACAAATGTTACACTATGTCTTAACTTTAGGTTGTATAAAATAAAACAAACAATGCTGATTTGTCAATTGATTCCAGACTAAGTGCTCTTTCCACTGTTGTTTGTAATCTTTTAATTTTTCATTCTAGTTAAATACTTGTATCTCTTTTATGTGTAACGTAGTATCTGTGTGTCGGAAAAGAAACAAAAGATTTAATCTTAGAAAACAACGAACGTATAAAAAAAATGCAACAGTTACAAATACTTAGGAATAAACTTTAATGAGAAAGGAACAGATGATGTTGAAATAAAACTAAGAATAAACAAAGCAAAACAAATAATAGATCATTGAGTGTGATTCTATGGAGCACAGAAATTGGAAAAGAAAGGAAGAAAAGAATATACGATAGTATGATTGAAAGCACGTTGATGTACGGATCCGAAAATGACGAATAAAAGAAATGGTAAAAAGAAAGTTAGAAGCTCCTCCTCCTATGGCGCTACAGCCCAAGTCGGGCCCTGGCCTCCACCAATCTCCGCCTCCAATCTACTCTATCCACTGCAACCCTCCTCCAGTTCCCACCTCTTCCTCGGCCTGCCTGTAGGTCTCGTTCCCTCCCATGTACCCAGCAGAGACCTTTTGGGGTCCCTGCTATCCTCCGTTATCATAACATGTCCGGCCCAACGCAATGTTTGCATTCTTATAAATTTTGAGACTGGTATCTCTTTATATATTTGATACAGTTAATTGTTGTATTTTAGTCTCCACGAGCCATTTTCTTGTATTGGGCTTATAATGCGTCTGAGGATTTTCCTTTCAAAGGTGTCTACTATGTCGGCTGTTTTCTGTGTGATTGTCCATGCCTCACACCCGTAGCACAACACCGGTCTGATGACAGTCCTATACATTTTCATTTTTGTTTCCCTGTGCACATCCCCAGACCTAAATGATGGCACCAATGCGAAGTACGCCTTGTTAGCCATGGTGATCCGTCTTTGGATCTGCGGCTCCTCTGATCCAGTCTTTGCTAGGTTCACTCCGAGATACGTGAAATTGTCCACCACTTCAATTGTGTTCTCCTCTATCTCAATGTTGTTATGAACCTGTTAGAAGGTACAGACGCTTTAAGATGAGCTGCTAGAACTTCAAGGCAAATCGAATGCGAAATGAAACGATCAAAGAAGAAATAGGCGTACAAAAGACAATCATCGAGTGCATTGAATGAAAACAACTAATCTGGTACGGACACGTACAAAGAATGGGACAAGAGCGACTACTAAAGAAATAATGAGATGGATACCTAGAGAGCACAGAAAGAAGGGAAAACCCAAGAAATCATGGACAGAGGGCATAAGAAGATCAATGAGCGATAGAGGACTAAACTATGAAAACTTAAACAATGGAGATTAGGCATCGGACAACGTCGTAGTACTTTTGACCCTGAATAATAAAAAAAACCTTCTCTTAGAGCCTCATTCCTTCTACGGTCAAGTTTAAAATGCTTTTTAACTCCTCTTAAGAACGCTCTTAAAGCTGTAATTGGATTGTTTGTTAAAAAATGTCTAGCAGGAATGGAAATTCACAACGGAATGTTAAACATGTTCTGCGCCTACAAAAACAATGGTTTGTACGTGGACACTCGCGTTTAAACATGGTCGTACAACCACTGAAAATGATCACCGCAGTGGATGGCCAAATAGTGCAACAACTCCAGTCTGGAATATCAGATTGCATCCTGACCACACATGTCTGGAAATAAAAACCTATAGACACAAGGAAGACATGGTTGGAGAATTTTTGAAGGCGGAACAGACAGCACCTTGACTTCCGCTAATTTTTATTCAGGGTTGTCCCAACACTCAATAACAACACTTGTTTTTGCAAGGCAGCAGCAAAATATAAGCCTATAAAAATAGGACGCAGAATTATAGCCGAGTAAATCCAACTACGTAGATTCCCGCCTGTAATATGCCAAAGATAAGCCGGTCCAGGATCAATTCCCTCACGCCATAACTTGGTATTGGTGGCTACTGCTGCCCTCCACCAGGAATATTTATCGACCTTCCGGTCAGTGGCGAAGCTAGTAGTTAATGAATGGGTAGGCAAAATCTTATCTTAAAATTTTTTTTAAGGAATCACTAAAAGGATGGTGGTTCAAATCGGACGCTGAGGTAGAGTTTGCTGTAAGCGAATGGTTCCACAAACAGCCGTAAGAATTTTACTAGCAAGGAATCTATAGGTCGGTTCAACAGTGGAACTCATATCTTAATGTTAATGGAGACTTCTTTTAAAATCGTTGAATAAAAAATGCTTTACAGCTCTATACGTGTTTCTATTGAACAATCCTTGTATTAGTCATACACAATAATACAACTGATTGAACTTCAAATTTTTAAACTTGATTAGTTTCTATATATACGTTTAATGTTACAAATAATTCAAATAACAATCTTGATCATCTGTTAGTTCAGCGGAATAACAGGGACACTTTTAATAACCGCATAAAATAAACACACTTATAAACAACACAGCGCGCTTTAACTTGAATGTTTGGACCACAGAAGTGAGGCATGCCTCACCTCAACGCTCTATGTGTACAGCACGGGACAATCCCACCTCCCTTCACTTCCCTATGACTCCGGCACATTGCTTACATACGATATATACAAAAAACGCTGAAGCAAGTTCAGGTTGCCTCATTCGCTTTAAACGAGCTATGCCGAGTCTCACCTGTCACCATCTAGCGGTCGCTCAGTAAAGCACGTTTCGGCCTAATAAATTCGACAGTCGCGGTAATACTGTATAATCTTTACGTTATGTAGTTCATACGTATTTATGATTTTTATTCTACAGAATTTTTTAGGGTAGGCATTGCCTGAATTGCCTCCATGTAACTTCGCCACTGCTTCCGGTCTAGATCCGTACTGTTCTGCATCAACACGGTCACCTCTTGCAGGATGTGACATGTCTGTCTTGGATGGAGAGAAGGAAACATATCTGTTTAAAGTTATTTTAACACAAGACTTCAACCTTTCAAACTTCAAACTGTTTGATGTCTTATGTCTTTCGTGAACGTGTAAAGGAAAACGAAACACAAATTGACGAAAGAATAACATTTTTTGTGTTACAGTGTTGGTGGAAACGCAAAAACAGAACAGAATTGGTAGTAACCGATTTGGAAGAGAAGCTTCCTGAGTTCAACCGCCAACAGTGTCCATTGCATTGTATTGCATTTCAAGTCCAGCCAGCAGACGCCACAGCCTCCGTCCCGGTGATCAAGGTAACAGCAACAAACAGCTGACTCAGCGTGCTAGGAGGCGGTCAGGAAGGAAGGAAGGACAGTTTTAGTTGTGAACTCTGGGGCTGTTGGCTGATATAATGACGAGGATGTCTTTATGGCGGGTCATCAAGAAGCGCTCGAGGGCGCTTGACCCGGATTGGCGGTGGTGGTTTTGATGCGCTGATAGTTCTCACGTAAGGAAAGGTTGAGGCCGAGGCTGCAGCAAAGACAACAGTGTCCAGAGTGATGAGACACTTCGCGATATGGTTAAATTACCACGTGTGATTGTTACATATACATATTGTTTATACATAATGTATGCCATGAAGAGAGGAAAGACAGACAGACAGATCTTTTAATTTATTAATGAAAGCCGTTGGGGTGACCAGTTCTAGTCTGTCTGCTTGGGACCGGCACAACCGTTTTTGGTTTAACCCTTGTTGAAGAAGATGACTTCACCTGAATTAAATACATGTTTTAATATAGACGTATTTACTTATGATCAAGATAGAGATATAGAAAATAAAGTGACGAATTTCATAAGAACGTTTGGAACGATTTGAAGAACGTTGGTAAATAAATGTAGAAAAGAGACGCAAATAAAATTTTATAATACAATGCCATTATCTATGCTACTGTATGGTTCTGGAACTTGTGAGGGGGGGGGGAGACATAAAGAAAAAAGATGAACAGAAGATACAAACAGCAGAATGAAATTTCTGAGACCAGTTAAAAGGTGTAATATACACGAGAGATCATATAAGAAATGTGGAGATAAGAAGTGATTTAGATATTTTTGCAGTTAATGAAAGGATTAAATAATACAAAAGAAAATGGATTCAACACATAGATAGAATGGAAGAAAGTAGAATACCGAAGATAGCGAAAGATTACAACCCTAGAGGTTGAAGGCCTATGAAAAGGTGGACTGTGGAATAGGAACAGGCCGCTAAAGCCTAAAACCGTTATGATGATGATGTTGATGATGATGATGATGATGATGATGATGATGGTGGTGGTGGTGGTGGTGGTGGTGGTGGTGGTGGTGGTGGTGGTGGTGTTTAATACTTGTTGAAGATGACGACTTAACCTGGATCAAGTATGTGTTTTGTGCTGGGTATGTGTGGGGAGGGGGGGGGGGAGAGAGAGAGAGAGAGAGAGAGAGAGAGAGAGAGAGAGAGAGAGAGAGAGAGAGAGAGAGAGAGAGAGAGAGAGAGAGAGGCAGACAGACAGACAGACAGACAGATAGACAGACCTTTTAATTTATAAATTAAAGCCGTTGAAAACACAATATCGTGTAATCGTTTCTTTCAGGAACAAACTGTTTTTCTGAGAGTAAGTCTTGTGAGAGTGAGGGCAGGGGGAGAAAATGGATAAGCCACAAAAGCTGTGCGCGGATGTAATTAATCATTTCAAAGAGCTCGTTGATTCCCTCACTCAGTGTTTAAGCGTTTCAGAATCATCGATGTTCAGAATCTGTCGCAGAACTGACTCGCTCTGCCTGTGAAATAAACACGTGATGCAACAATCTTACACACACGCACGGCATTCGTTTCACTGATAAAGCGGGGGGATCGAATTGCATACAGTCTGTGCGATAGTGACGAAACCATGGAAATGTTAAGTAACAATACGGGATACTTTAGCGTTAATGCCACACAACTTGTGCTTTTTCTTTAACGTAATATTTATACGCCACTACCTGGTCCGTGGCAGCTGCGAAATTTGCAAGAAACCCCGTTTTAATGTACTACTTCTGCTTATATTTCAATTCTAAACAAGGATGCGAAAAATTCAAGCGTTTAGAAAAATCGCTAAATTGTTGGAAACTAATCATTGTTGGAAGCTGCAATTCGACAACATAAATTTATATAAAAATAAAAATTGTGTTACGAACAGTAGTGAGGCCAGAATGCCTATATGCAAGTGAATGCATTATAATGTATTATATGCAAGTATATGCCTATAAGCATTGAATTATAATTTAGACAAACTAGGAATATTGGAAAGACGAATTATTAGGAAAATATTAGGTCCACGAAAAACCTCAGACGGTTGGAAATTAAGAAGTAGGCCTAATGATGAAATATATCAAAGTATAGAAAATATAACAGAAACAATGAGAAAAGAAGACTAGTATTTTTTGGACATTTACATAGAATGGACGACAATAGGTTAACAAAGCAGATCTTCGAATATCTGTGGGGAAAGAAGTCAACATCAAGTTGGATTAAAGAATTCGTAAAGGATTTAAAAAAATAATAATATAAACGCAGTAAGAAGAAATTGAAAGAGACGTTTTTCGGACAAAAGTGATAAAAAAGGAAAGAGTCCAGGGTAGGAGAGAGAAAAACGCAGGTTCAAAGTGGAGCGAAGACAGGAAGAAAGGACATAGTGAAAAGATGAAAGAATATTGGAGAAAAAGAAAATAACAAGGAATAAAGAATTGAAATTGGCATGTGGTCCTCAGATGGCCGATACAAATAAAAAAAAAATTGTGTTACATGACAGATTTAATTATATCCAGATTCTATCTATATTCGGCAACACACAGTGCGAATGGAGGGGGGGGTTACCGCGTTTATGTTAAACAGAAAACCCTGCAAGTAGACAGTACCAGTTCGCTAGCGCCAACATACAACATATACTACTACAGTACAGTATAGCTGGCGAATCTTCTATGTACACCAACATCTCTGTCCTCGCTTATCATCAATAAAAAAATCTACAACCATCGAAAAATCCTGGGCTATACACCCGCCCTCCCTCGCCCTGGAAAATCCTAAACCAAAATCCCTGGAAAATGCCTTCATATCTAAAAAATCCTGGCGACGCCATTGATTGACATCGACCACTAATTCGATGTTTACAATTCCTTTTTTTCGGTACGGTTAGGACTCCAAAAGAGGGTCTGCAATAACTAACGAAAAAGAGTAAGTATGACGAAGTGTGAAAATTTTCAACCTTTGAAAAAAACGTGTTAGTTACAAAAGAAATATGTGAAAAAATGAAACGGTGAGATGGGTTTTGTAAGAATTTTTTGTCACTTTTTAATTGGAAAAGTGTAGTAAAACACACACACACACACACACACACACACAGAAATGTATACGTAAAGCGGTAGCTTAAGTAAGTACGGTGTACCAGATTAAATAAAATGGTATGCGACCTCAAAGGAAGAAAAACTGTCCCGTGTAAAAAAAAACTTAAATAAATAGGATAAAAACTATTTAAGTAAAATACTGTAAGGAAAATATTTCGTACTAAATACGGAAAACTTATAGAAAATTATAAAGTCGCGTTTTGAAATAAAAGAAGCCACGGTGGCTATTGGCCTAACGTTACTTTTCATAACCAATTTTAGTAAATCGTACTGAAATTGATATCAGTGTTTAAATACAATACTTAAATATTTACACATTTATGTTGATATATTTAAACACTTATATTTACATATTTAAATACATACATAATACTTAAATATTATGTGTGTATGTGTGTGTTATGATATAATATGATATGATATTTATCCAATAGTGTATTTTTTTCATTGTAAATTAGTTCATGAAATATTAAACATTTGATATCGTCTTTTAGGGAACTGCTAATTCTCAACACCCAGATTTGGTTTATTGTAATGCTTGTAAATAGGCGTATAGGAAAAATTGAAACTCTATTCACATTACGAACGGTATAACACATTTCATTACTTCATATCGAAAAAATACATATTAAAACACACCGGAAAATAAAAAGGCATCTATTACGTATTACGGCCAATTACGGAAAATAAGAACTTTCTTATGGATAGTTAAAATTACAGATATATAACTACAAATACAACCTAGGCAAAAAATTAAAATTACCTTTTAGTATGCGTTTTTATATTATTCCACGTTTCGTTTTTAAGCATTACAAAACACGCAACTAATTTTATGTTAACAAGAACGAAGCTACAAATAAAAAACAATTTTTACGTACAAGAACAAACATGGCGTCAATCTCTGACAAAATTATGTAGTTACCACAGAGTAATCATTGGTGACAATCAAGTTGATTAGTCTATACTGTGACCATGGAATCGATTCCTCAATACAATTATCGCTGGAAACCAATCAAATAGCTTACCTATGGTACGTAATATTTTAATTATTAATAAACAGAATAATAGGTTTGATTTATTCTATTCTTAACCAGAAACATTCTTAGACAAAGACAGACACACTAACTTAATTACAATTAAATATATATTCAAGTTTTTTTATTATTTATATCTGTGAAGACTTAAATTCTGTAAATACTTAATAACATAGCATGGATCGTTTATAACATACGTGGGAAACGACAAATTTACGAACTTTTACAAATATTTGAATGTTTAATTTATGTTATGCATAATTGCAAAAGTAAATATGTATTACTAACAAATGAATCCAATAAAAAATTAAAAGTAGACTACGTTGGAAACATCTGTACAAAATACAAAAATTTCTTTCCATTAAAATTACAGATAGGCCTATATTAACTACAAATATTACCTAGGCAGAAATATGAGGGGCAAAATTTTGGAAATATCGTAAAATTCCGTGTGTGGCAACAAATTCAATAGAATTTTAACCATAGTGAAATGCAGTGTTCTGTTTTAAAGATCTCAAGACTTTGGGGCACCGGGGCCCCAAACGTGTGCCAAAATTACTGTCCGGTAAGGTTTCAAATAATCATTCTTCAATAGTGGCAACAGAAAGTCTATTCAAATTGTGTAAACCAATAAATTTATTAAAATACGTGTATAACAGAAACAGACATTACACTACACATTACACATTACATTACACAGCCTTTTGGTTGGTGTGGTAAGGAAATCGACTAAACTGGGCTGATAATTGCAAAGGTTTATGCACGGAGCACATAGGTTGAATCAGAACAACGTGAATACAGCGATACTAAATTAAGCAAATTGATAAAATTAGTATTAGAGGTGAATTTCCAAATATCGGTATGGAGAACCATAATGACTTCCATGTTCTAAGATTTATATTTAAAATCATTTACTTGTATTCGGTTCGATAATTTCTAAAAAACTATCGCCCACCCTCAAACTATTTTCACTATTTAGTGTAATTTTTGTTATTATGGAGTAGTCGTTTAATATAATCTTATTTTCGAGTCACTTTATCAATAAAATTTAGGTAATTTATTCTTATAAAGAAACTGAACTACGCAGATAATCATCCCTCCTCTTCAACCGATCCCCACCATTAATAATATTTATTTTATCATATGTAGTTTCTAAGGTATCTTATTCTTCAAAATTAAATATTCGTAATTTACTTGATTTCAGCACAGCAATTTTCAAAAAATCACCCCCTCCCCCTTCAACTAGCCACTCGATTTAGAATTATCTCATTTACCATTTTACAGTCGATTAATATGAGTTTATTTTCGGGACATTTATTTATTAAAATTAAGTACTTTACTGTTGTTAAAACACAAAACAATGCAAGTAAGCTACCCCTCTCCCCCTCTCACCAAAACCTGGCAACAAAATATTTTATTTTTAACAATTACCATTGTTTGAAAACATTTACCTCTTGTTACAACGTAAAACGTTGCAGGTAAACTACCCCCCCACCCTTTAACCGATCTTCACCAAAATCAATAGTCCTTGAGTCTTCTACAACGCGGGCACATATGCAACAAATTATTTGTATTCTCTTTGAATTTGCGACAGTTATCGTTCCCCTTAGAAAAAATTCTACACACACACAGACCTTTTCAGAAAATGTCTTCATGTTTTGAGGGTAGTACAATCAGAATCACACCTTACCTCAGCCCTTATACAAAAATTTCTTTTCATTAAAATTACAAGTAGGTCTATATTAACTACAAATATTACCTGGGAAGAAAGTTCAGATTACCTTTTAGTAATGCGTTGCATTATACTGCTTTTTGTATTATTATACGGTATTGTTTTGTTTTTAAAAATTACAAAACACTCCGCTAATTCTATGTTAATAAAAAAAGAAACCACAAATAACAAACAATTTTTACGTACGAGAACAAACGTGGCTGACTTTATGTCTCTTACGCTAGTCTCTGATAAAATTATGTAGTTACCACAGAGCATTATCTAGTGACCACTAAATTCACTAGTCTAATACTCTGACCATGGAATCGATTATTTAATACAAGTCATCCAAAAGAGCATTTAAATAGCTTAATTTATATGAAATATTTTAATTGTAAACCGAGTAATAAATATATTACCTTATTATATTCTAACAAGAAATATACTTAAACACAGTACACAGTCAATCATTGTGTAACTTATAGAAAAATTAAACATTTATTTAATTTTTGTTTTTGGTATTTAAAATCTGTGAAGTTCTAAACTTTGTGAATACGTACTTAATAACAACATAACACAGATCATTCATAACATTAGTACGGATCGAGAAAATTACGAACTTTTACAAACATTTGAATGGTTAATTTGAGGCGCTTAAAATCAAAATCCGCCAAATCCATTCACCCAATTTGTTGGCAAATTGCAAAAAACTGTCCACAAAAAACCATTATCCAGAGTAAATCAGTTTTAACATTAAAAATATCAATCAGTCATTCAGGATAAAACGTTGAAATATAAAACTAGTCCGGGATATAGTTTTAAAAATATTTAAGGCAAAAATTGAGAATTTTGGATGCGTCAGGTTTTGATACCAAGATTGGGATTTGGCGAGTTTTAAAACTAAGAATTGAAATACGTTTAAAGCTGCAAAGGGGTGGTATTACCTATCTAATACAATTTTATTTCTAATTTTGGTTACTTAACATAATTGAATTTAGGCTACAAATAAAAAATACACGAGTATCTGAAAAATTGAGTTTTACCACTACCTCATAAAAATTGTTGTCTTTTAATTAGACATCATCACAGTTAACTAACTAACAGTTACCCAACGTTTTTTAGTATAATTAAAGGCTAAAATTAGTTTTTCTTATTTTTTCTGTATTACACTACATCTGTGTCTAATTCGTTCCCATAAACTTCGTTGTCATCACTCTGAAGTCCTATATCTTATTGTTTTTCTAAAGCATAATAAAATTTAAGGAGCTCATTATTCCTCCATTCTTGTACAAAATATTTTGACAGTAATTCTGACACATCACGTACTTTAGCAGGATTCAGGCAAACTCCTCTCTTTAAAGTCTTTGGTTTAATATGTGTCATGTTTAGTTTGGGCTTAGTGACAAATTTAGCTTTACAATCTTCACTTCTATAAAAAACTTCACCTTGGACCAAAACATTTTTTATGTTCGTCTTCTTTTTGAAAATGATCCTTTTCGATGGGTTGAACTTAAAGTGCCACTGGCCAGGTTTTTTGGACTCTTTTTGCTTTACATTTCCAATCCTTAATTGTAACAGTAGTTCCTACTTTGTGTACTGTCTTATGTCCCAATTATGTGATGCATAATTGTAAAAGTTGATATGTAACACTAACAAATGACCACAATAAACAATTAAAAGTAGAGTAATTCTTAATTTATTTGTGGTAGTATAATTATTACTTAATATTTTTATAGCGGTATATTAAATGGTTACGATATGGACTGTAACCACGTTATTTAGTCTTATAATTTATTGAAAGCATATTTCATGTAACATTATATTTACATTTATATAAAAGTGAGGAAATTATTCGCGTACGGACAAGGTTTCGGACAAATTACTTTATACAGTATTAAATGATGTCTCATTTGTCTCTTTTAAAACGTTTGCCCTAATAAGAAAATACGAAACATTCTATGTAGACATTTTCATTGGATTAATTTTGTTATCTGACGATTGTTTAAGCAGCGAGGCAATTTTCAAAGAGCTGCTTGAATAGTTCATTATGATAATGCTAATGAATACAAATATTATTGTATTTAGTTAATTATTTAAAACGTTTTCACATAGCTTCTGCTGGTTCAAACACCAGTCAAGAGTTTGGTAATAAAATTAATTTTGCATAACTACCAATTCCGTTTTCTACCCTCTCGTTAAATTATTATTTTTTGTCACAGTTAATTAAGCATTAGTATTAAATTGTTCCAGTGAAGGGTTTGCGACGATCGGTGAAAAAGTATAACACAAATTTTAAATTATTTGTGTCGACGTTTCGACAATATTTATTGCCATCATCAGAACCCGTGTATAAATACAAAAGAAAATGTCAAACACAACAGATCAATTATTTGAGTGGACGTGTTGGTGTGTGCATGTGTGTATCCTTGTATATGTGAAGGAGTTGAAACAGTTTGTTTTACATCATCAAATGTTTTCCTTAAATACAACGAGAAAATTATAATGTCCCAGAACATAATTTATACAATATTACAATTTAAATTACTCATAACGTAATGGTATTTGTAATTAATTATAAAAGCAGTAATCAACAATTATATATTAGAATTGATACTGAAAACGTTTGTACATATAAATTCATTAGTTATAAGGAAAAATGGAAAAATTGATTAATTGACGGTTACTACGAATTAAAAGAATTAGTATTAAAAATTACAAATTGTTATTTGGGAACGATATTGGCTACGATGGGAATTATGATCCTTGGATTTCGTTGTCCATGACGTGTCCGTTACTTAACTAAATATCACTATTACATTAACGACTCGGAACACTAGGTTTTTTATAAGTAAAAGCATAAAGTTTTACCTTACAGCCTTAACCGGGTTTCGCCTTTAAAAGGCTTCTTCAGAGGCTGCCGCTGGTAGCGTTGTCCGTCCTGTTGTGGGTGACGGAATCGAATTTCGAAAAATCGATGCTGTGTGTGTGGGGTGAGATATGTTCGAATAATGCGTGCGATTTGAATTGTGTCTGTTCGTTTAGCATGTCGTTTTTATTTATTTTTGTGTGTTTGTATATTTCCAAGTGTTCTAGATTGTCTAGTTTTCGGCCTTTTGCGTGTACGTGTAGAATGTTCATGTTATTGTCGATGTTTTTATATGTGTGGTTTGCTTCAGGCACTCCACTCCACTACAGAATCCACCTTTGCAAACCACCTCATTGAAGCAAACCACACATACAAAAACATCGACAATGACATGGACATTCTACACGTACACACAAAAGGCCGAAAACTAGACACTCTTGAACAATTGGAAATATATAAACACACGAAAACACGTAAAAACGACATCCTAAATGAACAGACACATTATTCGAACATATCACACCTCACACACACAACAGCGATCCTTCAAAAGTCGATACCGTCGCCGTCAACAAGACGGACAGTGCTCCCAGCAGCAGCCTCTGAAGAAGCTTTTCAAAAGCAAAAACTGGTTCAGGCTATAAGGTAAAACTTAGTTAAAAAGTTAAAAAGGTGTTCTAAACTCGACCGTATAAGAAATGAGGCCATAAGAGAAGTAGTACAAGTTTTTAACTTGAATGGAAAACTAAAAGAGTACAAACAACGGTGGAAAGGACACTTAGAAAGAATGTCAGATTGCAGACTGGCCAAACAAGCCTGGAAATACAAACCTATAGGATACGTGTGTGGGTAGACGCAGGAGGCGGAACAGGCAGTACCTTGCCTATGCCGTGTTGTGAAGATGACGATGAAAAAGAATGATTAACTTTAAAATCCTAAAAGTTATTTTATAGATTCGTTTATGAATCAAGAAATAGTCAGTGGTGGCTGGTGGTTCCAAATTTTGGTGGCTGCAGTAGTTGTTGAGTTGGTGGGGGAGAGGATGGGGTAGGAGGTAAAAGGGCACATTAAACAGGGCGCAGACCAACATATCTGCATCAAACATAGTGCTGTCGTATGAGAGAAAATAGAAAGTTACTGTTTTCCCCCAAAAGAGAGCAGCTAATGATAATGGAATGATTCTATCAGTATGTCTACCTATGCCAGATTCCATGGTCCCACGTACTCATGAATGATTGCTACAACCATCACTAACTTTGCAGTAATCAAATACTATATATGTAGAGAAAAGAAAAAGCTAAACAGAATCATGCTTTTTATACCTATAAAATAATACACTGATTTGAAAGCGATCCTTGTGTTTACGAGAAATAAATAATAAGAACAAAAAATTTATAATACAGACTAGTTATTTTTAAATGACTCACTTGAGCTATAAGAACAGATTTTCCCTGTATATAAACTGCAAGACACATAAATTCAACTACATAAAATATTACTTGAAAACTCTACTCAAAAAAGAAAAGTGAATGGAATTTTCCCTGCTTTCATTTACGAACAACAAGAAAAAAATTAATCAGTGTAAAATATAAAAAATTTCACAAATCTTTCAATTATTTTTGATTGACACGTAATTATCATAACCACAGTTATACAAAATTATAACTATAATTTTATAACCTCAAAAACAACGAGTATGCGTTTACTTTGAACCAACGTAAACGCTAAACCTGATACAATTTACAAATCAAGCGCGCCACATTTGAATTGTACGTGAACATTGACGCATAGAATCTAATAAGTTTTCGTTGAAATTTATGACACTTTTAACTGCTTAATGGTTTCGAATATTATTTAATAGTTTAGTTATTCTATATCGGTGGTTGTGCAACGCTGCGACCATAACACCAGCCGCCACTGGAAATAGTAATAATAATACCTACCTCATTTTTTAAGAAACTGTGATTTTAATTTAACTGTAGACCTGTAGTGTTTAGAATACAGCTTCGGGTTTTATTAAAACTAACACAATAAATTTTGTAAATGTATACTAATTAAAAACATCAATTAAAGAATCACACAATTTTAACTAGAACAAACATGTCTGAGTTCGGTCTTGTAATAAGCAAACCACAGCTAAACAGATCAGGCAGTTGGCTAGCAGGACGCTACACTACATCACCACAGAATCGATTCCCTTACATAATTCTTTTAGACGAATATTTTACAGTGTAAAAGACAATACGTTAATTAAACTGTAGGGATCTTAGCAGCTGCAAAATTTCACATAACCGTGTTTTTGTGTGTTGTTCTCTCTGTTCTTTGTGAGCAAACAAAGCTAGTAGGAAAAAATCGCCATTGTTTTTGCACGCTGCGATAAAAATTGTAGGAAAATATTTTGCAACATTCGTTGAACGTAGGCTGTACATAGTTGTGCATTAATCTTTATTTTTTGTGTCAATCGTGTTTTTGCAACTAGGCCCTACTATTTCACTTCAAATTTATGCTTTATTGAACGAGCGAAACGAGTTCTCAGTTTTAACTTGCCCGTTTGGCACTTGTCTGTCCGCTTTGTCTGAGGTATGTCTCACGATAACTTTGAATGCTTCCAGGGCGTATTTACGGGGGCGACCAGATCCCCCCCCCCCCCAGTCGGTCGATAAAGTTGGCGGATTTTGTTAATCTCTTCATTTTTAGGCTGTTTCATTTTTTTTCAGTTGTGTCCGCTAATACAGTAGTAGTTCTTTTTTAAATATAGACACAGGTTTATTACAGAGCATTCGGGTATACGTTTGAAATATGAAAATAGGAAAGTCAATTCAGTCAATATGTAGGCCTATCTTGCTAAAGACATCTTGCTATGGCCTGCCACAGTTCTGTACAAATTTGCTGAGTTCAGTACAAATGTTTGCGACATCGAATATCACATAAATCATGCATTTTGACATGATAATGTCTTATGGCTGGGGGTCATTTGAAAATTTCTGTAACGCATCACGCTGCATGACGTCATCATTTACCAGCCGGGAATCGTTAACTAAAACCGCGACCGCTAACGTGCTAACGTCCGTCGCAGATTAAAGACCTAACAAGCAAACAACACTGCATAGCTGTAGATAGGTATGTAACCAATCAGTCAGTCAGTAACCATAATAATGTTGCGTTTAGCTGGCGGCTGAAAGACATTATCATGCTCTTAAGCTTTTACCATTTGGTAAACGGTACTTTACATATTTATTTTATATACTTTGTCTAAAATGAATATTGTTTTCCATTACACAATTTCACACACACACACAGAATATTATGGCTTCGTTGTGATTTAATATGGCTGTTACGTTTAATATGTTTAAATTTAAAATTCGTTTCGTTAAAGTTACTACAACAAGTTTATAAGACACAATTACCTTTCTTTGTTTTTTGATTGACGAAAAGTGCACATCGTTTTTGTATTTGGTAGACTTCTTCCGTCTTGAAAAAAATACACTAACACACTACACTAATACAAATTATTAAAACAAATAAGAAGAAATGTACATTTTACCGATACACGAACAAACATGACCGTGGCCTTCTTCCGTCAACCTCAGACTAACGTATATAGTTACCAGAGTATTCGCTTTCCACTACTGAAATGACTGGTCTGTACTTTGACCATGGAACCGATGCCTTAATACAAATCTTGGAAAAGATGGCATTCAAACAGCTTACACGAATCAAACATTTTAACTGTTAATAAATCTATAATAGGTCTGACGTTATTCTGTTCTCAACAAGAAACAATATTTTCAAAAGTTAAACATTGCCATTTTCTTTAAAACGAAAAACTTATTTCAATTGTTCATTATTTAATGTCTATGAAAACAAGACCTTAGTCACAAACAAAATAAGTAGCATCGTACAAAACATTAAATATACAAAATAAATTCATTTGCGAAAGATGATTTGAACTATTATTTTGGGAATGCATATCTGTAAAAATACCTATCATTAATAAAAGTTGTGAACTAAACATAATTAAAAGTAGGTTAATTTATGATAATATGTTCAGTCAACATATTATTAAGGTACAATGAATTACCATGATCATGCAGTGACCACGCAATTCTGTTTCATACATAGCGTGTTCATTTGTGACAAATGAACAATTATATTTTGTGTTAAACAAAGAAACTCATAAAGAGCAGAATATGAGATAACAAAGTAATACAGCAAAGTAAATGTAAATAGTGCAAAATATCCAAAGTAAAAGACATAATTGTAAGCTGGTGTTGAAAAAATAATTTATTATGTTTCATTTAAAATTGAGTGTATCATTATAAAAAATAATATATCACTTTAACATAATATAATATCATTAAAGTGATATTTGATATTTAATATAATATCTAATATTATTATAATATATAAAAGTCGGCTATATATCATATAAAATTAAACTTCTTAATTACATCGTACAAAACATTAAATGTAGAAAATAAATTCCTTCGCGAAAGGTGAAAGTTATGAACCTTTGAATAACAATTTCTATGAATCTATATCAGTAAAAATAAATGTGTATCATTAATAAAAGTAATGAACTAAACAAAATTAAAAGTATGTTAATTTATGATAATATTTAATACAGTATTACGGTATAATGAGTTACATGATCATGTAGTGACCACGCTATTCTGTTTTATAAAAGTTTTATTAAAAGCAGGCTATAACCTGTATCATGTACAATTAAACTCCTTGCAACAAACGAAGAATATATTATAACACGTAACACGTAATATATCGGAAAAATAACGGCAACACTTAACGTAAATTTTAAAAGACAAAACGTAAGAGTAGGGGGAAATGGGGTTCCTGACCCACAAAGGAATGCCGCCTTTCCCACGGTCTAGATCAAAGAGATGCCGCCGTTCCCACGGCCCAAGATTTTTTCCCACGCTCTCCTCACCACCGCTGGACCACAACATCCCAAAGGACCGCGAATAAATTTTTTATTTTTTTTTAATTTGATATTTTTATTTTTTTAATTAAATTGATTTGCATATCTGCGAATATATGCCGCCTTTCGCGAGCCTAAGTCACTTTCACTTTCTATCAGATGGACCCGCAGCATCCCAAATGGACCACAGCCCGCGACTTTTTCGCGTATCTGTGTCAAGATCCGCGACTTTTTCGCGTATCTGGACCGCAGCATCCGCGTTATTTTTTTATATGCCGCCTTTCGCGAGCCTAGATCACTTTCACTTTCTATCAGCTGGACCCGCAGCATCCCAAATGGACCACCCGCATCCGCGAATATATTTTTTTATTTTTAAATAAAGCTGATTTGCATATCAGAGGTGGGTGGTGGGTGGGAGGTTCCGACTTGATGCATTATAGTGTATATATTAAATATATGATCAGGGTTACCAACCTTGCATGAGTTCAAATTTGTTGTGTGTTATAATGTATATTAAATCTATATGATCAGGTTTACCAACCTATGCATGGGTTCAAACTTGATATGTGTATTATAGTGTATATTAAAATATATGATCAGGGTTACCAATTTTTAAATAAAGCTGATTTGCATATCAGGGGTGGGTGGTGGGTGGGGGGTTCCAACTTGATGCATTATAGTGTATATTAAAAATATATGATCAGGGTTACCAACCTTGCATGAGTTCAAATTTGTTGTGTGTTATAATGTATATTAAATCTATATGATCAGGTGTACCAACCTCTGTATTATTATTATAGTGTATAGCTATTTTATATGAGCAGGGTTGTCAACATTTTCTGTGGCGGGGGGAGGGAAATTCAAATATGTGTTATATAGTGTATATATTAAAATATATGATCAGGGTTACCAATCTTACATTATTGTGTGTGTGTATAGAGCAGATCTATCAACATTTTTTTTTCTCTTCTGTAGTCGGAAATTCAAACTATATGATCATAATTGTTACTCTCTCTCTCTCTCTCTCTCTCTCTCACATTTGAATGTAAGTAAAACTATCTCTCTTGTTGTCAAACGTTATGTTCAAGCCGTTTTCTCCTCTCCCTCTCCCTCTCTTTCTCTCTCTCTCTCTCTCACTGTGTACATTGAGTAAATAATTTTAGCTCTCTCTCTCTCTCTCTCACACTTGTTGTGTATGTCTCTCTCTCTCTCTGTGGTCAGTACCGTGCGCATGTATATGAAATTAGAAAGTTTATATTTATTCGACAAATATTAACGCCCTCTCTCTCTCTCTCTCGCTCGCAGACGTCGGAAGCAATTCCTAGTTTATAATGTAATTACCTGTGCGTGTATGTCTCTCTTTCGCATAAAAAAATCTCCTTGAAATAAGGTATTTTCAAAAGTTTTGTGTACACATACAAATCACTATCGGACGATGTACGTGCTGCTCACACACACACATTGTGTATGTCTCTCTCTCTCTCTCGCTGCAAACGTTGACAAGAATTCCCTTATTCAAAGCGATTACGTTGTCACAGTACACAAACTTAAATATAGCTTACAGACCATTGTAATTTTAAAAATTCATTTTGCATTAATTAAATATATATATCGTAAACAATGAAATAATAATAATATTTTTAATAAAACAATTATCAGTTTAAATAATAATTTTCATGATTGTAAGATACAATCTGCAAATTATTCAGCTTCACAGTAAATGTTAGCCTATTGTGTGTGTGTGTGTGTGTGTGTGTGTGTGTGTGTGTGTGTGTGTGTGCTATGTAAATTGTTTGTACATCAATGAATAATATAATCGTGATAGTTTTAATGTAATATGTATCGTGTATTGCTGCTGCTGCTGCTGATGCTGCAAACGTCGGTAGAAATTCCCCATCTCTCTCGCTCACAGACGTCGGAAGAAATTCCTAGTTTATAATGTAATTACCCACATTGTGTATGTCTCTCTCTCGCTGCAAACGTTGACGAGAATTCCCTTATTCAAACCGATTTGTATGTGTACACAAACTTAAATATAGTTTACAGACCATTGTAATTTTAAAAATTCTAACGACATATAAATTGTAGTAGCAATAATAATAAGTGATATTTACAATGAAACTATTTTCAAATAAAAATGATGTTGGTTCGACAACCTTTTGTTTTTAAGACTATAACAAGAATGAGACAAGGATCAACTCTCTCCCCCTCTCTCTCTCTCTCTCACACACACACACACACACACACACACACACACACACACACACACACACATTTAGTATGAACAGACGTGTCTTTGTTAGTAAAATGTACAAATCACATGACTTTATGTGAACTTCAAAGGGTTCAAATGTTTCAAAATAAAAATATATAAAACAAAAAAATACAGAATATATGAAATGTATATTACAAATAAAATATATATTACATATTATGAATTTTTTAATTTGTGAAGCAATCTTCTTCTTCTTTATTTGGTACTACATTAAGGCAGTCCTTGGACGTCACTTTTATGGGGTTTTCATAAACATAAAGATCACTACCACCAATAATTTGTGGTACAATACTTCTGTTTAATGGTAAAACCTAACACAAAAAGCATTAAATAAAACATGCAATCAGTATTAATAGTACAAAATATCACTATTTTATTAATTTAAAATACTGTATAATTGCTTACGATTAACAAATAAGAGAAAGACATACTTTACAATTCTTTTCATTCTTTTATTCAAATGTAACATTCAAATTTAAACGTTCTGTTTCAGATAATAGTTTGAATATAAAATGAAATGGAATGCAGTATTTTGTTATGAGAAATTACATTTTTAAATTACAGATTTGTTCTCTAAATACTGATACAATCGTTCAGTTTCGATTTGGTACTCAATATATTTTAGTCTCCTAGTATTTTCATTGATACATTTTGGAAACTGAGTACAGAATAAATCTACGATCACCTAGTCAGAATCATTAAGTTTTACAAAAAGATCTTATTGATCAGTTTGTCAGAGTCCAATTTGTTGACAGAAAACAATTATGTGATCAAATAAACATTACCAGAGCTCAAAACAGTACAAAGTCATACTTTTGGTGAAGAAAATCACGTCATCAACAACAAAAGTTGTTTGTGTTTAAACAGCTACAAACAATAATTAATTTTCTTACACTAGTAAACATTTTGCTGTAATTGTTTCAATTAAAGGAAACATATATATATTCGTTGAGAAAATCTGTTGTGGCTGGACGAAACATGTGTCTGAATAAATTTTCTCTCTACATAGCAGTTGTAAAAGTAGTCATATACATTATGTGCTATATATACAAAAGGCTTTCAACGTGTTTGTCATTTCAACCAATTTGTACCACGCTCTAATTATGTAAAAATAACTGTACCGCTCCATACAACTGAGAATAAATCCGCACAAACACACACACACACACACACACATACATACGCATACACACATACACAACGATGTTTCTACTTATTTGAACAAGTCCTGTATTAAATGCACTTGTTAATGTTTTAATGTGAACAATTTTACGTTTAAATAAAATCTGTACATACAATAAAATTATGTTTCAGTATTAATGATATAAATATTACTGTTTTATTAATTTAAAATACCGTATAATTGCTTACGATTGACAAAAATAAGAGAAAAGGCATACTTTACGGAATTTCTTGAAATTTTTGCAGTTAGTCTTCTGCTCATGTGTACTAGCAGCTGTTTGGTTACAGTTAACCATTTAAATTCAATGTTCTTGTTGTTGTTAACCTTCTGCTCGTCTCCCTTTCGTTTACTGGCGGTATGTTTGGCTACAGTTAACCATTTAAGTTCAATGTTCTGAGAAGTATTCATCATCTTCTTGTTCCTATAATAACAGTACCTGCTTCAGTACTATATATATTATGTGCTATATATATATACATAAGGCTTTCAAATCTAATTGTGTAAGAATAACTGTACCGTCACATACAACTGAGAATAAATCCGTACAAACATACACACACGCACATATTTAGCGATGTTTTTACTTATTTGAACAAGTCATGTATTAAATTCAATAAATAATGCACTTGATAATGTTTTAATGTGAATAATTTTCCGTTTAAATAAAATCTGTACATACAATAAAATTATGTTCACTTTAAGAAATAAAAACTGTACAGTATGTTTCTTTGATTGCGAACGAAACATGAGACATCCCGTCTGTCTATGCGTACATTTATTATGTAAATCATCTCTTTTTCAGTCATCTATGTATATGCATTTGAATTATTTGCGCATGCACATACAACTGAGAATAAATCCGTACAAACATACACACACGCGCACACTTAGCGACGTTTTTACTTATTTGAACAAGTCAAGTATTAACTTCAATCAGTACTATATATATATTATGTGCTATATATACATAAGGCTTTCAAATCTAATTGTGTAAGAATAACTGTACCGTCACATACAACTGAGAATAAATCCGTACAAACATACACACACGCACACATTTAGCGATGTTTTTACTTATTTGAACAAGTCATGTATTAAATTCAATAAATAATGCACTTGATAATGTTTTAATGTGAATAATTTTCCGTTTAAATAAAATCTGTACATACAATAAAATTATGTTAACTTTAAGAAATAAAAACTGTACAGTATGTTTCTTTGATTGCGAACGAAACATCAGACATCCCGTCTGTCTATGCGTACATTTATTATGTAAATCATCTCTTTTTCAGTCATCTATGTATATGCATTTGAATTATTTGCGCATGCACATACAACTGAGAATAAATCCGTACAAACATACACACACGCGCACACTTAGCGACGTTTTTACTTATTTGAACAAGTCATAACATGTTTAAATTAACATGTTTAAATATTTCCAACAACTATGTTGATTAGAAGTGCTGTAATTTCAATAACAATGTTCGCTACGTAACGTATTCAAATCTGTTTACTCACCTCTTAAATGTTGATGCACGCAATTATCGATTTCACAATGAGGTATGAAGGCTAATTGCATTCTTCACGTATATATATATTGATGTATCTTACAACGGTAGGGTAGGGGTAGCTTAGCGTGTTTGTTTTGAAAGTCGATGTAAGTCATTGTCCGCAGTGGAAACTTTCAGAAGTTAGCGATACTGAAAGTATTTTCGTGCATTAGTCAAAATTTGGAAAACAATGCAGAGAGAGAGAGAGAGAGAGAGAGAGTGGACACACATGTAAGTAGCTCGATACTCAGTGACAACAACACACACACACACACACAGTTAATATTTGCCAAATATATAACAACGAGTGAGAGAGAGAGAGAGAGAGAGAGAGAGAGAGAGAGAGAGAGAGAGAGAGAGAGAGAGAGAGAGAGGAGGGGTCATCGACCGTGATGGAAAAGCTTTACCTCACTGCTTAAAGCTTTAAGAAGTTAGCGATACTGAAAGTATTTTCGGTCAAGTTAACACGGCTCTTTTTAAGAAACATTCTATCATTTATTTGATGTCGATACCGGTATTAATTATAGATTACACTTAGTTCCATTCACTTCCATGTGCTTACAAATACTTGTAATTAGTTTCGTTAATAACTAGACCAAAACATTGTCATTACATGTCAACTCTTCCGTCTGTCACGTAAATTTTGCGCAGCACTGTTTGAGTCTTATCTTTGTAAATAAAGAGCAACAGCAACAGTGTCGTAATACTCATACGAAACGATTTGTATCACCACAATTAATCATTGCTATTGAAATGAACTGTCCCTAGTCTTGTATAACAGTTACATTAATGTTACGCGGCAATGTAACTAATCGCAGGTGCTCAGCGTGACTTAAGCAAACTGACTGTCGTTAAGTGTATTGTGCCGCAACAAGTACACAGAACCGACCTAATGAGACAGTGGCCATTATTCATTATTATCATTTATTATGTCCATCAACTCATCATCTATTTTTTTTATTATATGAGATTTTTCTGTTATAGTAATCAGTATAGTATAATGTGGCTCTACATGGAGAAGTCTTCTCCCGATTACAGTGGGCATAATCGTCTGTTATGTGTCACGGTGTCTATATAGTTAAATGTGACTTATTATTTTCTTTTTGTTGCAATTCACTTAGCTGTTTAGCCGAAAGATGTGACGAAAAGTATTTTATTTCTATTAGGTCCCAAATATTTTCTGTGTCGCCGTGGTCATATAGTACACTAAATGGATACATTATGTTTTCTGTGACTAGTCGCAACAGAGTGTCCTGCATAATATCCAGTCCACTGCTCAGCTCTATACACCGTCTCAGGCCAATCAATAATTTTATCAAGAACTAAGGGTAATGTAAATATTTGTTGAACATGCTAAAATTAAGTATTAAGATGCGAAGGTAGTAGAAATTTTACAGCTTCCTATACATTTTGTGCGCGAATATTTGCCGTTTACAATCACGTATACGGAAGTAAAGATGGAATTTAAGCGTCATTTTAATTTAAAACTTTCTATAAGATATGTAAGTGGATATAATGTTAATTTAAATTATTGTTACACCTAAAATAATGTTACATGCAGGTTGTTACTATCTTCTGAATAGATCCTTTTTTGTTCAAGAGAACATGATTTAAGGGAAAATAAGAGAGCCTCGTCCTCACATTTACACAAAGCAGAACAACAACTACAGTCTCAAATAAATATATTTTAAAAAAGATAAATATACATTAGATGGAAATGTTTCCTCTGTTTTTCTCTATGAAACACAAAAAGAACTTGGGAATCGTGTTTCTTCCCTAGATGCGGTCAACACGATTAAAAGTAAAATTTTAATAACAAAGTTTTCACTGTACTTTAACAAGGATGGTAATATTTTTTTTTCTAGTGCCTAATCTTTTAAACTAAAAAACGTACAATCTTTATTACTTTTACAAGTATAGCTTGAACGTAACACGTTAGGTTGAATGCAGCCTCAGGTTCTTGTAGTCTATCGTTTGTCTTATAAATGTAATGTATATGTCTCCACATCCTCTTTTGACATTGTATGATTTTAATAAAAACAGATATCGGATTTAAATAATAATTTCGTGCTTGCAATATACAATCCATGTACACAAACTTAAAATATAGTTTACTGACCATTGTAATACAAGAAGTCATTGACACTGGTTTAGCATAGCTACTTACATTCAAATGTGAGAGAGAGGGAGAGAGAGAGAGAGAGCGAGAGAGAGAGAGAGAGAGACTGCAATGTGTCAGTGTAAAGTCGTGTCAATGACCTCTTGTATTACAATGGTTTAGCATAGTTTCTTACTGAAGGCTTGCACGCTTTAAATTCAGCTATACCTAAAATATATCTTCAATTAGAAGTGTAATATAAAAAGTACAGTAAGAATATATTTTCAGAAATTGTAATTTGATCACACACACACACACACACACACACACACACACCATACACACATGTATTAAATTCAATAAATAATGTGATCTGTCATTAGCAATCTAACGTTACGACGACAGCATAACGATAATGAAAGCCATACATTATCGTTTGCTAACGTTTGTATTTTGTCTAAGCTATGTTAACTTCACACACACACACACACACACACACACACACACATCATTAGCAATCTAACGTTACGACGACGACATGTTAAATATCAAATTCAGTCTACTTACGTTTCACGTTAGGTTAAAAAATGCAAACACACACACACACACACATGTATGTTATTTAAATTATTATTTAAATAACATACACACGTGTAGTGTTTAGGTCATCAGTACATGACGCAACGGGAATGATAGGTCCAATTAGGTTTGTTACACGTTGTGTGTTAGGTTAAATAACATACACACGTGTAGTGTTTAGGTCATCAGTACATGACGCAACGGGAGTGATAGGTCCAATTAGGTTTGTTACACGTTGTGTGTTAGGTTAAATAACATACACACGTGTAGTGTTTAGGTCATCAGTACATGACGCAACGGGAGTGATAGGTCCAATTAGGTTTGTTACACGTTGTGTGTTAGGTTAAATAACATACACACGTGTAGTGTTTAGGTCATCAGTACATGACGCAACGGGAGTGATAGGTCCAATTAGGTTTGTTACACGTTGTGTGTTAGGTTAAATAACATACATACGTGTAGTGTTTAGGTCATCAGTACATGACGCAACGGGAGTGATAGGTCCAATTAGGTTTGTTACACGTTGTGTGTTAGGTTAAAATGCAGTCCATTCACAGCATCCCAATGGACCACAGCATCCGCGAATTTCCGCGAATAAAAAAACGTAAAACGTAAAACGTAAGACGTAAGACGTAAAACGTAAAACGTAAGACGTAAGACGTAAGACGTAAAACGTAAACGTACGACGTAAGACGTTTTTTTATTCGCGGAAATTCGCGGATGCTGTGGTCCATTGGGATGATGTGAATGGACTGCATTTTAACCTAACACACAACGTGTAACAAACCTAATTGGACCTATCACTCCCGTTGCGTCATGTACTGATGACCTAAACACTACACGTGTGTATGTTATTTAACCTAACACACAACGTGTAACAAACCTAATTGGACCTATCACTCCCGTTGCGTCATGTACTGATGACCTAAACACTACACGTGTGTATGTTATTTAACCTAACACACAACGTGTAACAAACCTAATTGGACCTATCACTCCCGTTGCGTCATGTACTGATGACCTAAACACTACACGTGTGTATGTTATTTAAATAATAATTTAAATAACATACATGTGTGTGTGTGTGTGTGTGTGTGTGTGTGTTTGCATTTTTTAACCTAACGTGAAACGTAAGTAGACTGAATTTGATATTTAACATGTCGTCGTCGTAACGTTAGATTGCTAATGATGTGTGTGTGTATGTGTGTGTGTGTGTGTGTGAAGTTAACATAGCTTAGACAAAATACAAACGTTAGCAAACGATAATGTATGGCTTTTATTATCGTTATGCTGTCGTCGTAACGTTAGATTGCTAATGACAGATCACATTATTTATTGAATTTAATACATGTGTGTATGGTGTGTGTGTGTGTGTGTGTGTGTGTGTGTGTGTGTGTGTGTGTGTGTGTGTGTGTGTGTGTGTGTGTGATCAAATTACAATTTCTGAAAATATATTCTTACTGTACTTTTTATATTACACTTCTAATTGAAGATATATTTTAGGTATAGCTGAATTTAAAGCGTGCAAGCCTTCAGTAAGAAACTATGCTAAACCATTGTAATACAAGAGGTCATTGACACGACTTTACACTGACACATTGCAGTCTCTCTCTCTCTCTCTCTCGCTCTCTCTCTCTCTCCCTCTCTCTCACATTTGAATGTAAGTAGCTATGCTAAACCAGTGTCAATGACTTCTTGTATTACAATGGTCAGTAAACTATATTTTAAGTTTGTGTACATGGATTGTATATTGCAAGCACGAAATTATTATTTAAATCCGATATCTGTTTTTATTAAAATCATACAATGTCAAAAGAGGATGTGGAGACATGTACATTACATTTATAAGATAAACGATAGACTACAAGAACCTGAGGCTGCATTCAACCTAACGTGTTACGTTCAAGCTATACTTGTAAAAGTAATAAAGATTGTACGTTTTTTAGTTTAAAAGATTAGGCACTAGAAAAAAAAAATATTACCATCCTTGTTAAAGTACAGTGAAAACTTTGTTATTAAAATTTTACTTTTAATCGTGTTGACCGCATCTAGGGAAGAAACACGATTCCCAAGTTCTTTTTGTGTTTCATAGAGAAAAACAGAGGAAACATTTCCATCTAATGTATATTTATCTTTTTTAAAATATATTTATTTGAGACTGTAGTTGTTGTTCTGCTTTGTGTAAATGTGAGGACGAGGCTCTCTTATTTTCCCTTAAATCATGTTCTCTTGAACAAAAAAGGATCTATTCAGAAGATAGTAACAACCTGCATGTAACATTATTTTAGGTGTAACAATAATTTAAATTAACATTATATCCACTTACATATCTTATAGAAAGTTTTAAATTAAAATGACGCTTAAATTCCATCTTTACTTCCGTATACGTGATTGTAAACGGCAAATATTCGCGCACAAAATGTATAGGAAGCTGTAAAATTTCTACTACCTTCGCATCTTAATACTTAATTTTAGCATGTTCAACAAATATTTACATTACCCTTAGTTCTTGATAAAATTATTGATTGGCCTGAGACGGTGTATAGAGCTGAGCAGTGGACTGGATATTATGCAGGACACTCTGTTGCGACTAGTCACAGAAAACATAATGTATCCATTTAGTGTACTACATGACCACGGCGACACAGAAAATATTTGGGACCTAATAGAAATAAAATACTTTTCGTCACATCTTTCGGCTAAACAGCTAAGTGAATTGCAACAAAAAGAAAATAATAAGTCACATTTAACTATATAGACACCGTGACACATAACAGACGATTATGCCCACTGTAATCGGGAGAAGACTTCTCCATGTAGAGCCACATCATACTATACTGATTACTATAACAGAAAAATCTCATATAATAAAAAAAATAGATGATGAGTTGATGGACATAATAAATGATAATAATGAATAATGGCCACTGTCTCATTAGGTCGGTTCTGTGTACTTGTTGCGGCACAATACACTTAACGACAGTCAGTTTGCATAAGTGACGCTGAGCACCTGCGATTAGTTACATTGCCGCGTAACATTAATGTAACTGTTATACAAGACTAGGGACAGTTCATTTCAATAGCAATGATTAATTGTGGTGATACAAATCGTTTCGTATGAGTATTACGACACTGTTGCTGTTGCTCTTTATTTACAAAGATAAGACTCAAACAGTGCTGCGCAAAATTTACGAGACAGACGGAAGAGTTGACATGTAATGACAATGTTTTGACCTAGTTATTAACGAAACTAATTACAAGTATTTGTAAGCACATGGAAGTGAATGGAACTAAGTGTAATCTATAATTAATACCGGTATCGACATCAAATAAATGATAGAATGTTTCTTAAAAAGAGCCGTGTTAACTTGACCGAAAATACTTTCAGTATCGCTAACTTCTTAAAGCTTTAAGCAGTGAGGTAAAGCTTTTCCATCACGGTCGATGACCCCTCCTCTCTCTCTCTCTCTCTCTCTCTCTCTCTCTCTCTCTCACTCGTTGTTATATATTTGGCAAATATTAACTGTGTGTGTGTGTGTGTGTGTTGTTGTCACTGAGTATCGAGCTACTTACATGTGTGTCCACTCTCTCTCTCTCTCTGCATTGTTTTCCTAATTTTGACTAATGCACGAAAATACTTTCAGTATCGCTAACTTCTGAAAGTTTCCACTGCGGACAATGACTTACATCGACTTTCAAAACAAACACGCTAAGCTACCCCTACCCTACCGTTGTAAGATACATCAATATATATATACGTGAAGACTGCAATTAGCCTTCATACCTCATTGTGAAATCGATAATTGCGTGCATCAACATTTAAGAGGTGAGTAAACAGATTTGAATACGTTACGTACCGAACATTGTTATTGAAATTACAGCACTTCTAATCAACATAGTTGTTGGAAATATTTAAACGTTATCAAGTGCATTATTTATTGAAGTTAATACATGACTTGTTCAAATAAGTAAAAACGTCGCTAAGTGTGCACGTGTGTGTATGTTTGTACGGATTTATTCTCAGTTGTATGTGCATGCGCAAATTATTCAAATGCACATACATAGATGACCGAAAAAGAGATGATTTACATAATAAATGTACGCTTAGACAGACGGGATGTCTGATGTTTCGTTCGCAATCAAAGAAACATACTGTACAGTTTTTATTTCTTAAAGTGAACATAATTTTATTGTATGTACAGATTTTATTTAAACGGAAAATTATTCACATTAAAACATTATCAAGTGCATTATTTATTGAATTTGATACATGACTTGTTCAAATAAGTAAAAACATCGCTAAGTGTGTGCGTGTGTGTATATTTGTACGGATTTATTCTCAGTTGTATGTGACGGTACAGTTATTCTTACACAATTAGATTTGAAAGCCTTATGTATATATATATAGCACATAATATATATAGTACTGAAGCAGGTACTGTTATTATAGGAACAAGAAGATGATGAATACTTCTCAGAACATTGAACTTAAATGGTTAACTGTAGCCAAACATACCGCCAGTAAACGAAAGGGAGACGTGCAGAAGGTTAGCAACAACAAGAACATTGAATTTAAATGGTTAACTGTAACCAAACAGGCTGCTAGTACACATGAGCAGAAGACTAACTGCAAAAATTTCAAGAAATTCCGTAAAGTATGCCTTTTCTCTTATTTTTGTCAATCGTAAGCAATTATACGGTATTTTAAATTAATAAAACAGTAATATTTATATCATTAATACTGAAACATAATTTTATTGTATGTACAGATTTTATTTAAACGTAAAATTGTTCACATTAAAACATTAACAAGTGCATTTAATACAGGACTTGTTCAAATAAGTAGAAACATCGTTGTGTATGTGTGTATGCGTGTGTGTGTGTGTGTGTGTGTGTGTGTGTGTGTGTGTGTGTGTGTGTGTGTGTGTGTGTGTGTGTGTGTGTGTGTGTTTGTGCGGATTTATTCTCAGTTGTATGGAGCGGTACAGTTATTTTTACATAATTAGAGCGTGGTACAAAATGGTTGAAATGACAAACACGTTGAAAGCCTTTTGTATATATAGCACATAATGTATATGACTACTTTTACAACTGCTATGTAGAGAGAAAATTTATTCAGACACATGTTTCGTCCAGCCACAACAGATTTTCTCAACGAATATATATATGTTTCCTTTAATTGAAACAATTACAGCAAAATGTTTACTAGTGTAAGAAAATTAATTATTGTTTGTAGCTGTTTAAACACAAACAACTTTTGTTGTTGATGACGTGATTTTCTTCACCAAAAGTATGACTTTGTACTGTTTTGAGCTCTGGTAATGTTTATTTGATCACATAATTGTTTTCTGTCAACAAATTGGACTCTGACAAACTGATCAATAAGATCTTTTTGTAAAACTTAATGATTCTGACTAGGTGATTGTAGATTTATTCTGTACTCAGTTTCCAAAATGTATCAATGAAAATACTAGGAGACTAAAATATATTGAGTACCAAATCGAAACTGAACGATTGTATCAGTAGTTAGAGAACAATTCTGTAATTTACAAATGTAATTTCTCATAACAAAATACTGCATTCCATTTCATTTTATATTCAAACTATTATCTGAAACAGAACGTTTAAATTTGAATGTTACATTTGAATAAAAGAATGAAAAGAATTGTAAAGTATGTCTTTCTCTTATTTGTTAATCGTAGGCAATTATACAGTATTTTAAATTAATAAAACAGTGATAGTTTGTACTATTAATACTGATTGCATGTTTTATTTAATGCTTTTTGTCTTAGGTTTTACCATTAATTATTGTGGTATTGTACCACAAATTATTGGTGGTAGTGATATTTATGTTTATGAAAACCCCATAAAAGTGACGTCCAAGGACTGCCTTAATGTAGTACCAAATGAAGAAGAAGAAGATTGCTTCACAAATTAAAAAATTCATAATATGTAATATATATTTTATTTGTAATATACATTTCATATATTCTGTATTTTTTTGTTTTATATATTTTTATTTTGAAACATTTGAACCCTTTGAAGTTCACATAAAGTCATGTGATTTGTACATTTTACTAACAAAGACACGTCTGTTCATACTAAATGTGTGTGTGTGTGTGTGTGTGTGTGTGTGTGTGTGTGTGTGTGTGTGAGAGAGAGAGGGGGAGAGAGTTGATCCTTGTCTCATTCTTGTTATAGTCTTAAAAACAAAAGGTTGTCGAACCAACATCATTTTTATTTGAAAATAGTTTCATTGTAAATATCACTTATTATTATTGCTACTACAATTTATATGTCGTTAGAATTTTTAAAATTACAATGGTCTGTAAACTATATTTAAGTTTGTGTACACATACAAATCGGTTTGAATAAGGGAATTCTCGTCAACGTTTGCAGCGAGAGAGAGACATACACAATGTGGGTAATTACATTATAAACTAGGAATTTCTTCCGACGTCTGTGAGCGAGAGAGATGGGGAATTTCTACCGACGTTTGCAGCATCAGCAGCAGCAGCAGCAATACACGATACATATTACATTAAAACTATCACGATTATATTATTCATTGATGTACAAACAATTTACATAGCACACACACACACACACACACACACACACACAATAGGCTAACATTTACTGTGAAGCTGAATAATTTGCAGATTGTATCTTACAATCATGAAAATTATTATTTAAACTGATAATTGTTTTATTAAAAATATTATTATTATTTCATTGTTTACGATATATATATATTTAATTAATGCATAATGAATTTTTAAAATTACAATGGTCTGTAAGGTATATTTAAGTTTGTGTACTGTGACAACGTAATCGCTTTGAATAAGGGAATTCTTGTCAACGTTTGCAGCGAGAGAGAGAGACATACACAATGTGTGTGTGTGAGCAGCACGTACATCGTCCGATAGTGATTTGTATGTGTACACAAAACTTTTGAAAATACCTTATTTCAAGGAGATTTTTTTATGCGAAAGAGAGACATACACGCACAGGTAATTACATTATAAACTAGGAATTGCTTCCGACGTCTGCGAGCGAGAGAGAGAGAGAGAGAGGGCGTTAATATTTGTCGAATAAATATAAACTTTCTAATTTCATATACATGCGCACGGTACTGACCACAGAGAGAGAGAGAGACATACACAACAAGTGTGAGATAGAGAGAGAGCTAAAATTATTTACTCAATGTACACAGTGAGAGAGAGAGAGAAAGAGAGGGAGAGGGAGAGGAGAAAACGGCTTGAACATAACGTTTGACAACAAGAGAGATAGTTTTACTTACATTCAAATGTGAGAGAGAGAGAGAGAGAGAGAGAGAGAGTAACAATTATGATCATATAGTTTGAATTTCCCACTACAGAAGAGAAAAAAAAATGTTGGTAGATCTGCTCTATACACACACACAATAATGTAAGATTGGTAACCCTGATCATATATTTTAATATATAACACATATTTGAATTTCCCTCCCCCCGCCACAGAAAATGTTGACAACCCTGCTCATATAAAATATCTATACACTATAATAATAATACAGAGGTTGGTACACCTGATCATATAGATTTAATATACATTATAACACACAACAAATTTGAACTCATGCAAGGTTGGTAACCCTGATCATATATTTAATATATACACTATAATGCATCAAGTCGGAACCCCCCACCATAGGTTGGTAAACCTGATCATATAGATTTAATATACATTATAACACACAACAAATTTGAACTCATGCAAGGTTGGTAACCCTGATCATATATTTTTAATATACACTATAATGCATCAAGTTGGAACCCCCCACCCACCCCTGATATGCAAATCAGCTTTATTTAAAAATTGGTAACCCTGATCATATATTTTAATATACACTATAATACACATATCAAGTTTGAACCCATGCATAGGTTGGTAAACCTGATCATATAGATTTAATATACATTATAACACACAACAAATTTGAACTCATGCAAGGTTGGTAATCCTGATCATATATTTAATATATACACTATAATGCATCAAGTCGGAACCTCCCACCCACCACCCACCTCTGATATGCAAATCAGCTTTATTTAAAAATAAAAAAATATATTCCCGGATGCGGGTGGTCCATTTGGGATGCTGCGGGTCCAGCTGATAGAAAGTGAAAGTGATCTAGGCTCGCGAAAGGCGGCATATAAAAATATAACGCGGATGCTGCGGTCCAGATACGCGAAAAAGTCGCGGATCTTGACACAGATACGCGAAAAAGTCGCGGGCTGTGGTCCATTTGGGATGCTGCGGGTCCAGCTGATAGAAAGTGAAAGTGATTTAGGCTCGCGAAAGGCGGCATATATTCGCGGATATGCAAATCAATTTAATTAAAAAAATAAAAATATCAAATTAAAAAAAAATAAAAAATTTATTCGCGGAAATTCGCGGTCCTTTGGGATGCTGTGGTCCAGCGGTGGTGGGGAGAGCGTGGGAAAAAATCTTGGACCGTGGGAGCGGCGGCATCTCTTTGATCTAGACCGTGGGATAGGCGGCATTCCTTTGTGGGTCAGGAACCCCATTTTCCCCCTACTCGTAAATTACAATTAACAATTCGAATTTTAAAGAGATTACAAAAACACTTCGTAGTTTCACTAAATTAAGTTCATTATCAAACTCTCAATCGTAATCGATGAGCAAAGAATTTCACAAGTAAGCTCAGTGAAGTATTTGGGCATGACTCTGGATGCCAAACTTAGGTAGAAAGAGCATGTAAAGAAGAAACGGGAAGAACTTGGATTAAAATTGAAGAAAATGTGGTGGCTGCTTGGGAGACACTCTGTGCTATCGGTGCATAACAAGTTGATGTTATACACTTAAAAGCAGTGTAGGTGTATGGTGTACAGCTTTGGGGTTGTACTAAGAAATCTATTATTAAAATAATTCAGACTTTTCAAAATAAGGTTTTCGCAGTATTGTTGATGCACCATGGTCATGATGACATCCGTCGGGACCTGATAATGCCTACGGTTGTTGACGAGATTAAACGGGTTGCCGATAAATATGAAAGAAGACTTCACGTACACGTAAACATTGAACTGCTACAACTGCTTTGATAATGCTGGACTCGTTCGGCGATTGTAGAGACAGAAACCATTTGAACTAGTGAACTAAATATGTATAGTAATTCTCAGCACATGACCAAGTGTAACTGTACTGAGGAATGCTCCAGTAGGAGTTTACCCTACACACTGTTAGCTTATGAATTACAATAAAATTGCTGCTAGATACTTTGTAACTAGTTGCAATGAAGTTACATATAAAAAATTATCAAACTCTGGCAACTGTTCCAACCAGTGAGGCTGTTTTCAGAGAGTTACAAGATAACCGAATATGACAACAACTGAATACAAATATTTATTCAGTTTCTGATGTAACTCTCTTGAACGCAGTTATTCAGTTATTTCTCGCTAGCTGGAACAACTTTCACAGTTTCATGATAAAATTAATTTTGTTAAACTACCAATTCTGTGTTCACTAATTTTGTTATTAAATAATTTAATGATCAGTATTATTAAATTATGAATGATGTGACATAAAATAAAAGGCGAATAATTCTATACTTTTAAAATACCATTGTTATTTTTCAGAATCGTCTATGAAACAGCATTAGAAAGATCGTAATATTTACCTTACCTTTAAAAAAACAACTGTAATATTACTTTTCAATGATAGAGACATCTTAAAAGTTTAAAATATAACTTCAGGTGTCTTCACGAAATGCTTTTAACTTATCAACTTATGAAAAACATTTGTCAAAGAAACGACACAAGAACAAACATATCCGAGCTATTACGAACTCGTAATAAGTAAAAAGGTGCCAGACGAATCGTAGTTTCTACATTCAGTTGTCTGACAAAACACTACACTAGGTTAACGCAGAATCGATTCTCTACTGTCTACCATTCTAGATATGCACTTCACAACGATGTCTACGACAATATCAATGAATTATGTTATGTACACATAAAATATGATGCAGCTTGTAAAATTCCAGCTTACAAGAGAAGACAGAAAACGTTTTCTGCCAAAGTACTCATTAAGTTATTGCAGAATCGATTAATCGATTCCCTATTGTCTATCATTCTAGTTATTACATTCATATTTGCTCAATTATTATTGTATATATTACTTCCATATTCCTTAAGGAATGGAAGTATGGTGATGGCAAAAAAAATCGTGTTCGAGATTATTGCAGATTCTGATTCTACTACACTCAAAACATGAAAAAAAAGTCGTTTTCCGAAAAGTGTCTGTGTGTCTATCTGTCTGTAGATTTTTTTTCTATGGCAAACGATAACTGCCGCAAATTCAAACAGAATCAAATAATTTGTTGCATACAGCCCTGATTTGTAGAGTACTCAAGACCTATTGTTTTTGGTGAAGATCGGTTGAGGGAAAGGGGTAGTTTACCTGCAACGGTTTTTTTGTATCAATGGAATTTTTTTTTTTTTGGCAAACGATAACAGCCGCAAATTCAAACAGAATCAAATAATGTTTCGCATACAGCCCTGAATTGTAGAGTTCTCAAGACCTATTGTTTTTGGTGAAGATCGGTTAAGGGAAAGGGGTAGTTTACCTGTAACGTTTTATGTTTTAACAAGGGTATTTCCTATGGCAAACGATAACAGCCGCAAATTCAAACAGAATCAAACGATTATTTGCATACAGCCCTAAATTGTAGAGTTCTCAAGATCTATTGTTTTTGGTAAAGATCGGTTGAGGGAAAGGGATAGTTTACCTGCAACGTTTTTTTAACAAGGGTATTTTCTATGGCAAACGATAACAGCCGTAAATTCAAACAGAATCAAATAATGTTTTGCATACAGCCCTGATTTGTAGAGTACTCAAGACCTATTGTTTTTGGTGAAGATCGGTTGAGGGGAAGGGGTAGTTTACCTGCAACGTTTTTTTATCAAGCGTATTTTCTATGGCAAACGATAACAGCCGCAAATTGAAACAGAATCAAATAATGTTTTGCATACGTCCCTGAATTGTAGAGGTCTCAATGACTTTCGATTTTGGTGACGATCGGTTAAGGGGAAGGGGTAGTTTACCTGCAACCTTTTACGTTTTAACAAGAGTAAAGTACTTGAAAATTTATTTAAACTTTTTGAAACAATGGTAATTGTTAAAAATAAAATAATTTTGTTGCCAGGCAATAAAATTATAATTTTTTCATTTTAATGTAATATAATATTTTTCATTTAATACAGCAATAAAGCAGGTAAAAGGCAGGTAAGACACAGCCTGGCTGTTTGGCTGAAAATGATTTTAAATATAAATCTTAGAATATGGCAGTCATGTATGGTTCTCCATACCGATATTTTTATTATTATCATCATCATCATCATCATCATCATTATTATTATTAAATAACCCATTTCTTACAAGAATATATTTTTTGTATTTTTTTACTTCCATGTTTAAATATGTTACACTGTTTCGACAGTATAAACTATCATTATCAGAAATACAAATTAATAATTTTATAATTATAACAATTAATACAAATACTACAAAAATTTATTAATTTATATTATTTAAGATGATGATGATAATTTACACTATCGAAATAGTATAATATCTTTAAAAAAAATTATATTCTTGTAAGAAAAACTTGATTTATTATTATTATTAATAATATACAAATAAATTATTATTATTATTTATATAAATACATATATGTATTTTATAACGATGTGTAAGACAATGTAAATTAATTACGTTATGTGTACATAAAATGTGATGCATCGTGAAAAATCTCAGCTTACAAGAGAAGACAGAAAAAGTCAAATATTCAAATACACGAAAATATTTTGTTAAATATTTGTATCTTTTAAATCAACCAATTGAGCTGTCTGGTTGTTCTTCTTCTTCTTCTTCTTCTTCTTCTTCTTCTTCTTCTTCTTCTTCTTCTTCTTCTTCTTCTTCTTCTTCTTCTTCTTCTTCTTCTTCTTCTTCTTCTTCTTCTTCTTCTTCTTCTTCTTCTTCTTCTTCTTCTTCTTCTTCTTCTTCTTCTTCTTCTTCTTCTTCTTCTTCTTCTTCTTCTTCTTCTTCTTCTTCTTCTTCTTCTTCTTCTTCTTCTTCTTCTTCATTATTTCCAGCTCTGGTATGTTTGTTCTCGTGTTGTTTTGTTGGATCGTTCTTAGAAAAAAATATATTTTTCGTCAATTGATAAGCTTAAAAGTATTTCGTGTTACTCCAGGTGCCAAAGGGCCTGCGCCCTGTTCCACCCCCTACCCGCGGTACTATTAACTTTCCACCGCAGCCAGAGAGAACTCATCCATCTAGTAATCACATGAGGTGGAGAGCGCGCGCGCGTGTGTAGTGTACGTGTGCCATTTTTACTTATTCCCACCCAGGCATGCCGAGCAAGACCGCAAGACCAAGTCGTGACCTTGACTGTATCCCAAGTTTGGAGCACAGACGTCGGGACTGTGAATCTCAAACGTTACCGCAGTGCCGGCCCGCCCCACACCGTCTGGTTCTTAAGGTTAATTTTTGTTTCTTTGCCTTTGTACTAGCTTGTCATGTAAGGGCTTCATTCAAAATGAACTTCAAAACATCTGTTACCTCTATTATTACTGGTCTTGAAGATGATTTCGGCCGTAATCTGTGGGAAAATAATGCGTCGATTTTTCAATCAGTCATTCCATCTGCCTTGTTCTTAAAGTCCTCCCTCTATCTCGCTCCAGTTACCTCTAATTTATAAATAAAATAAATGATACCAGAAAACTAGAATAACTTTCATTACATAGCGTTAAACGTTTTAAAATTTCAGCTGAGTAAGTACATGTATGAAAATCTTTGCAACAAATGGGATTAAATTGGTCTACTCGTTTTGGCACAGAAATGAATCAAATGTTTTCATTTAACAGGCCCGCAAAAAACAAATACTACGGGGGCGCAAATACGTGGTTGAAGCAAATTTTGTTACATTAGTTCAGCGATAGAGGCTATGGATGTTCCGAACGCCGTTTTTGGTCTTAGGTTTACATATGTATGGAATAACAAAAATAATGAACGCGTTTAAATGTTTTTAAGTTTTATTTTCTCGTGGTTACCAATTCATAGACATTTTGGAAGTCGTCTGTCCAAGACCATCCCTAGCAAACACGAGGCGAGGCCCAGAGCGAACAATATTGCGGAGAGCCACCTCAAAAAAGCATGACTACACACACACACACACACACAATATATATATATATATATATTTTAAACTAGATTGCCTCGTCATTATCATCATCTTCTTAACGGTTTTGGGTTTTAGCTGCCTGTTCCTATTCCACAGTCCACCTTCTCTTAGGTCTACCAACCTCTAGGACGAAGGGAAATTTCTCAAATAAATTAAACTAAGCATACAGAAAATAAATATACTTAACTTCTTCAATGACTTGCATTACACGATTGCAGTGAATTGTAACAGTCTGATGAATAATAACACAAGTATCACTTTGTGTAGAAATGGAATTCAAATGTTATGCAAACGCGAGGCCCAGAGCAAACAATAATTGCGAGGGCCGCCTCAAAAAATGCATACTGTAACACTGTAACCAATGACTACACATATATTACGTATTTTGGTAAACTTGTAGATTACCAGGAGGTAAATTTCACTATTAATGGGGTTTTCATTTCCCTTCGGGCACGGGGCCCTGTGCGACCGTACCTGTGGTACGCCCCTAAGGACAGCCCCGCGTCTGTCTTCCAAACAGATTGGAAGGCACGACGCTTGTGACAACGCTGTAAAATATCAATTGCCTTTTCTCTGTATATCCTGATCCATACTCATAGTTTATCTAATTCGGTCATCTCTCTCTCTCTCTCTCTCTCTCTCTCTCGTTCGAATATTCCCGCTGTTCTTCCGAAGAAATCAATTTCCGTTCCCCCCTCAGCTGAAAGTTACCAACTTTCACATCCACACACAGATACGCTTTGCATCATTGTTTTATAAATTCCCATTTGTGTATTATTCGCAGTGGTTTTTTGTCCCCAGTTGTAGCGTTTAAAGCGGCGATCAGCCATAGTCCTTGCTTTGCCACGCAGAGTTAAGACAGCAGGACATGATCAAATGCTGTCCCGTAGAAACCTTTTGCTCCCACTACAAACGTGATCATTTTTGTCATTCTTTATTTCTTCCCCTGCTTTCATGATCAACGCGTTATTTTTACTTTCAGATTTTAAGTACACAGTCTTGTCGAAATTTAAAGTTTATTTCTTTCTTTGTTATTTATTTGTTTTTATGAAAGCTTCTCCACAAAGGTTTTCTCCAAAGAGCAAGTACCTTGATTATCTAACTTTACTAGTATTGGTGAATTGTTCGTAGTCTTCAAACAATTAGTAGATTCGTCATCGTTGACATGGATCCGCTGTTTGTGGAATAAATGTTGCAGAATATTCAAAAGACTGTAAATCACAATCAGTTGAAATCGGGTTTACATTGACCGACAGGATCATCTTGTCTGCAATATCGCTGACTGCAGCCGGTATAGCTGGCGTGTGTGTGTGTGTGTGTGTGTGTGTGTGTGTGTGTGTGTGTGTGTGTGTGTGTGTGTGTGTGTGTGTGTGTGTGTGTGTGTGTGTGTGTGTGTGTGTGTGTGTGTGTGTGTGTGTGTGTGTGTGTGTGTGTGTGTGTGTGTGTGTGTGTGTGTGTGTGTGTGTGTGTGTGTGTGTGTGTGTGTGTGTGTGTGTGTGTCTAATGGAACTTTATTTTCAACATGCTCCATTACAATATAATGTAATACTACATGTTATGTTATTCTTATTAATTATTAACAAATACTAATTAATAAAAATTCAGTTATAAAACACAATACATACATAGGCCTATAGCTAATAGTAATAACAATAATAACGCAACAATGAATAACTACGGTAAAACTAAACACAATTCGTGACCAAAACATCCAAAAATAACAACAATACTATAACAATGTAAATCACAAAAGATCAAAATTTATACTGTTGACAAATGTAAGAAAAGCTTTAATATGTTTTTTCGTAATCATATCTTTTTCTTGCATTGGCCAGACTCCACCACACATTGCAGTACTTCTCCTGAAGGCCGTTCTCTATTTATGCAAAATTTTACACTCATAAAGGATGTGACGAACTGTCTGTTCTCCACTTTTGCAGCTACACATTTGGTCATCTGAAATCTTGAAACGATAAAAATAAGATTTAATTTAAGTTTACCGTGGCCTGTCAGTATAGCTGTCAATTTGTGTAACACTGGGATATTTACGACAATTCTTCGTTTAACAGTAGGAAAAAACAATTTAGTTTTAGCTGCATTTGTTGAATTTGCCCATTCATTTCCCCATTTTTCTGTACTTCTATATCCCGCCTCAGTAATAACTGCACTTTTGGGAATCAGATCAAATGAGGATGGAATTTCAGTGTTTAAAGCTGCTTCCTTGGCCAGCTAATCGGCCAGTTCATTGCCATGATTACCTACATGAGCTTCAATCCAGCTAAAATGTACGCACCAGTTGTCACCGTTGTGTGTGTGTGTGTGTGTGTGTGTGAGGGGGGGAGGGAGAGAGAGAGAGAGAGAGAGAGAGAGAGAGAGAGAGAGAGAGAGAGAGAGAGAGAGAGAGAGAGAGAGAGAGAGAGAGAGAGAGAGAGTTATCGTACATAAGTCACACGCAAAAATGACAACAAAATACTGTCTGAGGCTTTCACGGCCGGCTTCAGTGTTATGAGAACTTCGGCTTACCGGGGGCTGTAAGGCCGCGTGGTCCAACGTTGTTTTGTGCTAACGTTTCGGCCGTGCCTTCGACGGCCATCTTCAGTGCAGAAGGCTGCAAAACACTGACAGTGACCACTGAACTGTGGTTAAGGCTAAGGCTAGTGGTTGTCAGTAGAACACCCATATTTATATTTATTTTTCTTCTGATTGGCTGGTGGTGTCAGACAACAACTTCGTGCGGACACCAAAAGTTTATAAATACGGGTGCCCTACTCACAGCCACTGTAACGCTCCGGGCTACGTTACAAATCCAGGGAACCCATCATAATTGACGCTAGCCAATTATACAGGCTGCCTACGTTGTAACGAACTGAAATTAAACTCAACACAAGCAACAATAATATTCACGCTATTTATTAGGACACAAGGGGAAGGTATTTCACTGATTTATGCACTCACTTCAATGTGTAATAAGATGACATCTCTTTGTTAACAAATTATATAAAAGATCCTATAACATCAAAATTTATATTGAAATATTCAAAAAGGTTTTCTGTAAAACAAGCGATCATATTGATCATGTAATTTACCTCGGATCCGAGTCTGCTTTAAATATAGTAAAGACGTCTGAATAATACTATGCTCATCTAAGAGCTTTCAAGATTACATTAACCATTTGAAGAATGGTATTATTTATTGAAGGGATTATAATTTACATTTCAATATTAACGTTACAACGTATGATTTTCAATACTACAGTTTACATTTCTTTGGTTTTATTTATTGCTTAGAGAAAATTATTGTCTTTTGAAAAGTCTCTTTCATCTATAAAAGTTATGTTTCAAATGTAATTAATTCTCGATAGCCAAGCTATCGAGTCACCTCTAAAAAAAAGCTTTGCTGTCCTCGTCCTGGGGTGTGACTCCTCGGAATTCTGGTAGTCGGGGTAGTCATCTGTGTCGTGTCTCTGGTGAATATCTAATAGCCGTATTAGTGAGTAGATTGATGTAATGATGCATAAAGTTGGGTTGATCCACGCCGGTCGTGGTCAGCGTCGTATGGGTTGTAGACGTCCGTATGTGCAATTTGGCAGGTCACATATTCACATGTAGAGTTGTACTGCAGTTTACATCTTAAGTAGAGACGTCACCTTGTTTACGTGTTGATAATTTTTCTTATATTACTACATTTCTTGAACAAACTTTTTCTACATCATATACATTAAAAATCACTAGCTCCCCACGTTTTTGTGGTACCTAACCGTTATTTTAAAGTTTACATAACACACTTTTGAAGAGCCCTCGTTTGGATGTGTGTACTGTCTGAACGCCGCATCGTAACTCTTAACTTGATACGACTGGTACATAACAACGAAGCGGAGCGAGTACTCCGCCATAATATAGTTCCAACTTTTATTTAAATAGACATTCTTATAGCAAGATGAAAGAAATTATTTAGACTTATTTAATTTACAGGAATTATTTTAACTACTATTTGTGCCTTCAAATTATTAATTACTTACATTACGATTTTCAAATATTTCTAAGTTACAGACGGTTCGCTAAGCACGTTGTGTCCGGAATTAAACAGGTCAACGCATGATGATTTACTAAAGGGTTAACTGTAATATTATTAACTATTAACAATACGATTTTTTATTACTTGTTTAGTTAGATCTTTTTCCATTTAAATCTCGTACTTATTCTGAGTTAGTACAGGGGTATTAGGTTTAATTGTGCGATTTAAAAATACTTAAATGCTTTCTCAATTTTTTTTTATTATTATTATATATTTTATTACCAATTAAATCGTCACACCACTAGCCTTAACCACAGTTCAGGGGTCACTGACTACGCAACCTTTGTCAGTGTTTTGCAGCCTTCTGCACTGAAGGCGGCCGTCGAAGGCACGGCCGAAACGTTGGCATCAAACAACCTTGGAGCACGCGACCTTACAGCCCGGTAAGCCGAAATTCTCATAACATGACAACAAATATTTGTTCGCTGGCCAACAGTAACTAAGCCCAGTAGTGGCAACGTCAAACAGATGCTGTTACGAGTTTACCGGGCGTTTTCCCGACAGATAAATATTACAATTGCATCATCACGTAGGAAAATATACATCAAGTAGAGGAGAGTTGTTCGTCTCAATTAGATACAACGCCAACAACAAGGCGACGTGTCTATTGTGGCTTCCTGTCGATAAGTCATAGTTACTAGCTATACATGATCCCCCACGCGCGCGAACACAAGAAATGGGCGCGGAAATAAGAGAGGATGTGTGAGCTTATGAAAGTGAGACAAGGCGAGTTAGTTGTTTGGCTGTACGAGCGACATAATCACCGGAGAGAAAACAAATCAACACTGTTTTAGCGTCAACACGTTAAGTCTTCCTTTTTCTTCGTCTCTTCTTCAACCTAGAGGTTGGTGGGCTCGCTGAAAAATTCTTCCTTTCGGTAGAGGGTTCCTTAATCAGGGGTGGATTAGAAGCGCGTCGTGCCCTATGCCAGGGGCGAACCTAGGTGGGGGATATGAAGGATATATCCCCTCCAGAAATCCGAAAAAAAATTGTTTAATTTAAGAGCAAAAAATTTAAAAGTGGTTGTGTCTTTTTGAAGTGTAATTGACTTCCAGGTTTTGTCGATTTTAAAAACTTACTATTTGGGTAAATGTCAAGTCTAATTAATCTAAATAATAGGCCTTATACTCAATAATAAATATAATAGATGTTGAAAGAAATGGTGAAAAATGAAAAGAAATAGGCTTGAAAAGAGAGTAAGATACGATAGCGCTTGTTACGACAGTTTTTCCGCTGGTTACGATAAATACGGACATATCTTTTTATATTTTAACTTAATATTACATGTTGATAACTTCAATCACAAAGCAGATAATGTGAATGAGTTTTAATTTCTTAACATTATTTTTCATAATGGACATGGGTTGTTCTAATAGACTCTACCTAGCTTTAAGAAACAAAATATTGTAAAATACGTTCATTAAAAATTTATAGTGATCTTGCATGCGTTAACCCTACAACACAAACACACACCTTCATCTCAAAGTAGAAGCAATATGTACGCGCGCGCACACACACACATTACAGCCGGGCTCCAATGGAATAGCCGACAAACACGTAGAATGTTTTGTAATGGCATAGTATATATAACAGTAAAGTGTTTTCGCTATGTATTACTTAAAGATAAACTGGATTATAAAAACCCGTCTTATGGGAGGAGAGGCTTGAGAAAGAATCCGCCCCTGGTCTCCAGTGGCCTAGGTACGCTACTTTAGACACGTAGGTATTAGGGAATGTGACAAAATCAAGAAAGCAGTGGCTGCATAAAAGGTATACAAACAGCGGTCAACAGATTGCGTCCACAATATGTCTGCGCACTAGTCTCAGAACTGCGGTTGTAACAAACGCTTAAAATACTTAATAAAAAAGACGCAAAATTGTGAAAGTGATAGAACCGTCCGAAACGAGCGTAAATTCTGCTTTGTTTTCCGCAGCACTGAAAGGAAAACGAACAACTTTTTTTTTTTGGAATCACAGGCAAAGAAATTTACAAACGCATCCAATTATATAATTTCAGAAGGGAACGAACCGACAACAGAAAGAAACGAGGACTAGTAGTTTGAGCTAATTAGGAGGCCGTGGCGCGGCGGTATGACGTAGCCTTTATTAAATTTATCTCGTTCGCTTGTACAGTACACTATGATACAAACAGTAATTGAAGGTCGCGCCGCGCTCAGTAACGGAACAATGACTTCCACAGCCTTGGTGCCAATTTGTCACTTGACGATTTCCTCTCTTCTCTCCCTCGTAGTCGTCCTGGTATATAACCGAAACATAATCATTACTTCAACGTACATGTCCGAATTATTTGACCTTTTACGGCTAAACTGGCGTGGAAAAAACGATCACATGGCAGTGTTTTGCGAAGCGTTTTAAACGAAATTAAAATTCATTAATTCATGAAACAAAAGTCTAGTTTAAAGGTGCTTATAAGCTTATAGACGGGGAATGTAGAGGCGGCCAGTACTGGTGACTAGTGCTGGCCATGTGGTCACTGACCGGTAAAATTTCCTATACACAAGGCGAGTACTGACCGCCACTTTCGCGTCTCTTCTGGCCGTCAGTGGGTTTATATGAGTGGTACCAACACCTGTGCTCATATTTTTTTTGTTTAGTTTTATCAGGTTTTGACCACATCAGATGTTAATAAAGAGTTGATAAGGCTTTTGATCGTCATGGCGGACATTCCATAGTAATTAAAAGTTTTGGAAATCTTCTAAAAATATTGTTATATCATCTGCACTCCCCTTTATAGACTTCTTTTTTTCTTTTATTACATTAAAGTTATCAGTGTTAACACTAGCACTCATCTTGAACAACTACCACAACAGCGACCAACAACAAACGAATGCAAAGCAAATCCCACCCAGAAAATCTACTGGCGGCCAGTGCTTGTGACGAAAAGTTCTGGCGGCCAGTAGGTCACATGGCCGGTTACGTAACCGCTACTGGCCGTCTTTCGAGCCAGTAAAATCTGACATGTTTGAGTTTTGTGGCCGCCAGTCTCAACAGGCCACTGAAGAGGAAAGTACCCCTATAGTCAGGGTAAGGAGAGGGAAAGTTGTGGCCGCCAGCACTGGCCTCCTTTACTGGTCCCTCTACTTTCCCCCGTCTATAAGGACCTTTAGAAACGTGACCGCCTTTCATAGTCGCTGAGCTGCGCGGGCTCAGAGAATGAATTACCCCCACTTAAAAGTACAGCTAAGTTGTCTAGAGAGGAGGACAGGGAGACAACGCGATAACAGTTCGCCGTCTCACTCATGTACTACCTCTGTCTCTCTGTCACACAAATGCATCTAATGTTCTCGCCAGCCTTGTTGCAGCCGATGTTCACACAACGAAACGTTGCGCTGTACAAGACTGTTGTGCGCATGCGCGAAATAAATGAAAACTTTGTAATTGCCTTGTTGATACATCCTCTTCATTCACTTTTTTAATATTATATATATATATATATATATATATACTCAAACTCTCACTAGTGAACACTTACTTTTGGTTTTTGTGTCCCAAACGTTTCGACGTGGTGTCCGTCTTCCTCAGTGGTATTTCAAATTTCACTGAGGAAGACGGACACCACGTCGAAACGTTTGGGACATAAAACCAAAAGTAAGTGTTCACTAGTGAGAGTTTGAGTATATATGTATATATATATATATATAATAGAAAAATTTGTTAGCCTCTCAACGAGGGATTTGTCCACTGCGCATCTCGAACTCAGTTTTCAAATCCTATTGTGAGGTTTATACGAAGGCAGACTGGTACCGCAGTATTTACCCATAAAACATTGCAGAGTAAACTCAAGGCCACTGTCGCACGAGGGAGCGGAGACAAAGAAACAATGAAATATCAGAAACTACGAACGGTAAAAGTATGTTACGCCATTGCATAACGTTCTCCATGTTTCTCGGCTATCCCAGCTGTAATCTTTGTGTGCGTACGTGGCACTTAACATATGCGATACAGTGTTACTTAATACGGGACGTTCACGTACATTCGACAGTGTTGTTCGTGAAGCTTACTTGAGTCTGCAGACTGACAGCGTGAAGCCACTCGGGCAACTTCGGCTACCTTCGTTCTCATCTATGCCCGCCTATATTCTTTTGTCAGGTGTGAGTTAGGTAAACGTTTGGTTAAAGTTTGTGTATTTATTTTAGCACAATAATTTTATTAAGTTCACGGCTTCAAATACGTAAACTCAAGAGTAAATTTTTCGTGTATTCAAGTGTCTGTGTGTATTCGTGTATAACCTACCTATACATGTCCTGTAAGCATTTAGATGTTTCATTTTAAAGTTTTGTCATTAAGTAACAGTTTTTATTAGGTACACGCTCTGTAAGTATTCTCGAAGATAAATAATAAACACAATTGAGAATAAATTCATATATCATTTCTTACATTTATAACCTTAATTATATAAATACAACTATTTCACTAACGACTCGGAACACAAAACTTTGTGTTCGGAGTCGTTAGTGAAATAGTTGTATTTAGTTAAGTAACGGACACATCATGGACAACGAATTCCTAGAACTTAATTGTATGTTTTGTTTCAGCGTTTATCACTCCAGAAACAGAAATAATTGATTAAATTGACTCCAGATAAATACGAAACCAACCTGCGAAGTTAGTGCACAGGTAAAGAGGAGTTTTACCACAACTGATTACAGCAATATATATCAAAACCAACATTGCGAGTACAAAAAACTGAACTTAAAAACCGGCAAAACAGTATAAAATAAGTTTTCTTAATAAACGTATATTTCATATACTAAAGCGACGATGTCAAAAGGTTCATATTTATCTGGGGAGCCAGTGAAATTGTGTTTGTTTCTGGAGGAAACAAAGGTTAAAACAAAAACTACAATTATTCAGGGTAACAAATGGAGTACAAAGATATGGCTAAATTAATTCTATATTATGTTTTAATATTTAACTGTGACCACAACCAATATTCATTTTAATATTCAATTCATCCGCTATGCACACAGGAAACCCCCGATTGGATAAAAATACGTGGATTTCATTATACACGCAAGTGTGGAGTGTAGGTTGACGAGAGAGTAGACAATAGCGGCGGACGAACAGGACGAAGTTGCCCGAGTGGCTTCACGCTGTCAGTCTGCAGACTAAAGTGTGAAGCTTCTCCACTAGCCCAACGGTGCGTGTTTCTGCCAAGCCCGCGCTGCCTCTAGAATTTTCGACTGTTTGTAAGGACGCATATTATGGAACCCTGCAGACTATAAATAGCCTATACCTGCGCTTAGTTTTCAGGTTTATATCGGGCGATTTACGCAGTGCGTCTCAAGTGGTGTATATTAGTGAAAAGTTATTATATTGCGGAATGCTGTATAGTTGACATTATTATTTGTGTGGACAGATTAACTTGAATTTATTGTACAAGTATAATCTTGCTGGATAACTTGCTGATTATAAACTATTTAATTGTGATAATTAAAGCTGGTTATTAGTGTCTTCATTTTGTGCTGGTTATTAGCGGTATCTTGTATTTCGTTTCCACTGTACCATACGACGATCAGTTAGACCGTCGTAACAGTATAATCATGGAAGTCGAAAGAAATGATTATTGTGCAGGCCGCGAGACGTAAAGCTGAGAAAGAAAATGGTGGTGTTTTGTTTGGAGCGCGATCCTATACGGGGGCAGAAACTGAGGAAAGAAGAGGAGAGGAGGTTACAGACTTTCCAGATGTGGACATGCAGAAGGATGGGAAAGATTTCCTGGAAGGCTAGAATGACCTTACTAACATTTTAACAGATTACAGTCAAACAATTTCCTTACCTAAAACAAAAGTTTTGGCTTTTTCTGGGGCAAATCATAGTAGAACAAAGATTGTCATATACAGGACTCGCCAATAGAACAGGTACCAGATTTCAAGTATCTAGGGTGTAGCATCACATACCAAGATAATAAGGAGGTTGAAAGCAAAATTAATCTCTTCCAGTCGCTTTGTGGCTCCATCATTAAACATTTAAAGAAGAAAACAAGGAAAGAGACGGAATTGAAATATTGTAATGTAATGGCCATACCTCAACTACTGTATGGTAGTGAGACTTGGATTAGGAAGGCCAAAGATATATCTAGAATACAAGGAGCGGAAATGAGATTCTTCAGGCCTGTAAAGGGTTCTTATAAGTGGTACCAGGAGAGATCTTATAAGAAATGATCATATTAGGATGGAGCTAGGCATAGCCGAAAGCTTAAATGAGAAAATCTCTCGGTACAAAACGGAATGGCGGTTACACGTAGAGAGAATGGACCCAACTAGATTTTCAAGAAGAGCCCTTGACTATCATCAAAAGGAGAAGATAAGTGTGGGAAGACCCCGTAAACGATGGTTCGATGACTTCCATTGAGGCTGGAACAGGCTACTAGCCTAAGCCGTAAAGGATGACGACAACGACAGAATGACAAATGAGGAAGTGGTTGAAAGAATAGAGAAAGAAGAAAAGTGTTTGGATATCATTGTCAGAGGCAGGAAGGGAAATTGGTTGGAACACTGTATGCGGCAAACACTGGTAAATGGAAAGCGGAGTAGAGGACGGAGGAGAGACCATACACATGAGGAGGACGATACACGGATGAGATATCAGGAAGTGAAGAGACTAGCCCAGGATAGGGAAACATGGAACGGACTGTAGACCTACCATTGGGCAGAGACATATCATAATGATAATAGTGCAGTAATTTATTTCAAAGTAACGTTAAAAAATGTCGATATTAAAGAGTTGTTTGATTGCTACTCGAATCTTATACAGATGTGACTATTGTTGTACACGCTTTTCCAGCCTCGAATCTTATACAGATGTGACTATTGTTGTACACGCTTTTCCAGCCTCGAATCTTATACAGATGTGACTATTGTTGTACACGCTTTTCCAGCCTCGAATCTTATACAGATGTGACTATTGTTGTACACGCTTTTCCAGCCTCGAATCTTATACAGATGTGGCTATTGTTGTACACGCTTTTCCAGCCGCATTTTTATTCTGTTGTGTTTTTAAATCAGTACTTATATTATCATTTCGAAAACAAATCAAGGATGATGGCTTTCCATGGAGCTGATCCCTTACGAGCACAAATTATTATAGATGCTACTATTCAGAAGCAGGTCAGTAATGTGTCAATGATATGGTGAAGAAGCTGCACAAGTTCAACCGCATGTGTGTGTGGGTCCGTCAGGAGAACTCTACAGTCAACGAGTAAAGAAACACACCTGACGTTCTACAAGGTCTACGAAGCCCTCCCCACACTTCTCTATGGACTTTAACGAAGTGCCAGGCCAATCGTATTCAAGTGGCCGAAATGAGATATTTCAGGCACGTGGCAGGGGTGTACTCTTCAAGATCGCAAAAATAAATTTCGATGTGCGCCAGGAGTTGAACATTATGACGAGTTACTCGATAGGATCACCCAATATCGGGTAAAATGGTCGGAACATCTTGACCGAAAATGACTGTCGCATACCCCACCAACAACTATGGACTTATAAGCCGAAAGGACGGAGACGTGTGGGACGTCCGAAGAAGCGTTGGGGTGACCAGCTTTAGTCAATCTGCCTGGGAACGGAACAAACCATTTTTGGTTTAATCCTTGTTGGAGATGATGATGATGGTGAGATAGCAATAATACAGCACTCAAGTTTCCATACTTACCTTGTTGATTAAAGAAAAGAAATAACAAATATAAAATTTTGAATTTTCTTTTTATAATTTTTGCAGTTTCATTCACAAAAATCTAGAATACGCAAGAACTCTCTCCTCTCATTAGAAGGAAATACCGACTTCAAAAGTTAACCATGTGTCATGTAATCCCGATACCACCATTTTTTCCAGCATAACTGTTTTTTTTTTATTCTACAAGTACGTACGTAAGAAAACGCTAACGTATGAGGTTGATCAGGTTAGTCATTTTAATTACCTGCGTTGTAATATCTCATATGGAACTGATATTGTTTAGGATGGTAAGCTAACAAAATTTAGACGCATCTGTGGAACTATTCATAGGTACCTGAAAAATAAAACACGGAAGGATATCCGAATGAAACTGTGGCTGTTCCCACATTCCTCTATGCTAGTGAGACATGGACTCTTGGTAAAAGGGACGTGCAGAGGATTCAGGCAGCCGAAATGAAATTTCTAAGAGGAACGCAAGGTTGTTCTCTCTTGGATCGGAGAAGCAACGAGGATATTAGACGCGATTTAAACATTGCATCATTGCACCAGAAGATTGAAGACCACAGAAGGAGATGGTGTGAACACTTGAACCGCATGCCTGATATCCGTCTACCTGTCGCTGCCTTGGGTTATCGGGAAGATAGATGTCGGTAGAACGAGGAGGAGATGGGTTCCGTTATAGGTCTAAGGCCTAGTTCTTGGGAGTGGTGATGATGATGTAAATAGGCCTACTTTCATTTCTACAACTACAAGAAATAGAAGTTGGAATACTATAGGGTATTTCTTTTATTTCAATAACCATTATTTCAACACACGCAACTGGATTAGAAATACGACTATGTTACGTGATTATAGAAATTCACTGAAATTTTTAATTGCTCTGGGGGGAATTAATCCCCCGACCACCCGTGTAATTACGCCACTGTTGAGGTGAATAATTAAATTAATTGTATTCATAGTTTCGTAACAGGCTGATTGTGTAGTTAAAAGGGTAAATAAATAATGACAATAATAATAATAATAATAATAATAATAATAATAATAATAATAATTCGTCATTACAGTTTCCTGGCGGGTGTGCGTAATACATATGGCCAAGGTCATTGCGGTTACGTAATGACGTTTGTTTAGGGCAAGGAGGATACTGTTGTGGTGGGGACACAGACTCATGGCTTGTCGACCTTGGTGGGACCACAGACATTCCATTACTTTTGTTTTGCTTTTACACCTACATCTTCGCGCGCCGCCCGCTGCCGCCGCCGGTTCGGTTCTGTTTAAATCGCAGTTCTCGCGACACACACGCACACGAAATTCGACAGGCATAGAAACCTTCAATGAGCTCACTAGACCAGGACCTCGGCAGCTGAGACTTCCTATCGAGAATTTTCTGCGTTGAAATTTTAATAAATCTTTCCTCCCGCCCCACAATAATAAATTTTATTTTAAATTAATTATTATAACAAGGGCATGTAATATATATGTATTATTTTAAATTCTTATATAATGATAAGGAATATATGAGTAAACCCAGTAGATAAGTTAACTATAGAAGAACTCCAACAACCAACGAATGGAATGAAAAGTAGAAAGGCACCAGGACGTAACGGAATAAATGCCGAGTTATTAATAAAATATGGTGGCACATTATTGCATTTACGAATTCTCCATGTTCTAAATAACATTTCGATGGAAAACAAAAATTTCAAAAGAGTGGAGGCGGGCAAAAGTGATTTCGTTATATAAAAAAGAAGACAGAACAGATGCAAATAATTACAGAGGAATAAGCTTGCTGGACTCAACGTATAAAATATATATAAGAATTCTCAATCAGAGATTAAGAGTCATTACATATGCATTACTTCTTGAAGACTAAATGGGTTTTAGAAAGGGTAGGTCGGCTGTGTATGCATTGTTTATATTACGACAGATAATAGAGAAAAGGCGGGACTGTAACCAGGAAACACAAATCGCATTTGTTGATCAGGAAAAAGCATTTGACAATGAAGAACATAAAACTTATGGAATATTATGGATAGATGAGGATATCAACAGCATTTAATAAATTCAGTTAAGATCCTTTATAAAAGGACATCTGTAGTTCTGGATCTGAATGGTAGGCGCTCAGGTGACATTCCAATAAATGAGGGAGTTAGGCAGGGATGCTGTGTTCCCCAACCTTCTTTAATATATACATTAACGACATGTTGAGATCATGGAAATCCTTCGGGAATACAGTTTTATAAATTAATTTTTATGGGTCCCCTGCTATATGCGGATGACATAGTTCTTATTTAAGAAAATGAGGATGATTTACAAAGAGCTATGTATCAATTACAAGAAGTGGCAAGAGAGTACTCACTGACAATTTCAGTAAGAAAGACCAAAAACCATGACCTTTAAAGGTAAATATCCAGTGAGGACCAAGATAAACAGTTATAAATAACAGCACTTTGGAACAAGTGAGCCGTTTCAAATATTTCAGCTGTACAATAAGCTATGAATCTGAATATGATATAAGAGAGAAGATAAATAAATTTAGGAATACTTGTGGTACGATTCATAGAAATCTTAGAAATAAAACAAGACACAGAACAAGGATTAAATTTTATACGACAATTGCAATACCCACATAGATTTATGTAAGTGAGGCGTGGGTCATGACAAAAAAGGAAGGCAGCAAGATTCAGAGTGGTGAAATGCAGTTTCTTCGATATACCTTAAACAATACACCGCAAGATAGAATAAGGAATGAGGATATCAGAGCAGAACTCGAAGTAAAGGACATAAATGAAATTATTTCAATTTACAGAAGACAATGGTGGGATCATCTGCAAAGGATGGCAGAGGATCGATTGCCGAAAGCGGCACTGAAACTATAAAGCCATTGGTAGAAGACACGTGGGTCGGCCAAGGATGAGTTGGGTGCCGGAATAGGTTTATATAACCTAATCCTTAAGAGGAGAAGATTTTAAATTCAGTCTCAGAATGTTTAAAAATTACAATTTTCTTGTTTTACAAATTTCACTGTAACTATATAAATCATCATCGACCGTGGCTCTACAACCCTTGGTGGGTCTTGGCCTGCTCCAAGAGTCGATTTCATTCCTCCCTATTGCATGCCCTGGCTTTCCAGTTTCTTATGTCCAGCTTTCCGAGGTCCTCCTCTATCTAGTCTTTGAATCTACTTCGGGGTCTTCCCCTTTTTATACTACCCATTGGTTTCTGGTAGAAAATATGTTTCGTAGGCTGTCCTTCCTCCATTCTCTCTATGTGTCCAACCCACCTTAGCCTGTCTATTTTGATTATCCTGACAATGTCCGGCTCTTTGTAAAGATGGTATAGTTCATAATCATAGCGCCTGCGGCACATTCAAATTTTCTTGTACTCCTCTAAATATTGTTCTTAGAATCTGTCTTTCACAGCAAACTAGACGTCTCTCGCTATTTTTTGTAATTGTCCAGGTTTCTGAAGTATATGTCAGCACTGGCGTGATAAGTGTTTTGTAGATTTTGCATTTCGTGTTTCTTGAGATGAAACTAGATGTCAGGTGCTTTTTTAATCCATAATATGTTTTATTTGCAAGATATATTCTTCTTCTTATTTCAGTGTTGATGTCGTTAGTGCTGTTTATCTGGGAGCCAAGACATATCAGCTCTTTTACTGCCTCTATATTTTTTGTCCCTATTTCAAGGTTTTGAAGGGTTGGGTTTAATGGTAGTTTGTTGGCAGCATACATAAATATTTTGTTTTCTCCAAGTTTACTTGCAGTCCAATTTTACTTGAGGCTTACTCTAATGTTGTAAAGGCACTAATGAGATCTCGTTTTGTCGTGGCAATTAGATCAAAATCGTCTGCGTATGCTAAGAGATGTATACTTTTGTTTAGGATCGTACCTCTTGTGTTTATTTGGGAGTCTCTTATCGCTTTTTCTAGTGCTAGATTAAATAACAAGCATGAGAGACTATCTCCTTGTCGGACTCCAGTTCGAGTTGTGAACGAACGTGACACGGTTTTCTGCACTTTTACTTTGCATTCTACTTTCGAGAGAGATTCTTGGATAACTATAGGCCTATAAATAAGCAATACTGTAATCTGTATTGTCTCCCTCTCCCTCTCTGCCTCCCTCACTGTCATTCTCTGAACTTACTGCTCAGACATATTGCTCGAAGTCTAGACGCTAGATTCTCAGAGATGCCCAATTATTCTTGGGCATCAACGCTATCATGGAACTTCATAATATTATTAAGCTGTTAACCAGCCAGTTAAGCTGTCTCTGCCAGGTATAAATAGAGCAATTCACATTGCAATACGTTGTAATGAAACAAAATGTTACAAAATAATAGTGGAATCCGATCCAGAGAGGAACCAAGAAATAATAATTGAAAGCAAATTAATGGAAAACTATTTGGTTTTACTTATATAATATTATCCAGAAACCCAGAAATAACCCAGTAGAATAGGGCAGTAAACAGAAAAAGGTGAAATAAATAAACCTAGTAGGCCTAATCAACTTACCCTGAATAATAACAACCAAACCCAATAAAGAGTACCTAATCATAAATTAAAATTGTATTAACAAAATTGTATCGACATATTTTAAGGATAGAAAAAGGGACACAAACCTTACAGTTATATGAGTGACAGAATATAAATAGTGACACAGACTACTGTTAAACAGTGTTAATTATTTTTGTATGAAAAGTGTTTTATTGTTATTATTAGACAGAATTTTAGTTTATCATACAGATAATAGTTTAGCAGTATAAATAAACTAAAACTGTCAAAAACAATTATTATTATTAAGAGTTTTGTTGTATGTTATAAGATTTTATGTCACCAGTTAATTTATGTAAATATATTTATCTCAGGTAGTCAAAGTAGAAATTACAATCATTCATAACAAATTGTTCCACCACATATCATAGAAATTCAAATTAATAAGGTTTTACAGTTATAAACTGAGGCATGTTTAGTATCAAATTGTTTATAATTATCTAATTAATAATTGTATAAACATTGCATATATAATTAGAGTATAATAATAAAATTATCTATTAAAGGTAATTTATAAAATATAAAGTAGGTAATGGGTGTTGATCCTATAACATTTAACCTGTACATAAATGACCAATCAAAATTTAAGAAATTTGTATGAGTTCTATGACCAAAAAAGAAGAAATAAGACTTAATTGTTAATTGTGATGGAAAGCAGTTGAATAGTGCGTGTCTAGAGGTAATTAAAAGTATATAAAAATAGATGACCCGTGTGAGAAAGAAGATCTGAAGGACCATCATCGAAGATAATAATCCTTCCACTACCATTTTCATGAACAAATAATACACACAATCAAGAAAAATATTCAGAATAAACCAGGAACCCTTCAGCAATATCGTCTAGATGTGTAAAGTATAATTTGACAATATTTTTTTTTCAACAAGGAACAACCACTAGACAATATAACAATTTACACTAACACTAATCACTAGGCAACATTTTAAAGTGCAACCAAATTCAATATATAAGATAACAGTGATTACAAGGAAAACATTTGTTGTACACATTAATAAACTACATTATTTTCTGAGACGGACAAATTGAATATCGTCAAAACTTGTATGTAACTTAATATATAATTTGTGTAAATTTTTAGATTATAAGTAATATATTGTTTGTAAAGGTACTCTCTATTATTAATCAACATGCAAAGGAACTTTTCGTAGCAGCCACAAGAATTCCCACGAAATATATTAAAATTATTTAATATATAAATCCTGAGATAAATATCGACCCTGTGACAACCTTATGTATCGAATGGAATTTTCCAATAATTTGAATTTATGTTACACAGATTAAATCATTATGTTATTAAATCATATCCATGAGTTATTATTCCATTAAGATAGAGTTATAAATTGGCGCACCAACTAGTGAGGCTGAAATTAGGGAATATTAAGTGAAGAAATTGAATCAAGCAAATTAATTTCCTAATTTTTAGCTGGCGACTGCTATAAGTTCCAAGAAATAATAAAGATGCGTAAGAGGGCTACATCGTTGAAACGGACGAAGGAGGCAGAGAAGGAAGTCAGGATGGAAGAGAAAGAAGTAACATCGGTGGAGGGTGTGGAGACGGTAGCAAGAAAGGAAGATAGAGGAGACCCGAATCTTATAAAATTAATGGAGTTAATGAATAGTATGAATGAGAAATTGGACAAGAACAAGGAAGAAACCAATGACAATTTTAAGAAGCAGAAGGAAGAAATCACGGAAAACTCAAAGAAAAAAAATGAAATTTTGAGTCAAAACTTATTAAAACAAATGGAGGAAAAATTCGATAGCATCAAGGAAGATCACAGACAAACGAATAAGAAAATTGATAGCATCAAGGAAGATCACAGACAAACGAATGAGAAAATTGATAGCATCAAGGAAGATAACAGACAAACAAATGAGAAAATGAGTGAAAATTTAATAAAACAGATGGAGGAGAGATTTGACCAAAACAAAGAAGAAACTAACGAAAATTTTAGGAAACAAAACGAAACCACTAATGAGAGTTTAAAACGGATAAATGAGAAAATTGATAGTATTAAGGAAAGTACTAATGAAACTTTAAAGCAAACTATAAGTGAAAATAATAACCAAATGAAGGAAGAGTTCAGACAAATCAATGAAGAGAATTTAAGAAGAATTAATGGTAGAATTGAACAAGTCAATGATACAATTAACCAGAAGATGGACAAAATCGATGAGGAAAGGAAGCAAGAAATAGCTGACACTAATGAGAGATTGAGAAAAGCTAACGAAACCATCATACAAAATAAAGCAGTGATAAATACTAGAATAGACCAGCTCCAAGAAAATAGTCGTATTCAAATAGAAGGAATACAAAAGGAACAAGAAAATTTTGTTAATTTACAGAAACAAACCGGAGAAAGGTGTGACAATATTAACACTACGGTGAATAATTTAACTGGTCAGGTACGCCAAAATCAAGAAGAAATTGAGTTAATTAGAACCAGACCAAATAATATTACTCATGTTTCCACAAATGAAACCAGAGAAGGAATTAATTTCAAAAATTATCGCAGAAACCCCATGGAATTCCTGGCCAGAATTGAGGAACATTTTAATAAACATCGAATAACTATCTGGAGCTCGATTAGAGAGATGTTGGATGAGCATTTTAGGGAGATTACGGACAACTGGTGGACAGCAACCAGGAATGAGATGGTGGACTACGCTCAATTTAAAAAACTGTTTAAAGAAAAATACTGGTCCGAAGCTATACAAAATATTATAAGGGACAACATTTGTCAGGGAAGATATGATGGAAATAGAGGTACATATCCAACTACTTACTTCTGGGGAAAGGTATGTTTGGCGAGACACCTAGAGCCAAGAATACCAGAAGAATCCCTAGTAACTAAAATGGCATACCATTATGACACAGGAATTGCCAGAGCCCGCCTGGGAAGCCAGATTAAAACGGTCCACGCAATGGCTGACTTATTAGAAAATTATGAACACGAGGGTTACTACAAAAGAAGCAGACAACGAACTGATCAGTGCGGTTCAAAAAATAATAACCATGGTATGAATCATAATCAATATAATAACATGAATAACCGGAATAGTTATGTCAACGATCGTAATTACAACCAAAATTTTACCCCAAATAATAACCAACCAGCAAACTTCAATCGAAACCCAATTAACAATAATGATAACAACAGGCCCAATCAAAATTACCATCCGGGTAATAGAAACAATAATAATTATAATAACTACCGAGCAAACCAAAATTATAATAATTTTAGGAGTAACTCAGGAGTTAATAACAATAATAATCAGGGTAATTATAATAATAATCGTTCGTACCGACCCCGAATAAATTACATCAGTGCCGAAGAAGGGGATTACTGAAGATACCATCAACCTCGGAGGAACAGTTTTAATAACAGTTATGATCAAAGAGGAAATCCCAGAGGGATGAGTCACCATTATAACCGAGTCAGAAGTAGAAGCCAGGAGGACTTCCGAGAATCAAGGGGAAGTGAACAATTAGACAACCGAGAGGTTGAACAACCAGGAACCAGCACACCAGTCCAGGCAAATCAACAGTCATGCCCGGAAAATAATCATGATAGCCTTAATTTAAACGGAGTGAGGCAGTAATAAACCCTCGCGACCCCTTACTGCTACTAACTACTGGGTACAAAAACCACCAAATTCAAAAACATAGTAATAACAAATTACTACCAACTAATTATGAAACACTAATTATGGAAAATCAAAGAATTTTGAAGTATAACAACAACCAAAGTTTAAGGACGGATAGTCAAAATCTTACTATTATTTACAATTATTATTTGAAAAATCTTCGAGAAGAACTGTTGGAGGAAACGGTGACAAGTAGAATCAACCAGCATAATGAAATTTTATACATAACCGCTCAAATTGAAGGAATTCCTACACGAATAATGATAGATACTGGTGCAAATGTATCACTTATTAACGACGCTGAACTGGAGAGAATACAGAAACAAAGTAAAAATATAATACCTACCTTACCTGTCAATAATGTTATTTTAATAGGTGCCACTGGGCGTCAAAATAAAACAGTGAGAAAACAAGTGTCATTGGAAATAGAAAGCAAAGGTGTTACAATTAATATTATATGTTTGGTCGCAATCGGCCTACCATTCGAATTACTAATCGGATGCGATATGCTGAGGAAATACTCAGCCATTATTGATTTGAGCAAGGAGAAGGTGTCCTTGAACTCAGAAGGTGTTATGTGGACGGCAGAGTTAATAGGAAGCGATGGTGCCCCTCTGAACCGTACCCATCACCAAGTTAGGGAATTAAATTTTTTAAATAATGACACCCAATGCAGAAAAATAATCTATAATATGACAAATGAAGACCTGTGGAACAGTAAATTACAGGAGATAAGAGAGTTTAGACACCAAGGCACAAATAATTTGACAGTAAAACAAGTAGAAGATCTCATTATAATATATAAGAAGTATAAACATGTATTTTCAGAAAAACCAGGAAAAGTAAAAAACTATCAGTGTAGAATACAATTCAAAGAACCAGCAGAATTCTACAGAAAATCCTATCCTATACCATATTCATTGAAGGAGGCGGTTAGAGCTGAAATTAATAAAATGTTGTTAAATGATATAATTGAGCATAGCCAATCACCATATACTAGCCCAATAGTAGCAATTCAGAAGATTATAATCAACAATCCATGAAAAAATATCATGAGGAAGAAAAGGTAAAAAAAACATAAGTAATTATGTCCTCACACCTAATGAAGTGTTCAGAAATAATTGCTTCTGAAGGGAGGCAATTTGTAATGAAACAAAATGTTACAAAATAATAGTGGAATCCGATCCAGAGAGGAACCAAGAAATAATAATTGAAAGCAAATTAATGGAAAACTATTTGGTTTGACTTATATAATATTATCCAGAAACCCAGAAATAACCCAGTAGAATAGGGCAGTAAACAGAAAAAAGTTAAATAAATAAACCTAGTAGGACTAATCAACTTACCCTGAATAATAATCCAAACCCAATAAAGAGTACCTAATCCATATAATAAAATTGTATTAATTATAATCATATAGGCCTATAATCAAGGAAAGGAAAAGGGACACAAACCTTTAAAGTAATGAGTGTGATCATAAGAAATAGCGACACAGACTACCGTTAAACAGTGTAATTATTTTTGATGGAAGTGTTTTGTTATTATTAGACAGAATTTTAGTTTATCATACAGACAATAGTTTAGCAGTATAAATAAACTAAAACTGTCAAAAACAATTATTATTATTAAAAGTTTTGTTGTATGTTATAAGATTTTATGTCACCAGTTAATTTATGTAAATATATTTATCTCAGGTAGTCAAAGTAGAAATTACAATCATTCATAACAAATTGTTCCACCACATATCATAGAAATTCAAATTAATAAGGTTTTACAGTTATAAACTGAGGCATGTTTAGTATCAAATTGTTTATAATTATCTAATTAATAATTGTATAAACATTGCATATATAATTAGAGTATAATAATAAAATTATCTATTAAAGGTAATTTATAAAATATAATGTAGGTAATGGGTGTTGATCCTATAACATTTAAACTGTACATAAATGACCAATCAAAATTTAAGAAATTTGTATGAGTAGGTAACTAAAAGAAAGAAGAAATAACACTTAATTGTTAATTGTGATGGAAAGCAGTTGAATAGTGCGTGTCTAGAGGTAATTAAAAGTATATAAAAATAGATAACCCGTTTGTGGAAGAAGATCTGAAGGACCATCATCGAAGATAATAATACTTCCACTACAATTTTTATGAACAAATAATACACACAATCAAGAAAAATATTCAGAATAGACCAGGAACCCTTCAGCAATATCGTCTAGATGTGTAAAGTATAATTTGACAATATTTTTTTTTCAACAAGGAACAACCACTAGACAATATAACAATTTACACTAACACTAATCACTAGGCAACATTTTAAAGTGCAACCAAATTCAATATATAAGATAACAGTGATTACAAGGAAAACATTTGTTGTACACATTAATAAACTACATTATTTTCTGAGACGGACAAATTGAATATCGTCAAAACTTGTATGTAACTTAATATATAATTTGTGTAAATTTTTAGATTATAAGTAATATATTGTTTGTAAAGGTACTCTCTATTATTAATCAACATGCAAAGGAACTTTTCGTAGCAGCCACAAGAATTCCCACGAAATATATTAAAATTATTTAATATATAAATCCTGAGATAAATATCGACCCTGTGACAACCTTATGTATCGAATGGAATTTTCCAATAATTTGAATTTATGTTACACAGATTAAATCATTATGTTATTAAATCATATCCATGAGTTATTATTCCATTAAGATAGTGTTATAACGTTGAGTACTGTGAATCAAAGTGACATTTACCATTCTCAACTGAAAGTAAAATGACAGTGTTCCGGCGAGACCCCTCAAGAGTTGAAGCAAGTCTTGATAGACTTAATACATTGCCCTATCCTGAAGCACTGGGGGAGGTTCTGAATGCAATTTGTGGTATAGATATTTATTAATGGAACAGAGACAGTGAACTATACCAAATATTTATGAACGGCACAACTTCAGAATACCTCAGGCACTAAGTCAAAGTACAGTCAAAGCTACCAAGTCACAGCCATCTGCATTAATGAAATTATGTCATCGTGTTGGCGTAGGAACACATGTTAGAAAGCCCGGGATTCGTCGTCTTCGGAAGCATCTCAAATCTCAAATAGCACAAAGGGAAAAGCAGAAACGCGTTGTGGGTTATACCGCCAGTTTATAGATAGAATAGAATTAATTACTGTGAACAAAGATCACAGCGACATAACGGCCCACGCAGCAACACACATTCCTAATACTAAATTATTGACTGCGTACTAAAGACCCGCATCACACGTACGTCTACACGTCGCTTTAAAAAATCTAAGAAAGTATCAAGGCTTATTACTCCATTGGCAACCCGCAATTACCCATGTCCTCTTCGCATTTACACTTTACGATGCTGGATCCTCCACACATCTTCTGCACATGTTTTTTCATCATCATCTTCTTCAAGGATTAAACCAAGGACGGTTTGTGCCGGTCTCATATAGGCAAAGATTAGAGCTGGTCACTACAGCGCTTCCTCGGACGTCCCACACCTCTCCGTCCCCTCGGCTTATAGTTCCATAGTTGTGTGGGGTCGCGGCAGTCGGCAAAGCCGGTATACGCTGTCAACGACGTAGGATGTGGGAGGCAAGGAGAAATCACCACATTAAAGATCCTTATGGATATCTCAACAGGGAAAACTGGTCTCTTTAGTCTGGTAAGACAGCCAGTTTATGGGAGAACACCCAGACAGAAAATCGGGCTGGACGTTAAGCCTGAAGATAGCAGCCCCACCGTAAGTGTTACCCTGCGACATGCTAGTAACATATCCAGGGACATATTCACTACTAAACTGCCTCAAATAAGGACTAGCCGGATGGATCAAAAGTTGCTGACAACAGCCTCTCCTTATACCATCGCCGACTCTCCGTCGAGCTTGAGGTCTATTGTTCTGAACGCTGACCAGGCGTATGACGATGTTATGGTCAGTACCTTTGGGTTTGAGACGTGCAGCTCTAACCTTCCATGGGTTACTTACACGCGACACGAACACGTCGATAATGCTGACATTAGGGATAAACTGGAGATCTCTCTTCTCCTCCTTCCTCTTCTGACGCCTCTGCAGTCCACATCCTCGACTGACCTCTCCCAGGCATCCCGGTTCAAAACCTAGCATTCATCACTTTCCCGGAATCCCTTGCTACACTGTCCCTCCGCCGCAATCCGACTGCCATTTTCCTCCTTGTTGCCCCCTCCCCATACATAATTTTTGTGACTCTGTCTTCCGGCATTCGCAGCATAAACCCTGCCCACTGGAGGCGCTTCAGCCTTATAGCGTATGATCCTAGAGTTTGGGTTCCTTGTATAATCCGTAGAGCTCGTGAGGTTTTTCAAAACATATTCATTCAGGAAGTCAATTTTTACAGGATTTGTTAAGAATACAGATTTAGAATTGAAGCGATTCACACTGAAATGAGATTTATCACCTTAACCTTAAATAACAATTAATCAAGATAGAATATTTTAAAATTAGCACTTTTCACTCTAAAACGACTCCTGTATAAAAAAAATAAAATAAAACCGACCCAATCTTGACATGTCTAGAGATATATATGAAACATTTAATTAATGTTTCAATTATATGCAATTTATTTGCTTTGTACGAGAAAAACGAGTGCTGAGGAAAAAAATCTGAATTGCAAGTTTTTTCATAAACAACAAAAATATTATGTCAGCCTCGGAGCAGCAGTGGGTTGGAGACGGTTGGTCATTAGCCACTGCCACTGCCACTGCTGGAATATTTGTGAAGTGTTTCATTAGAGATTAATTAAACCGTTGACGAGACACCCACATACTGTGCGCTCTGACTTCGTCTCGCCATCAGTTCAAGGTTTACCCTACTATATCAACGCTTCGTACTGCATTTTCGTATATGTAATTTTAGCGAAGCGTTATATTACTATGTTAGAAAAAAAATGTTTTCGTTTAACGAACTAAAAAGAGGTCACAGTTTCGACTCGACCGTTTGCGATTTGTCTGTCTAACTGTTCGGGGCAACATTATCACAATCATCATCAGTAGCTCCACAGCCCATTGTGGGCCTCAGATTCCCTCAGAATTTTCCCTCCAGACTTCCCTATCCTTAGCCAATGTCCACCAATTTTCCACTCCAAGTACGAGCATTGTTCAATAGAAACACGTTTTATCTGCGCAGCCGTGACTTCGTCGCAATGGCAACGTGATTCATTTGTTTATATTGTCTGTTCAAGTACTAGTGAGGCGTCTATCAAAAATATTTCTAGTTTGCTCTTTTCTAAGCGTTGTGACTGGGTTGAAAAATGGCACCTATGATATAAAATCCGTCCAAAGATAATCTGCGTGCCGTTATTCAGTTTCTAGCCGTTGAGGGGCGCCAGCCAATGGAAATTTGTACGAGAATGAAAGCTGTATATGGTGACTATAGTTATTCTCCTACGGCAATGGTTTAATAGTGCAATAAATTTCGACAAGGAAGAGAATCCACTAAAGATTTGCCCCGTCCCGGATCTGCATGTGTTGCAGCATCAGATGAAAATGTGAGACAGCTGGAAACTGCTTTACGCGCAAATAGGCGCATCAAAGTTACAGAATTTCTCAAATGTTGAGCATAAACGTGGGAACAGTTCATTCCATCATTCATATGCTTGGCTATCACAAAGTTGCTGCTCAGTGGATTCCACGACTGCTTACTGATGAGCAGAAAAATTTGCGTTCGGCCTTATAATTACAGCATTTGATGCGCTATCAACAACAAGGTAATGCCTTTCTACACCAAATTGTTGCCGGTGTCATCACTACGAACCAGGTGTTATGTCAGCGTCGGTGCAGCAGTGGGTTGGAGACGGTTGGTCATTACTCATTAGCCACTGCTGCTCCTGGAATATTTGTGAAGTGTTTCATTAGGTATTAATTAAACCGTTGACGAGACACCCACATACTGCGCCGCGCTTTGACATCATGTCGTCATCAGTTCAAGGTTTACCCTTGTAGTGCCCGCTGCGAAGACTGCATCAACGCTGTGTGCTGCTGCGATTTCGTTTATGTAATTTTTTGGAAGCAAAATTTTACTTTGTTAGAAAACCAACAATGTTTTCAATCTGTTACTTAGGCTTCCACACGGCCGGCTTCATAATTATTAAAATTATTATCCGGGGCTGTAATTATTGTCTTCCAATGTCTTCATGCCAAAAGGTGTTATACGCCGGCCAGCCTTTCCTGAACAGTCATCAGCGCCGACCCAATGCACGAATTACTCCTACTTTCAAGTATAGCTAAGTTATGTAGAGAGAAGAGAGGGGACACGACGCTATAGCGTTCACTGTCTCACTTCCATATTATTTCCCTGTCTATCTCACACACATGCTTCCGTTGTTCTCGCCAGTCTGTTGCAACCGATGTTCACGCTATGAAACACTGTACAAGACTGTTCTGCGCATGTGCGGAGTGAATGAAAATTTTGTTAGCCTCGCAACGAGGTGTTTGTCTACTGCGCATCGAGAACCGAGTGGGTTCAATTTACATCGTCCTGCCTCTAATAATTCGAACAAACGTTTCGGTTTCACCTGTGGAAGCCACCTTCAGTGTAAGGACTTCAAGAACACCATAACGCCTTTTGCGACAATACTGTGGTTCTACTGACGTACACCTTGTCAGTGTTCTTGAAATCGTTACACTGAAGACGGCGTCCACAGGTGAGGCCGAATCGTCTGTGGACTTCATACGTATGTTGGATATCATACAGACTATGTTAACTCTGTGCACGCTGCACGGAATAAGTCAGTTGTATTCATGCCAAACCAGGTCCTTAAATTTCTCAGCCATGATATTCTAGGTCCCCTAACTCCTCTCTTTGCAAGTACTTTTCCCTGTAGTATGGACTGCAATAAGTAAAATCTCTGTTCATTTCTCATGAGATGTCCCAGATACTGAAGCTTTCTTATCTTCACTGTGTTAATAACTTCCCTTTCTTTCTTCATCCTTCTAAGAACTTCAATATTAGTTATGTGCGCTGTCCATGAAATGCTCAGTATTGTACGGTGAAGCCACTTTCGAAACATTCCAGTTTTTTAGTTGTGCCTTCAGCCAACATTCTTTACCGTCGAAGAGGACCGAGAATACGTAGCAGCGTAGAAGTCTCATCTTTGTGTTTATTGTTAAATCGTGACTTTTGAATAAACTGCTCATTCTAGTGTACACTGCTCTTGCCTTTTCAATTCTGCTCTTTAAACACCTTTCGGCATGAAGAAATTAGAAGGCCACGGCCTTACAACCCGGATAGTATTTTAATAATTAATAATGTTTTCAAGCTAACGCGAGTTCACAGTTTTAACTCGACCGTTTGCGTTTTGTAAGTCTAATTATCTACTTGGGGTTTGCCTCATGATAAGTTGTGGATGCCTATTTCCGTAAAAGTTGGCATCCATGTCCATAAGTTTGCACTACAAAACCCTATTGTTTCTCACATCGAGCCCCACCCCCATTGGGGGGTGAGAAACAAAATTGTGAAGGATCAAAAAAATCGGAAAATCCATGCGAAGTATCAAATGAAAGTGAATTTTAGCCAAAGTCTCAATATAGTATATTAATTTTTGAAAACTTTAAAATCTGGGACGCCAGAGCTCAAAGAAAAAGAAGAAAAAACCTCCGCTCAACAGTCCGTTAAGGACCAAGGCGTACCGCGCGTCTTTTGTGTTAGTGTGACGGTGTATGGCTAGTACTACGCGCCACCAGCCGCTATATAGTTGCGGTAGTCACAGCCAGGAGGCGGCGCTGTTATCTCAGCGCCTACTCAGTTCTGCCTCACGACGCTGAATGCACGCCGTACGGAGCCTCCGCTGGGAATTGAACCCGGGACCACGAGCGCATCAATCGCCCGCGTTAGCCACTAGACCACCTGGAGGTTCACCAGAGCTCAAAGAGTGGGTCAAAATTTGATAAAATCGCGAATATTCATGTGGAGATGGTATCAAGTGAAGGAGAATTTTAACTAAGTGGTTTTTTTTTCAAATCGTTCGAATGAAGGTAATAGCTTCCATGATACTAGTTTGTCCGCTCAAAGTATTAAACTGGATTATTGATTGTAAAACAATTGATGTATTTCTGAATAAATACATTATTTATCGTCTGCGTTTGATGATTCCAACAGCTAACTGCGAATCTGAAAGATCATTTTCTGTATTAAAACGCATTAAACATTTGTTGAGTTCAACTATGGGAGATGAAGAGATTGTCTTCGTTAGCAAGGTTGAATATTGAAAGCGAGATACTTCAATCGCTCGATTTAGAAGAAATTATACAAGACTTCGTTAAGGCAAAATCGAGAAAAAAGTGGATCGATTAGTATTTTCTAAGCTTAAGTACTACTATCCTCATTATAATCACTATTTAGCTAAACGTTTGTTGTAATGTGAGACTTTAATAAAATAAAATAATTGTTAATTCACGAAATTATGTATGCCATTTATCATTGTAAATAATGGATAAAAGGTTGAATTTTGAATTGTGGGGGGGGCACCAGTCTAATGGCAGTATAGGGCACCACGTGCTTCTAATCCACCCCTGACGAGGACTCAGCAACAGTGGTATTGTAATTAATTCGGTACTAACGCAATTAATTTTAAATAACACACACACATACACACCACATATATATGGGACAGTGCAGTTTATTAGGCCTATAGATCGTTGTGATATAGACGTCGCGGATTTGACGCCACCTATCTCGGCATTTCACGGCCTTCACAATCGGCTGTGAGTCTGAAAATGTAATAAACTGAACGAACGTAGCTGGAAATTGCTAATTGGCGCCATTAGACAATTTAACCAAACGGAACGACCGGTGAGAGAGAGAGCGAGAGAGAGGATGATGTGACCTTATTGTGCGACAGAGCGCGAAATGGTTATCACCATAACGTGAGAATCAGAATTCCCCGCATACTAATGATGGGAAACACTTCTTTATTGTTTTACTAAAATTCTTGTCGATAGTAGGAACTACACTAAATGAATTAGCACATTTGTAACAACTTATATCGCGTTTCGCTGATGAGTATTCTCAAATAAACTGACGTGTATTCATTTTGTTCACGATATATTTGGGAAAATTACATACAGTGCAAAATCTCTACTTCTTCTTCTTCTCCTTCTACGGGCGTTACAATACAATATGGGTGTTAGCCTCTTCAACGATTTTTTTCCATTCAGATATCTCATTACCCAGTCTTCTCCATCTTCTTATCCCCATATTCCTCAAATCCTCATTTAATATCCTCAATCTATTTCTTCCTTGGCCTTTCTCTTGATCTCCTGCCTACTGGTCTCCATTCTAATATGTTTCAAGAAGTTCTGTGTTGTTCCATCGTCATTGTGTGTCCCGGCCAACCTGTCCATCTTCTGTTTATAAACCTTATTATATCATCTGCGTGTATTAGATTCTTTATTTCATGATTCCTTCGTATTTTTCACGAGCCGTTGTCACTGAGCACTGGTCCGAAAATCTTTCTCAGTATTATTCGTCTGAATATTCTAAGAAGATACTCTATTTGTTGAGCTGGCGTCATAATTATTTAAATTATTATTAACTCCAGACCACGGCCTTACAGCTCGGATAATTATAGAAATAATTCTTAGGTATACTCTTCGTGCTTTTGCGTTAGGCTAACACCCAAGCTTCAGATGAATATGATACGCCTGGTCTAATTTTGATAGTATCGCAAAAACCCATGTGGTGTATAGAATTAAAAGGAATTTTAACTAAAAACTGTATGTAGTGTTAATTTTTAGAAATTTAATTAATGTAGTGAAAATCTTGGAATGCCATTCCAGGGCCCAAAAAGTGGGACAAAATTGCAAATTCCTTGTGGGATATCAAATTACAGAGAATTGTAACTAAAATCTGAGTGTAGTGTACAGGTTTTGACCCCCAAAACCCAAATATTGTAAATAAAATTTGAAAAAATTGTAAGAATTCATTACGGAGTCAGACTAAAGGCAATCTTAACACATATCCGAAAGTTTGGAATTTTTAGCGTTTATTGTATGATTTCTCAACACGTTTACTTTACTAATCAACAAATTGTAGGGTAATCGTGATTTCCGTAATTTTTCTGATAATAAAAAAAAACATCTAATATGTAAATTTATCCAATAATAAATATTCTTTTAAACTGTGTCCTGAAGAAAGTTGTGAGAATTTGGAATGAAAAATTAAAGAATGCAAAATATCACCAATCATGTTGGCAAGAAGGAACAAACATATTGAAATAAACTGCTTGGCATTCGCAGATGACTTTGCTGTACTTTCTGAACATCTGACATCTCCAGTAACACAAGCTAATGTTTTAGAGAACATAGCCAGTAGAATAGGCTTAAGAATTTCTGTACAAAAAAAACAAATTTTTCACGAACATTAAAAATGCGCCAAAATTCCTGCTAATAAATATTGGTCGAATAAAGAGGGTTAGAAAATTTAAGTGTCTAGGGGAAATAATTCAACAGAATGGTTTAGAAAAATCTGCTATAGAAGAAAGGATTCATAAAATGGAAAAACTAAAGGTATTTACAATAAAAAGTGCATATCTAAAAAATGTGAAAATAAGGCGTTACAGTACAGTAGTGAGGCCAGAATGCCTATATGCAAGTGAATGTCTAGCATTGAATTATAATTTAGACAAACTAGAAATATTGAAAAGACGAATTATTAGGAAAATATTAGGCCCACGAAAAACTTCAGAAGGTTGGAAATTAAGAAGTAGACTAATGACGAAATATATCAAAGTATAGAAAATATAACACAAACAATGAGAAAAAGAAGACTATTATTTTTTGGACATTTATACAGAATGGACGACAATAGGTTGACAAAGCAGATCTTCAAATATCTGTGGGGGAAGAAGTCAACATCAAGTTGGATTAAAGAAATCCAAAAGGATTTAGAAAAAAATAATATACATTCAGAAGAAGCAATTTAAGGAGAAGTTTTTCGGACAAAAATGGAGGGAGCCCAGAGTAGGAGAGAGAAAAACGCAGGTTCAAAGTGGACTGAAGACAGGAAGAAGAGACATAGTGAAAAGATAAAAGAATATTTGGGATACAGAAAAGAACGATGAATAAAGAATTGAAATTGGCATGTGGTCCTCATATGACCGATACAAATAGCAAAAAAAATGTACTTTGTTCGAAATAGCGAGAGAGTTCGGCAGCTCAGGGAGCTTATTATGTATAGTTCACAGAAATGTAGGCTACCCGACGATTAGATATGCAAACAATGAATTAAGTGAGAAACACGGTGAGTGAGTGTGATGGGCGCGCCCCGCCCTGCATCCTGTGACGCTCGGGCGTGGTGTCCGTTATATATACATATAATACGGTCCGGTCCGTTTCACGCCACCAAATAATTAACTGTCCTACATTCCTTGTCTTCTTCATCACCATATTGTTACCCTATTAATCCAACGGTCTGAAGGTAATTTGGTCATGGAACCGATTCCGTCGCCGTGCGTGACAATCTTACTAAGTAAAAAAATGTAATACGTGCTTGCTTAAAAGATTCTGTGCAATCTTTCTAATTTTAAATTAATTTTTTACTCCTGAATATTTACATTTATTTTGTGTGTGTGTGTGTGTGTGTGTGTGTGTGTGTGTGTGTGTGTGTGTGTGTGTGTGTGTGTGTGTGTGTGTGTGTGTGTGTGTGTGTGTGTGTGTGTGTGTGTGTGTGTGTGTGTGTGTGTGTGTGTGTGTGTAGTATACAGTTGACATTTAATATCCGGAATGATGAAATTTAATATCCGGTCGAAAAATTAATTACTGACAATTATTATTCGTTAGCAGTAGCCTCTAAGTCCCTCAAACGTGTTGTTATGATGGTACAGTGGAAAACAAAATACAAGACACCAATGAAGTCACTAAAAACCAGCTTTAATAATCACAATTACATAGTTTGTAATCAACAACTTTAAACAAAAATATACTCGTACAACAACTCAAATCAAATTTCTCCACACGCAATAATAATGTCAACTAATACAGTCCCGCACAATAATCTCTTTCCACGTATAGCCACTAGAAACGCACTGAGTAATCGCCCAAAGTAAAACTGAAACTAAGCGGCAGGTGTGGGCTATTCATAGTCTGCAGAGTTCCATAATATGCGTCCTTCACAAGCACTTGAAAATTCTAGAGGATACATCAGAGCGGCCTTGGGAGAAACACGCACCGTTGGGCTAGTTGAGAAGCTTGTCGAACAACACTATCGAATGTACGAGAATGTTCCGTATTACGTAACACTGCCTCGCACGTTAAGTGTCATGTACGCACACAAACGTTACAGCTGGGCTCTGGTGGGATAGCCGAGAAACATTTAGAACGTTCTGGCGTAATGGCGTAAAAATGTAATGTTTAGTTACAGTCAGAAGTACACATGGAATTGCCATTTAAAAGCATCCCATAACAAAATAACGTGTTCATCTTGACACATCCCAGCGTTTGTTAACATAAACTAGCATCCGTAGCCAACGCCACTTATTTAAGAAATTCTTTTAAAAACACCCAATGTACATCCTCTGTAATCCGGCACTGCGGTAGTCCGGCGTTTTGAGGCGGGTGCTGACGAGCATGGAGGGGGAAACAAGTCTGACCACAGACGTCAGTTCCATCATTAGTCCATCGCTGTATACAGTGCCGGTTATTTGGAGCTGTTTTTTTTCTTGGTGTAATTATTTGCCATGTTTACGTAATTTAAGATCTGGACAGTACTTATTTTACTTTGCGTCATATATATATATATATATATATATATATATATAAAATCATATTTTTATTTACTATTATTAATGTAACAAGACATTGTTTGGAGCGGTCGTGGCGTTGGGCCTAGCGTGTGGCGCTGCTACGCTGTCGGCGCGGGTTCAATTCCCGCCGGGGGTGATCTGATTTAGATACGACTGTTCCTCCTCGCAAGGCAATGGCAAACCAGCGAGAGGTATCCTGCTTAGTATAAACCTTCCCCAACTATGCCGTTCGGATCCGGCGTTAAACTGTAGGTCCCATATACCTGTGAGAGAATCAGTACCACACGCACCACGGGTATATGCGGGGAGGGTACAAACCAGTCGAAGACTGAAGGACTACGAAGACATTGTTTGAACACGATTTTAATTTAAAATTAAATTTATGCATCCTGATTGGCCAAAACCAATCACCACATTAGTGGGGGCTACGCAAAGTCTACAGGACAGAACAATTCAAGTCAGTATTTACTCACATCTCATGCGTGGAGGTTGTTAGGGCAAAGTATGCCTATACAATACACTTGTGGCATCACCTTACTTCACGTTTTCATTTAATATTTTTTTTTTTACATTCAATTAACTTCAGTTCGCCGACAACAGTGCGCGTGAACATTTCATGAATACAAATCGTACATGTCAATTCAGTGTTTTATAATACATCTAGTGGCCTCGTTAGTGAAGGATCTGCAGCAACATCCACAGCATCCCTATGGGAAGGCCTTCCCTAACAACGCCCCTAACCCCTTTCATCTCATCATCCAGCATCACGACCTCAGGCAACATACTGTGTGTACGTGAGTTCAGCATTTAAAAGAAACTCTACTGACACAAGGTATGTTATAACCTCTTCTCTTGAGTTATAACTTAGGGAACCAGTAATAATTGGATGTGCCAATTATACAGGCTGCCTTCGTTGTGAAGCACTGAAAATAATCACAACAAATAAAACAATTTATAGCAGGATATTAGGAAGGGGAGACTGTTGATTTATGCACTCAGTTTACTCGGTACTCAGATGACATCTCTTTATTACATTTGGTGATTAAGTTCTCTATTGAAAGTTCTCAAACAATATAGTTTACTATATGATTAAATATATAAAGTACTCCTTTACAAAGGGGCCTCAAAATATGATGTACATCCTTTTTAATTAATTCCACGGATCCGGGACTAAATATATTAAATGAATAATGGTCACCTTGCCATGTACAATATTGAAACTCTAACCATTTGAAGAATGGTTTTTCTTTTTTAATCTTCTAAAACAACAAAACTTTTAGTTTAAACTTTACCTTTTTGCTATAACTAGTGTTATTAGATTTTATACTACATGTTACCTAAAATGTCAGTTTTCTAAAGTCTTTAATGTTATTACATTTAAAGCATAAGTTTTAAAGTCTTTAATATGGTAATTTAAATTGTCTTTTGGGGTTTATAATTTTGTAACTCTTAACCATGGAAGACAAGCCTCCATGTCACCTGTGTGTTTCCTGAAGTTGCTGCAGAATTAGTTCTTCGGTCCTCCTGATGTTTCTTGAAGTTCAGTCGTTACCTTATCATACTGTGACGGTGAAGTTCTAGAAGTATGTCAAATCCTTCCTGGTGTGGTACATTCATCTCAGGCGACTGTAGTTATTCTTAGTAATTCTTGTAGTTAGAATACATAGATAGAAAGTTTGTTTTACTGTTATACACTTCACATGATTATAGATTAGTTGACTATCACCTTCTTGGTTGTAAAACTGTATAAATTACATAGTCCGTTATTTTATAATATAGAGAGATGTCATCACCACACAAATTTACTTATTTAAATAGTCATTTAATCAAGCCTTTCACATTTTTGATATATACGTAGCGAAACAACGCTTTACGCTGCTTACGGCGTAAGCGCTCCATTCCAAGTGGCAGAAATAGTTAAGGGGGAGAGTAGTAATCTCAAGACAATTACTAGGCAACATAAAAGTAGTTCCGTGTTTCTAATTTTAATTAAAGGACTACGGTTGATTAAATAATTAAATAGTGATATTCTTAGTTGCAGAAGTTATCAAAGTACGTAACAATGGTCTTATTTAATTATTTAAATAATAACAAATTTACAATAATACTTAGTTTATTTAGGGGTCAGAAAACAAGTTAATTCTGGTCAGTTCCTGTTTATGCAGGATAAATTAATAAGCTTTACCCTTTCTGTACAATTCCATTCCCTTTTAATTTTATTATTAGACTTATATTAAATATTATTATTATTAAATGATTGCCATAAGATTTAGTTCACAATGTGAGATTTTATTAAGAATTTAAAATTTCTCCGCTTATATATTATCAACTTAATTAATTAACATATTTTTTTATTAATGAAATCGTCACATACTCCGCCGCTTAAGCCACAAACTCCGGTTTATTTATTATTATTTTTTTTTTGGAATATACCGGGAGTATGTTTAGGGATTTCCGTGTGTAATTTCTCTCATTATTATTATTATTTATTATTAGTAGTACACGGTTTGTTTTTTTCTAATTCTCTTTAAATGATCTATTTCTCATTTAAATGATCGCCTTCGTGAAATTCCCTTTATCTCACTTCTTACAGTACTAACTTATAATACTAATTCCAGTAACTCACAATATCATGGCCCGACTGACATCAGCTTACTCTAACTCTACAAGTTAGCTTTCAGCATTCATTAATGATCTCTTGGCACCTTTCTGCCTCATCATTATCCTTTTCAGCCGGCGCCGGTGTGACTTGTTACTTTACACGTATATAATTCTTTCTTGATTATATACCATAGACTTACTTCTAAAATAATCTAAAGAGGATCCCATACTCCACTCTAGATTATAGTTACTTGAGAGAAGCGGAATTTCACGAAGATAATTCTCTTTTATCTCTTTAACAATTACCAAACAAACTATGCGGAAGGGGAGACACTTTACACTTTTCATTGTCATACACAGGGGTGGGATTCAATTGTTTAGGGAGGCTACCGTTTATACAATAGAGAGAGGGTGCGTGGCTGCTTACTACAATACCGAACACGCTTTATTTCCACTGACTGGCCACCACTGCGGTGTCTACACTATTCAACTATACTTCTTTTATTATTATTCGCTTTCTCTTAATTACTGCTACACGTTACATAAATTTAGTTTACTCAAGATTTATTCAGACTTATTATTCAAGCCATTATTATTCACTTATTATTACTTTGGGGTTTTTTTTTTTTTTAAAAACTTACCTAGAAATATTTCCTATCGACTTACCATATTTATTTAGCACACTTTATTTATTATTATTAATTTATTTGGCTCAGTTTACAAGTTTACTTTTTGGAACATGGGGTTTAATATTTTATCTAACAAGGGAGGGTTAACTGAGTCATTTATTCATTTGAAAATTAAGTCACAACATTATTTGCTCTACTATACTACACAATTATTTCCTAAACACTTTAGTACATGGTAAACATTTATTAACAGTTATTATTAAACATTTGCATTAGTTTCTATTTACACGATCAGCAGTTACGCTGGAAAGTAGGTCAGACTAGTTTTAAACAATGGCATTGTTTTGCTTACAAAGGGGGACTCAACTAGAGGGTGAATGCATTGTCTAACTCGACTTGGGGTGGACCAACTATGACAATTTTAAACAAACGGCAACAGGAAACTTACATGTCCGAGATTGTCGTGAATGTGGCACGTTTATGAATGGGACTTTTAACAAGTACCTACATGGTTTGTTTACATTGGATTATATGTTCATATTACTTTACACATATTATATTTACTAATAAATTTATTTATACTATATTACTATAATATTAATTATTATTTTTATCTTATTTAAAACTCTGACACATATTGAAATACATGAGTGAATAGATCAACAGCTTTTGTGCGTGGGATATCGGGACGCAATTACTTCTTTCTTTTTTCTTACGCAAAATTAGCACATTAGCAAAATAAGCAAATTACAGCAGAAAAGCAGAGTAGCGCAATTTATTTGTGACACTCTGTACACAGTTAATTATTAAACAACAGCACAATAGCAGAAAATAGCAAAATAGCAGAGTGGCGCAATTTATAACCTCTTCTCTTGAGTTATAACTTAGGGAACCAGTAATAATTGGATGTGCCAATTATACAGGCTGCCTTCGTTGTGAAGCACTGAAAATAATCACAACAAATAAAACAATTTATAGCAGGATATTAGGAAGAGGAGACTGTTGATTTATGCACTCAGTTTACTCGGTACTCAGATGACATCTCTTTATTACATTTGGTGATTAAGTTCTCTATTGAAAGTTCTCAAACAATATAGTTTACTATATGATTAAATATATAAAGTACTCCTTTACAAAGGGGCCTCAAAATATGATGTACATCCTTTTTAATTAATTCCACGGATCCGGGACTAAATATATTAAATGAATAATGGTCACCTTGCCATGTACAATATTGAAACTCTAACCATTTGAAGAATGGTTTTTCTTTTTTAATCTTCTAAAACAACAAAACTTTTAGTTTAAACTTTACCTTTTTGCTATAACTAGTGTTATTAGATTTTATACTACATGTTACCTAAAATGTCAGTTTTCTAAAGTCTTTAATGTTATTACATTTAAAGCATAAGTTTTAAAGTCTTTAATATGATAATTTAAATTGTCTTTTGGGGTTTATAATTTTGTAACTCTTAACCATGGAAGACAAGCCTCCATGTCACCTGTGTGTTTCCTGAAGTTGCTGCAGAATTAGTTCTTCGGTCCTCCTGATGTTTCTTGAAGTTCAGTCGTTACCTTATCATACTGTGACGGTGAAGTTCTAGAAGTATGTCAAATCCTTCCTGGTGTGGTACATTCATCTCAGGCGACTGTAGTTATTCTTAGTAATTCTTGTAGTTAGAATACATAGATAGAAAGTTTGTTTCACTGTTATACACTTCACATGATTATAGATTAGTTGACTATCACCTTCTTGGTTGTAAAACTGTATAAATTACATAGTCCGTTATTTTATAATATAGAGAGATGTCATCACCACACAAATTTACTTATTTAAATAGTCATTTAATCAAGCCTTTCACATTTTTGATATATACGTAGCGAAACAACGCTTTACGCTGCTTACGGCGTGAGCGCTCCATTCCAAGTGGCAGAAATAGTTAAGGGGGAGAGTAGTAATCTCAAGACAATTACTAGGCAACATAAAAGTAGTTCCGTGTTTCTAATTTTAATTAAAGGACTACGGTTGATTAAATAATTAAATAGTGATATTCTTAGTTGCAGAAGTTATCAAAGTACGTAACAATGGTCTTATTTAATTATTTAAATAATAACAAATTTACAATAATACTTAGAGTTTATTTAGGGGTCAGAAAACAAGTTAATTCTGGTCAGTTCCTGTTTATGCAGGATAAATTAATAAGCTTTACCCTTTCTGTACAATTCCATTCCCTTTTAATTTTATTATTAGACTTATATTAAATATTATTATTATTAAATGATTGCCATAAGATTTAGTTCACAATGTGAGATTTTATTAAGAATTTAAAATTTCTCCGCTTATATATTATCAACTT